>CM066581.1:17682500-17972500 GCA_033816785.1 Picus viridis | reverse complement strand
CCAGCCCCTGCCCCAGCCCCAGCCCCTGCCCCAGCCCCTGCCCCTGCCCCTGCCCCTGCCCCTGCCCCAGCCCCAGCCCCAGCCCCTGCCCCAGCCCCTGCCCCAGCCCCTGCCCCAGCCCCAGCCCCAGCCCCAGCCCCTGCCCCTGCCCCTGCCCCAGCCCCAGCCCCAGCCCCAGCCCCTGCCCCAGCCCCAGCCCCAGCCCCAGCCCCAGCCCCAGCCCCTGCCCCAGCCCCAGCCCCTGCCCCTGCCCCAGCCCCAGCCCCAGCCCCAGCCCCAGCCCCCAGCCCCCTGCCCCAGCCCCAGCCCCTGCCCAGCCCAGGCTGGCTCAGGGCCTCACCCGGCCTGGCCCTGGGCAGTTCCAGCCTTGGGGCTTCCACAGCCTCCCTGGGCAACCTGTGCCAGCCTCTCCCCCCCCCACTCTCAAGAATCTCTTCCTCCTCTCCAGTCTCCACCTCCCCTCTCCCAGCCACTGCCCCTCGCCCCCAGCCCCTGCCCAGAGTCCCTCCCCAGCTCCCCTGGAGCCCCTCAGGCACTGGGAGGCTGCTCTGAGCTCTCCCTGCAGCCTTCTCTCCACCAGCCCCAGCTCTCCCGGCCTGGCCCCACAGGGGAGGCTCTGCAGCCTCTGCTCATCTCTGGGGCCTCCTCTGGGGCCTCTCCAGCAGCTGCAGCTCCTTGTGCTGGGGGCTCCAGAGCTGCCCCAGCCCTGCAGGGGAGGTGTGAGGAGAGCAGAGGGGCAGAATCCCCTCCCTGCCCCTGCTGCCCACCCTGCTGGGGCTCAGCCCAGCACAGCCTTGGCTCCTGGGCTGCCAGTGAGCATCCCTTGCCCATGCTGAGCTGCTCCTCCCCCAGCAGCCTCAGCACCCAGCCCTGGAGCTGCACAGTGCAGCTCTCAGGGTCCTGGACCTGCCCCAGAGGGTCAGAGCCCTGCCTGGGGTGAGGGCTAACAGACCCCAGAGGCTCCTAAGCCAACATCCCCCTGCTGCAGCCTGGCCCCAGCAGCCAGGGAGCAGAGGGAAGAGCCAGGCCCTGGGGGAGCCTCTGCCTACCTTCTGGGAAGATGAGGATGGGCAGCTTGGCCTTGTCTGCAATGTGCTCCTGCAGCCTGTGGGGGACAAGAGCCTTCAGCCTGCATGGGCAGGGCAGGGCAGGGCAGGGCAGGGCAGGGCAGGGCAGGCTGTGCTTGGCCAGGAGGCTGAGAACCCAACTGTGCTTGGAGGAGACCTGAGCTCAGCCCAACCCCCCTCTGCCCCTGCCCGGGCTGGGGCTGAGCCATGGCCTCAGCACCACAGCTCTGCAACCCCTCCAGGGATGAGCATCCAGCCCCCTCCCTGGGCAGCCTGGGCCAGGCTGGCAGAGCCCTTGCAGGGAAGAAGTTTCTTCTCCTCTCCAAGCTGAGCCTCCCCTGGGGCAGCCTGAGGCCATTGCCTCTCCTCCTGGCCCTTGTTGCTGGGGAGCAGAGCCCAGCCCCCCCCTGGCTGCAGCCTCCTCTCAGGGAGCTGCAGAGAGCAAGGAGGTCTCCCTCAGCCTCCTCTGCTCCACACTCAGCACCCCCAGCCCCCTCAGCTGCTCCTCCCCAGACCCTTCCCCACCTTTCTTGCCCTTCCCTGGCCCTGCTCCAGCTCCCCAAGGTCCTGCTGGCAGTGCAGTCTCCATGCCTGGATCCTGGAGTCCAACCAGCCTTGAGCTCTGCCCAGGCTGGGTCTAACCCATGGCCATCCCTCAAACCGCTCCAGGGATGAGGACTGAAGCCCTGCCCTGGGCAGCCTGTGCCAGGCCTTGGCAGCCTTGGCAGGGGAGAAGTTTCTCCTCCTGTCCAACATCCTCTTGCTGAGCTTTCCCTCTTCTCCACACTGTCCCCCCCCCAGCCCCCTGAGCTCCCAGCTCATCCCAGTGGCCAATCTCTCTTTCTGTGAGGGACTCCTCTTGAGTCCAAGCCCCCTGCCAGAGCAGGGCACCCAGGGCAGGGCACCCAGGGCAGGGCACCCAGGGCACATCCAGGTGGGGCTGGAAAGTCTCCAGAGCAGGAGACTCCACAGCCTCCCCGGGCAGCCTGCTCCAGGGCCCTGTCCCCTGCCTGTCTCATCTCAATCCAGCTTCTCCCAGTCTGAATCCCTTCCCTCTCAGCCTGGCACTCCCAGCCCTATCCCAAGCCCCTCCCCAGCTCTCCTGACACCCTTCAGGTACTGGCTCCAGAGCTGGCCCCAGCCCTGCAGGGGAGGTCTCCCCAGAGCAGAGCAGAGGGGCAGGATCCCTCTCTCCAGCTCTGGCCACCCTGCTTTGGGTGCAGCCCAGGCTGCCCTTGGCCTCCTGTGCTGCAGCCTCCCCCTGCCTGCTCCTGTTTGGCTTCTCCCCCTCCCCAGCACCCCCAAGGCCTTCTCTGCAGGGCAGCTTGGATCCAGCTGCTCCCTCCCATCCTGGCACTCCCAGCCCTTGCCCACAGTCCCTCCCCAGCTCTCCTGGAGCCCTTCAGGGACTGGGAGGCTGCTCTGAGGTCTGCCTGCAGCCTTCTCCTCTCCAGGCTGCACAGCCCCAGCTCTCTCAGGCTGTCTTCAGCCCCTGGGTCATCCTCATGGCCTCCTCTGGCCCTGCTCGAGCAGCTCCAGGTCCTGCTGGGGAGGCATCGTGAACCCCCCACCGAGGCAGCCAGCCGACACAGCAGGGAGGCTGCTCGGAGCTCTGCCGGCAGCCTCCTGCCCTCCCGGCTCGCCGGGGGCGGGACAGCTGCGGCCCCCACCGCGCTGCCGGCGCCGCCCAGCCGGGGGGCAGGGGGCTGCGGGCGAGGGCAGCTCTGGGAGCAGCAGGGGAGGGTCGGGCCGGGCGCCCGGCGGGGGAGGGCAGAGCTGCCGGGGGGGCAGCTCGGAGAGCCCTCAGCACCTTACTTTTCCTCACCAGGTGCCGGTCTCTGATCTCGGAGCGCTCGAACAGGACGTGCTGGCTGGTCTGCAGGCAGGACTTCTGGATCAGCCCCAGGAACCCGCCGTGCACCTGCCCCACCTGCAACCCACAGCGCCCCTGCTCAGCGCCCCTGCTCAGCGCCGCGCCGCCGCCGGCCGCATCCTGCGCTCCGCAGCCGCCCGGCAGCCGCCCTCGGGGGCAGCGTCCGTGCCGCAGCCTGGCCGCAGAGCGGAGCAGCTCCAGCCCTCTGCTCCTCCTCCTGGCCCTGCCCTGGACACCTTCCAGCCCCTCCAGAGCCTTCCTGGCACAGAGGCTCCAGAGCTGGCCCCAGAGCTGCAGCTGTGCTCTCAGCAGAGTGGAGCAGAGGGGCAGAATCCCCTCCCTGGCCCTGCTGGCCACACTGCTCTGGCTGCAGCCCAGGCTCTGCTTGGCTCTCTGGGCTGCCAGTGCTCCCTGCTGGCTCCTGCTCAGCTTCTCCTGCCCCAGCCCCCCAAGGCCTTTCCTCCAGGGCTGCTCTGCAGCCAGTCCCTGCCCAGCCTGGATCAGGGCCTGGGATTGCCCTGCCCCAGCTGCAGGACCTTGCCCTTGGTCTGCTTGAACCTCCTGAGGCTGCCCTGGGCCCAGCCCTGCAGCCTGTGCAGGTCCCTCTGGATGGATCCTTCCCTCCAGCTGCACCACACAGCTTGGAGAGGGAGGAGAGGGGGAGAGGGGGAGAGGGGGAGAGCCCCGGGAACCCACCGTGCACCTGCCCCACCTGCCACCCGCAGCACCCCCGCCGGGCACAGCGCCGCCGCCGGCCGCATCCTGCACGCACGGAGGCTGTCCCGGAGGGCGGCTGCCAGGCGGCTGCGGAGCGCAGGATGCCTCAGCTGAGCGGCTCCCGAGCAAAGCAATCGCCTTCCGAGGGGGCCCCGGGCCCACAGCCTCAGCTCGGCACCCTCGGGTTGGAGCCTGCGGCGGGTGCCAGCCCCTTGGCACCCTGGCACCGCTCGCTGGGAAAGGACTTGGGCTTACAGAGCGGGTTGGGGGGTGCCAGGCGAGGGATTGGAGAGCAGAGAGGGCTGAAAACAACCGCTCAGAGCAAGAGGCTCTCGGGTTAGGGGTCTTTGGTCAAGGATCTCTGCTTAGGGGTCTTCAGTTAGGGCTGCTGGGGGCTTCTGGTTGTGGTAGTTCACTGCTTCTGGCCGGGAGGGAGGGAGGGAGCGAGGGGGGAAGGAAGTTGGGGGGAGAGAGAGTTGGGGGGAAGGGAGGGAGGGAGGGAGGGAGGGAGGGGGGAGAGAGAGTTGGGGAGAAGGGAGGGAGGGAGGGGGAGAGAGAGTTGGGGAGAAGGGAGGGAAGGAGGGAGGGGGAGAGAGAGTTGGGGGGAAGGGAGGGAGGGAGGGAGGGGGGGGGCGAGTTGGGGGAAGGGAGGAAGGGGGGAAGAGAGGGAGGGAGGGAGGGGGAAGAGAGTTGGGGGGAAGGGAGGGAGTGAGCATGTGTGGGGGGAGGGAGCCAGTTTGGGGGTGGGGGGGAGAGACAGTACCCCAGGATTGATGCAGGGGGGTGAGCAGTCTGTGTGTTGACACTAAACCCCCCCCCCCCGGGGCCGGCCGGGGCCGCTCCTCCCCCCGGGGCCGGCCGGGGCCGCTCCTCCCCCCCCGGGGCCGCTCCCCGCTGCATTTCCCAGCTGCGGGCTGCAGCTGGCTTGTGAGCAGAGCTCCATCGGCTTCCCTCCCAGTCTGAGCTGCCCTGGGTGGTTTCCTTTTGGGGGGGTCAGTTCCCTCAGCCCCCCCGCGGCAGGGCCGGCAGTCACCAGCGCTCTGCTTCCTACCAGGGAGTAGCATCGGTCGCTGGCCAGGATGAGGACATCCAAGGGGGAGGTGTGGTTGGCCACACAGATGCCTCCTTCCTGGGGTCTGTGCTCCCTGCAGGGACACCCAGAAAAGTCATCACCTCCTGCTGGCCCTGCGGGCCCCAGGAGATCAACCCCCCCACGCCCCCACCCCCAGCATACATCCAGGAGAGAGGCTCCCAGGGACAAAAGCATTCCAGGGGCAGGGCTCAGCTGCAGAGGACACAGCAGAAGGCTTTAAAATGCTCAAGGGGAGTGGTCCTGTCCTGCCCTGAGCTGCCCCAGGGCTGGTTCCCTCACTGAGCCACTGAAGACCACCCCCTGGATGTGACCACCCAGCCAATTCCTTACCCCCAGCTCCCTCAGCCTCTGCTCACAGGGCTGTGCCCCAGACCCCTCCCCAGCTCTGTTGCCCTTCTCTGGACACCTTCCAGCAGCTCAACCTCTTGCCTAACCTCAGCAGCCCAGAGCTGGACACAGGACTCAAGGGAGGCCTCAGCAGTGCTGAGCACAGGGCACAAGGACTTCCCTGCTCCTGCTGGCCACACTCTGCCTGACCCAGGCCAGGCTGCCCTTGGCCTTCGTGGCCCCCTGGGCACACTGCTGCCTCCTCTTCAGCTGCTCTCCCCCAGCACCCCCAGCTCCCTCTCTGCCTGGCTGCTCTCAGCCCCTCTGCCCCCAGCCTGTGGCACTGCCTGGGGTTGCTGTGGCCACAGCAAGGGGCTGAGCATCCTGCTCTGAGAGCTGAGCCACTGAGCACTGCCACCAGGCACCCCCAGGGCAAGCTGGCACCACTCACCTGTTGTGGAAATGCACCAGGCCAGCCAGGCACCGGATGCCCAAGGTGGCACAGGTCATCTGCACCTGGTTGCTGAGCCAGCCCTTCACTCTGAAAGACAGGAAGCCAGGCAGACACCCCCGGGGGCTCAGAAGTCCCCCCCGGGCACCCCTGGCAGCTGCTTTCACAAGCACCCTGCCAGGCAGAGGCAGTTCTGCTGCAGGCACCCAGTCAGGAGCACCTTGGAGCTCTCTGCCAGCTGCTGCTGAAGTTGAGTCAGAGGATCCCAGAACTGTCTGGGTTGGAGAAGCCCTTTTGAAGCTCACCCAGCCCAACCATCCTCCAGCCCTGCCCAGGCTGGGGCTAAACCCTCACCTCAGCACCACAGCTCTGCAACCCCTCCAGGGATGGGCATCCAACCCCCTCCCTGGGCAGCCTGGGCCAGGCTGGCAGAGCCCTTGCAGGGAAGAAGTTTCTTCTCCTCTCCAAGCTGAGCCTCCCCTGGGGCAGCCTGAGGCCATTGCCTCTCCTCCTGGCCCTTGTTGCTGGGGAGCAGAGCCCAACCCCCCTGGCTGCAGCCTCCTCTCAGGGAGCTGCAGAGAGCAAGGAGGTCTCCCTCAGCCTCCTCTGCTCCACACTCAGCACCCCCAGCTCCCTCAGCTGCTCCTCCCCAGCCCTCTTCTCCACACCCTTCCCCACCTTGCTTGCCCTTCCCTGGCCCTGCTCCAGCTCCTCAAGGTGCTTCCTGCAGCCAGGAGCCCAAAGCTGAGCCCAGTATCTGAGATGGGCAAGAGCCAGCCCGGCCCTGGCGGGGGGGGGCCCTGGCGGGGGGGGCCCTGGCGGGGGCTTCCCCTTGCAGCAGGCAGCAGCAGTCCCTCCCCCAGCAGTCTCAGGCAGAGCTTTCTCTCTCTTTCCCACTCCAAGGCAGGCTTCAGCCTCTGCCTGCCTTGCACTGCAGCTTCCCTTCCAGCCCCCGCGTCCCAGCTAGGGGTGGCCCCCAGGGCCCCTCCGCTCCAGCCTGCCCAGGTCCCAGCACAGCTGCAGGGAGCTGGCTCAGCACCCTGGCACGATCAGTCCCGTGGAGGGGACTCCACCGCTGCCCCCGGCAGAGGACTGCAGTCGCTGCTGTGCCCACGGCCAGGCTCTCTCTCCCAGCGCTCTGGGAGTCGCTGGTGAAGCAACACAGCCAAAAACCCACCCCCCCGAGCCTCCAGCCTCAGGCAGGTCAGGATTCCACCCACCCCACCCTCCCCCGCAGCCCTTGCAGAGCAGCCCTGGGCAGAGCCCGCAGCCGGCACCCACCTGCCGTTGGGGAGCTGTCCTACCACCGTGGTGGCCAACACCAGCAGCAGGATGCTGAACACAGCCAAGCAGATGCTACGGGGGGAGGGAAGGGAGGAAAAAAGAGCCTGAATTCATAGGATCATAGTGTCAGTCAGGGTGGGAAGGGACCACAAGGATCATCCAGTTCCAGCCCCCTGCCATGGGCAGGGACACCCCACACTAGATCAGGCTGCCCAGAGCCTCATCCACAGCCTGGGCTTAAACACCTCCAGGGACGGGGCCTCAACCACCTCCCTGCACAACCCATTCCAGGGCTTCACCACTCTCATGGGGAAGAACTTCCTCCTCCCCTCCAGCCTCAATCTCCCCACCTCCAGCTTCAGTCCATTCCCCCTAGTCCTGTCACTACCTGAGATCCTGAGCAGTCCCTCCCCAGCCTTCCTGCAGCCCCCTGCAGATCCTGGAAGGCCACAATGAGGTCACCTGGGAGCCTTCTCTTCTCCAGCCTGAACAGCCCCAACTCCCTCAGTCTGTCCTCACAGGAGAGGTGCTCCAGCCCTCTGCTCATCCTCCTGGCCCTGCTCTGGACACCTCCCAGCCCCTCCAGATCCCTGAAGTTAGGATGTTAGGAAGGAATTCTTGCCCTTTGGGGTGGGGAGGCACTGGCACAGGCTGCCCAGAGAAGCTGGGGAGGCTCCAAGCCTGAAGGCATTCAAAGCCGGGCTGGAGGGAGGTGTCCCTGCCCATGGCAGGGGGCTGGCACAGAGGATGCTTGGGGCTGGAAGGGACCCCTGGAGAGCTGCCAGTGCCAGCCCCCTGCCAGAGCAGGGGCAGAGGATCCAGCCCAGGGCACACAGGAACACCTCCAGCCAGGGCTGCAGAGGCTCCACACAAGGAGACTCCACAAGCTCTCTGGGCAGCCTGCTCCAGGCCTCTGGCAGCCTCCCAGGCAAGAAGTTCCTCCTGATGCTGAGCTGCAAGCTCCTGGGCTGCACTTGCCAGCCCTTGCCCCTCGGCCTGTGCCAGGGCAGAGTGAGCAGAGGCTGTCCCTGTGCCTCCCTTCCTGCCCCCCAGCCCTCAGCTCCTCAGAGACATTGATCAGATGCCTCTCAGCCTTCTCCTCTGCACACTCAGCACCCCCAGGGCTCTCAGCCTCTCCTCCCCAGGCAGTGCTGCAGTGCCTTCAGCAGCCTTGGAGCCTGCCTTGGCCTCTCTGCAGCAGCTCCCTGACTCTTCCTGCCTTGTACTCAGACAGGCAGAGCCTGATGCCTTCAGCTGGAGCAGCTGATGCTTGGCACAACAAAACCACCTCCAGATCACACCAAAACGTGGCTACACCTTTGGCTCTTTGCTTCTGGGGGCATCTTTGAACACAAAGTCCTGGCAGGGGAGGTCCTTGCAGCCTTCAGCAGCAGCAGCTGGCAGCTGGCTCCCCAGAAAGGCAGCAGCAAAGTCACAGAGTCACGGAGCTGTCAGGGCTGGAGGGGAGCTCAAGGCTCAGCCAGCCCCAACCCCCTGCCACGGGCAGGGACCCCTCACCCCACAGCAGCTTGCTCACAGCCACCTCCAGCCTGGCTGCAAACCCCTCCAGCCAGGAGGCTGCCACCACCTCCCTGGGCAGCCTGGGCCAGGCTCTCACCACCCTCCTGGGCAGCAACTTCTTCCTCACAGCCAAGCTCCAGCTCCCCACTTCTACTTCTGCTCCAGCCCCCCACTCCTGTCCCTCCCTCACCCCCTCCAAAGTCCATCCCCAGCCCTGGCAGGGGGGAACTGCCATCCCACCCAGCCCAGCCTGGCATGGGGAGGGGGCAACTGCCAGCCCAGCCTGGCACGGGGCGGGGGGGAGGGGGCAACTGCCAGCGCCCAGCCTGGCACGGGGCGGGGGGAGGGCCACTGCCAGCCCAGCCAGCCCTGGCAGGGGGGTTGCTGTGGCAGCAGGCAGCCGCAGTGCCGCCCCCAGCCCCCCCGGGCGGCTCACCGGAAGGGCAGCAGCAGGCAGTAGCGCAGGAGGATGCCCAGCAGCCAGGCGGCGACCAGCTGCCAGCTGAGGTGGTGCAGGCGGGCGCCCGTCCTGCTGAGGAGGTTCCAGGAGGGCAGCTCCTCGGAGGAGAACCTCCTGGTGACCTCGTCCTCGGCCACCGCCTCGCAGCCCCTCCTGCAGAAGTAGAGCGCATGGGCCAGGCGGAACTGCCCGCGGCGCGGCCCGCCCAGCTCCTCTTCCATCGAGCGCTGCTCCCGCCGGATGATGCCTGCGGGAAGGGAAGAGTCCTGCCGCGGGCTGCGACGGGCAGCGGCGACTGCAGCCAGAGCCCGGGGGAGCTCTGCCCCCGCGCCCCGCACCACGGCTGCCCCCGGGCGCCTCCTGCACCGGCCGGCGGCCAGCTCGCAGGGCACAGGCGCTGGAGGGGACCCCTGGGGGCTCTGAGTCCGACCCACCCCTGCCAGGGCAGGGGAAGAGAACAGAGAGGCTGGAAGGGACCCCTGGGGGGCTCTGAGTCCGACCCACCCCTGCCAGAGCAGGGGCAGAGAGCAGAGGGGCTGGAAGGGACCCCTGGGGATCACCGAGTCCAACCCACCCCTGCCAGGGCAGGGGCAGAGAACAGAGGGGCTGGAAGGGACCCCTGGGGATCACTGAGTCCAACCCACCCCTGCCAGGGCAGGGGCAGAGAACAGAGGGGCTGGAAGGGACCCCTGGGGATCACCGAGTCCAACCCACCCCTGCCAGGGCAGGGGCAGAGAACAGAGGGGCTGGAAGGGACCCCTGGGGATCACCAAGTCCAACCCACCCCTGCCAGAGCAGGGTCAGAGAACAGAGGGGCTGGAAGGGACCCCTGGGGATCACTGAGTCCAACCCACCCCTGCCAGGGCAGGGGCAGAGAACAGAGGGGCTGGAAGGGACCCCTGGGGATCACCAAGTCCAACCCACCCCTGCCAGAGCAGGGGCAGAGAACAGAGGGGCTGGAAGGGATCCCTGGGGATGGAAGGGACCCCTGGGGATCACCAAGTGCCAGAGCAGGGGCAGAGAACAGAGGGGCTGGAAGGGACCCCTGGGGATCACTGAGTCCAACCCACCCCTGCCAGGGCAGGGGCACAGAACAGAGGGGGTGGAAGGGACCTGTGGAGATCATCCAGCCCCAGACCCCTACCAGAGCAGGGGCACCTGGAGCCAGTCGCACAGTTTGGCATCCAGGTGGGGTTGCAAAGGCTCCAGAGCAGGAGACTCCTCAACCTCTCTGGCAGCCTGCTCCAGGCCCCCAGCAGCCTCACCCCAAAGAGGTTTCTCTTTCTGTTCAGGTGGAGCCTCCTGGGTTCCAGTCTGTGCCCCTTGCCCTGTCCCTGGGCACCAGCAAGCAGAGCCTGGCCTCATCCTCCTGCCCCCAGGCCTTCAGCTCTTGCTGAGCATTGCTCAGCTCCCCTCTGGGGCTGCTCAGCCTTTGCCCCTCACAGAGCTGCTCCAGCCCCCCCCCCCCAGCAGCCTCCCTTGGACTCTCTCCCATTGCTCCCTGCCCCTCCTGAACTGGGCAGCCCAGAGCTGGACACAGCACTCCAGGTGTGGCAGAGCTGGGTGAGAGGAAGACCTTCCTCAGCCTGCTGGCCACAGTCTCTCCATGCCCCCCAGCAGGCCCCTGGCCCTCTTGGCCAGGAGGGCACCTTGCTGGCGCCGGGGGCACTGCCAGGTGCCTCTCTGCAGAGCTGCTGCTCCACTCTCTTCACCCCACAGCAGCTGTGTCTCCAGACAGGAGGGGCAGGGGAGCAGGGCAGTGCCCCCGGGGGGAGCAGGGCAGTGCCCCCGGGGGGAGCAGGGCTCTTACCAGTGGAGATCAGATGTTCAGGGGCCAGAGCCTTCTGCTGCCGGACTGCCTCCTGCACCTGCAGGGTCGCCCACTGCCCAAGACAAGAAAGCACAGGGCCAGGGGGGTTAGGCTGGGGAGGGACCCCAAAGCTCAGCCAGCTCCAGCCCCCTGCCATGGGCAGGGACCCCTCACCCCACAGCAGCTTGCTCACAGCCACCTCCAGCCTGGCTGCAAACACCTCCAGCCAGGAGGCTGCCACCACCTCCCTGGGCAGCCTGGGCCAGGCTCTCACCACCCTCCTGGCCAACAACTTCTTCCTCACAGCCAAGCTCCAGCTCCCCACTTCTACTTCTGCTCCAGCCCCCCAGTCCTCTCCCTCCCTCACCCCCTCCAAAGTCCCTCCCCAGCTTGCTTGCAGCCCCCTGCAGCTCCTGGAAGGCCACCAGAAGGTCTCCTGGGAGCCTTCTCCTCTGCAGCCTGCACAGCCCCAACTCTCTCAGGGTTCTTCTCCCAGCCAGACCCCTGATTCTCTCCAGTTGATCCCTGACTCTCCCAGGCAGACCCTTCCCCACCTTGCTTGCCCTTCCCTGGCCCTGCTCCAGCTCCTCAAGGTGCTTCTTGCAGCCAGCAGCCCAAAGCTGAGCCCAGCCCTCAAGCTGTGGCCTGCCCAGTGCTGAGCCCAGGGGCACCATCCCTGCCCTGCTCCTGCTGCCCACACCACTGCTGCTCCAGCCCAGGCTGCTGCTGCCCTCCTCGCCCCCTGGGCAGCCCGTGGGTGCTGTTCAGCTGGCAGCAGCCCAGCAGGATGTGTGCTCAGGCGAGAAGCTTCCTCCTGGTTTCCCTGCGCTGCACAGCAGAGCAGATCACCCAGAGGCTGCCCTCGGGGTGCTGCAGGTTGGGTTGTGGTGAGAGCTGAGCTGCTTGTTGGGCCCCCCCTAGGGTGCTGCCACCCCTGCTGGCACCTGGCTCAGCCTCTGCCCCCAGCAGCTGCAGCTCAGCCTCCCACTGAGACCTCTCACTGCACCACCAGCACTGGGGGATCTCAGAGAGATGAAGGATGTCCTCTCCCTGGAGGGGCTCAGGGCCAGGCTGGATGAGGCCCTGAGCAGGCTGGGGCTGGTGGGAGGTGTCCCAGCCCATGGCAGGGGGCTGGGGCTGGCTGAGCTCTGAGCCCCCTTCCCCCAAGCCCTGCTGTGGGGCTGTGCTGCTGTCCCAGCTGGGCAGCAGGAGACACCTCCCTGGGCTCCCAGTGCCAGGCTCTGCCCTTGGCCCAGCGAGGGCACACGGGAGCCTGGGCTGCAGCTGGCTCCCTGCCAGGCAGCAGGCCCAGCCATGCTCTGGGCAATCAGCACCAGGACAGCCAGCAGCTGCCAGCCAAGGAGGCCACAGCCCAAGCAAAGGCCACCCAAGGGTCCCTCCAGCCCCTCCCACCCCCTCCCAGAGCCACTGCAGGGTTGGGCTGGAAGGCAGCTCAGAGATCCCCCAGCCCCAGCCCCCTGCCATGGGCAGGGACCCCTCCCACCAGCCCCAGCCTGCCCAGGGCCTCATCCAGCCTGGCCCTGAGCCCCTCCAGGCAGGAGGCAGCCACAGCCTCCCTGGGCAGCCTGGGCCAGAGTCTCCCCAGCCTCACTCTCAAGGATCTCTTCCTCCTCTCCACTCTCAGTCTCTCCTCTCCCAGCTCCAAGCCATTGTTCCTCAGCCTGGCACTCCCAGCCCTTGCCCAGAGTCCCTCCCCAGCTCTCCTGCAGCCCTTCAGGCACTGGGAGGCTGCTCTGAGGTCTGCCTGGAGCCTTCTCCTCTCCAGGCTGCACAGCCCCAGCTCTCCCAGCCTGGCCCCACAGGGGAGGCTCTGCAGCCTCTGCTCATCTCTGGGGCTTCCTCTGGAGCCTCTCCAGCAGCTCCAGGTCCTTCTGCTGGGGGCCCAGAGCTGGAGGCAGTGCTGCAGGTGGGGGCTGAGCAGAGCAGAGCAGAGGGGCAGAATCCCCTCCCTGTGCTGCTGCCATGCATCCTGCTCCAGCCCAGGGCTGGCTCTTTGGGCTGCCAGTTCTCCTTGCTGCCTCAGCACTGCCCTGTGCTCTGGCCCTGAGGGGCACTGGAGCAGCTCTGAGCTCTGCCTGCAGCCCTCTCCAGGCTGCACAGCCCCAGCTCTCCCAGCCTGGCCCCACAGGGGAGGCTCTGCAGCCTCTGAGCATCTCTGTGGCCTCCTCTGGAGCCTCTCCAGCAGCTCCAGGTCCTTCCTGTGCTGGGCTAAGGCAGCTGTGGGCAGGAGAAGCCTTTGAGCAAGACCTGAAGGGAAGGAGCTGAACTGAATTGAGAGATGCAGCCAGGGGAACTCCTTCCTGGCCCACAGGACAGTTGGAGAACAGCTTGTAGCTGCAGAACAAACCAAACCAGCCTGGAGCTCTGCTCTTCTTGTTCCTAACTGCTGTGGCAATCAGGAGCTAGGCATAAAAGGCTCTGTCTGATCACAATTAGCTTAATTACCTCTTACTCAACAAGCCAAGGCTCTGCAGGGGGAGCAGGAGGTTGTCACGCTCCTGAGCTGCCCCAGAGGGGTGGGAAGGAAAACCAAAGGCAGGGGCTGGCCCAGAGGGAAATGTCACCCCCCGAGGGGGACAAAGTGACCTTCAGAGCTACCCAGGGAGGGTATTTGAACTGATAGAACCACAGCAGGGCTGGAAGGCAGCTCCAGAGCCCCTCCAGCCCAGCCCCCTGCCCTCAGCAGGGACATCCTCCCCTGCAGCAGCTTGCCCACAGCCCTCTCCAGCCTCCCCTGCCAGAGCTCCAGCCATGGGGCCACAGCCACCTCCCTGGGCAACCTCTTGCAGCCTTCCAGCAGCCTCCTGGGGCACAGCTTCTGCCTCACCTCCAAGCTCCATCTGCTCTGCTCTCAGCTCCAACCATTGCCCCTGGGGCTGTCCCTGCAGCCCTTTGGCAGCAGTCCCTCTGCAGCCTGCTTGCAGCCCCTGCAGGGCCTGGCAGCTGCTCTGAGCTCTGCCTGCAGCCTTCTCTTCTGCAGGCTCAACCCCCCCAGCTCCCTCAGCCTGGCCCCACAGGAGAGCTGCTCCAAGCCCCTCAGCCTCTTGGGGGCCTCCTCTGGAGCCTCTCCCTCAGCTCCAGCTCCCTCCTGTCTTGAGGGCTCCAGAGCTGGCCCCAGCCCTGCAGGGGAGGTCTCCCCAGCGCAGAGCAGAGGGGCAGGATCCCTCTCTCCAGCTCTGGCCACCCTGCTTTGGGTGCAGCCCAGGCTGCCCTTGGCCTCCTGTGCTGCAGCCTCCCCTGCCTGCTCCTGCCCAGCCTCTCATCACTGGGGTGCAGTGCAGGCTGAACACCCCAGCTCCCTCAGCCTGTCCTTGCAGCACAGCTGCTCCACCCCCTGAGCATTTCCATGACCCAGATAGGGGCTTAATAACTGTGTTTATCCCTAAGTAATCAATCACACATCCAATGGATGTTTGCAACCAGCAGCTGAGAGATGATTGCAGCATCTGCACCACCAAAGCTGTCCAGAGGCCTCCTCAGGTCTGTGTTTGCTGTGAGAGCCTGAGGAAAAGTGTTCTGCTGCAGGAGCTGGGGCTGTGCAGCCTGGAGAGGGCTGCAGGCAGAGCTCAGAGCTGCTCCAGTGCCCCTCAGGGCCAGAGCACAGGGCAGTGCTGAGGCAGCAAGGAGAGCTGGCAGCCCAAAGAGCCAGCCCTGGGCTGGAGCAGGATGCATGGCAGCAGCACAGGGAGGGGATTCTGCCCCTCTGCTCTGCTCTGCTCTGCTCAGCCCCCACCTGCAGCACTGCCTCCAGCTCTGGGCCCCCAGCAGAAGGACCTGGAGCTGCTGGAGAGGCTCCAGAGGAAGCCCCAGAGATGAGCAGAGGCTGCAGAGCCTCCCTGTGGGGCCAGGCTGGGAGAGCTGGGGCTGATGGAGAGGAGAAGGCTCCAGGCAGACCTCAGAGCAGCCTCCCAGTGCCTGAAGGGCTCCAGGAGAGCTGGGGAGGGACTCTGGGCAAGGGCTGGGAGTGCCAGGCTGAGGAACAATGGCTTGGAGCTGGGAGAGGAGAGACTGAGAGTGGAGAGGAGGAAGAGATCCTTGAGAGTGAGGCTGGGGAGACTCTGGCCCAGGCTGCCCAGGGAGGCTGTGGCTGCCTGCTGCCTGGAGGGGCTCAGGGCCAGGCTGGATGAGGCCCTGAGCAGGCTGGGGCTGGTGGGAGGGGTCCCTGCCCATGGCAGGGGGCTGGGGGATCTCTGAGCTGCCTTCCAACCCAACCCTGCAGTGGCTCTGGGAGGGGGTGGGAGGGGCTGGAGGGACCCTTGGGTGGCCTTTGCTTGGGCTGTGGCCTCCTTGGCTGGCAGCTGCTGGCTGTCCTGGTGCTGATTGCCCAGAGCATGGCTGGGCCTGCTGCCTGGCAGGGAGCCAGCTGCAGCCCAGGCTCCCGTGTGCCCTCGCTGGGCCAAGGGCAGAGCCTGGCACTGGGAGCCCAGGGAGGTGTCTCCTGCTGCCCAGCTGGGACAGCAGCACAGCCCCACAGCAGGGCTTGGGGGAAGGGGGCTCAGAGCTCAGCCAGCCCCAGCCCCTGGTGGGCTGTGAGGAAGAAGTTGTTGGCCAGGAGGCTGGTGAGAGCCTGTCCCAGGCTGCCCAGGAGGTGGTGGCAGCCTCCTGGCTGGAGGTGTTTGCAGCCAGGCTGGAGGTGGCTGTGAGCAAGCTGCTGTGGGGTGAGGGGTCCCTGCCCAGGGCAGGGGGCTGGGGCTGGCTGAGCCTTGGGGTCCCTTCCAGCCCTGAGCCCCCTTCCCGCCCGAGCCTTGCTGTGCTTCCATCAGTCCCACTGGCCGTGAGGCTCTTGCTGAGGGCAGCAGGGGAGAGTAAAGCAGAAAGCAGAGAGAAAGGATCAAGAGGAAGTGTCCCAAAGGCCAGCCTCACACAGGGCACTGCCGGCACCCCCTCCCTGCCGGCAGCCCCTCCCTGCCGGCACCCCCCCCTCCCTGCCGGCAGCCCCCTCCCTGCCGGCAGCCCCTCCGCCGTGCAGCCCTGCCCCTCGCTGAGGGCGCCTCCTGCAGCTGGGGGCAGCCCCTGCCCAGAGTTCTGAGCCAGAGCCTGAAGGGAAAACCCAGACTGGAGAGAGGCAGAAGGAACGGGAGAGAGAGGTCAGGCAGGCTGAGGGCAGGGCAAGGAGCTCGGGAGGTGAGCTGCACCCCCTGCCCCCCGGGGGGGTCCCGCTGCACAGAACTGGCTCTGAGAGCTTCACAACAGCGAGAGGAGACAGAGCTGGAAGAGGCTTCCTGCCCCCAGTAGGAGCTTTGGCAGTGCAGGGCAGGTTCACACCAGAAAGACTGCAGGCAAGCAGAAACCACAGCTCCCAGGCTCAGAGGGTGCCAGGGGCTGGAAGGGACCCCTGGAGAGCTGCCAGTGCCAGCCCCCTGCCAGAGCAGGGGCAGAGGATCCAGCCCAGGGCACACAGGAACACCTCCAGCCAGGGCTGCAGAGGCTCCACACAAGGAGACTCCACAAGCTCTCTGGGCAGCCTGCTCCAGGCCTCTGGCAGCCTCCCAGGCAAGAAGTTCCTCCTGATGCTGAGCTGCAAGCTCCTGGGCTGCACTTGCCAGCCCTTGCCCCTCGGCCTGTGCCAGGGCAGAGTGAGCAGAGGCTGTCCCTGTGCCTCCCTTCCTGCCCCAGCCCTCAGCTCTCGAGAGGCATTGATCAGATCCCTCTCAGCCTTCTCCTCTGCACACTCAGCACCCCCAGGGCTCTCAGCCTCTCCTCCCCAGGCAGTGCTGCAGTGCCTTCAGCAGCCTTGGAGCCTGCCTTGGCCTCTCTGCAGCAGCTCCCTGTCCCTCCTGAGCTGGGGAGCCCAGAGCTGGAGGCAATCTTGCAGGGGAGGTCTCAGCAGGGCAGAGCAGAGGGGGAGCAGAACCTCCCTGGCCCTGCTGGGTGCCCCCAGGCCCCCCTTGGCCTTCTTGGCCCCCAGGGCACGGTGCTGCCCCATGCAGCCCTTGCTGCCCCCCAGCACTGCCAGCTGCTCCTCCTTGGGGCTGCTCTGCAGCAGATCCCCTCCCAGGCTGTGCTGCTGCAGCTGCAGGACTCTGCTCTGCTCCTGCCTGAGCCTCAGCAGCTTCCTCCCTGCCCAGCTCTCAGTCTGCCCAGGGCTCTGAATGGCCTCACAGCCTCCAGGGGCCTCAGCCAAGCCTCCCAGCTCGGTGTCATCACAACCTTGCTGAGCGGCCCCTCTGTGGCCTCATCAATGTCATTGCTAAAGATGTTGAAATGCTTCAGTGTTCCACAGGGTGGACTCCCAGTGCTGCCTCTGGGCCTCTGGTGGTGATGAGAGGTCAGCCTGGAGCAGCCAGAGGTGATCCTGACTTCTTCAAAGCCTTTGCTGCTCTCAGCAGCACTGAATCACAGAGCTGCCAGGGCTGGAAGGGAGCTCCAGGCTCAGCCAGCCCCAAGCCCCCTGCCCTGGGCAGGGACCCCTCACCCCACAGCAGCTTGCTCACAGCCACCTCCAGCCTGGCTGCAAACACCTCCAGCCAGGAGGCTGCCACCACCTCCCTGGGCAGCCTGGGACAGGCTCTCACCAGCCTCCTGGCCAACAACTTCTGCCTCACAGCCAAGCTCCAGCTCCCCACTTCTACTTCTGCTCCAGCCCCCCAGTCCTGTCCCTCCCTCACCCCCTCCAAAGTCCCTCCCCAGCTTGCTTGCAGCCCCTGCAGCTCCTGCAAGGCCACCAGAAGGTCTCCTGGGAGCCTTCTCCTCTGCAGCCTGCACAGCAGCAGAGCCTCAGCCATGAGCTGCTCAGCTCCAGACCCACCTCGCCGCGGGGGGAGGCTGCCTGGACTGCTCAGCTCTCACCCAGCACAGCTGGAGGCTGCTGAGTGGCAGAGGCAGCTCCCCAGCCCTGCACTGATCCATGGCAGCTCATCGACACGGGCCAGGCAGGGAGCCTGGGCTGCAGCTCCCACACAGCCTCCTGCTGCCCCCTCCGCCCGCCCCAGCTGCCACATCCCCATAGCTGGCTTTGGCCGGGCAGCACCACGGCAGGGAGGGCTCTGGGGGGGGAAGGGGATGGGGGGGGAGGAAGGGGATGGGGGGGGAGGAAAGGGGATTGGGGGGAGGAAGGGGATGGGGGGGGAGGAAGGGGAGGGGGGGGAGGAAGGGGATGGATAAACCAGGTTGGAAAAGACCTAGGAGCAGCACCCAGTGGACTCATGGAGCCAGGGGAGCCGTAAGGCCCCTTCCAACCCATCCCATCCTCTCCATCTCTTACTTCAAGCCCAGGAAACCTGCTGCCTGCTCCCAGCTGAGCACCCAGCACCTCTCCGGACACCCTCCAGAAGCAGAGGCAGGGAAGCCTGAGCTGCAAGCACCGCATCCGAGGGCATGGGGAGGACTTTCTCTCCTGTTTAATGCCCTGTGCCGCCTCTTCTGGTTAGCCCACCCCCTCCCCAGTGCCGGGCACAGCCCCCGTGCCGGGCACAGCCCCCCGTGCCGGGCACAGCCCCCAGCCCCTCCTTGGCTTACCTCCAGCACCTTCAGCACCACTCTCACGTAGCAGTGAGAGATGCCCAGGGACACCCTGAACAGCGAAGGCAGCAGGATCAGCCCCACAAAGAGCAGGCTCCAGACAGCCAGGATCTTGCCCCCAGCAGCCCCTGGCCCTCTCCACCGCCGTCCATGCTCGCCCCTGCCGGCGGCCAGCCTGCTGCCCTCCGCGGGAGGCAAGCCCCTGGGCGGCGGGGGAGGCAGCAGGCGCGCAGGGAGGGGGCAGGGCCAGGCGGCACATCCTGGGCGCCCGGGCTGCTGCCCTCCCGAGCCTGCCAGCGGGGAGCTGAGCCTGCCAGCGGCAACCTCCGGCCCTCGGCCCGCCCTGGCCCCACCCTCAGCCTGCTCATTGATAAGGGTTTACTCACCCGATGATAGGAGACAGGGCGGGAGGAAGCACAGCCCCAGCAGAGGCAACAGCAGCTCTTGGGCAACAGCCCTGCTGCCAGTGCAGCCACCCCGTGGGTGTCACCTGCCCTGTCCCACCAGGCAGTTACAACAGAGCCAGGTGTGGGCTGCAGCCTGCAAGACCTTCCCTGCCAAGCCAGGCTCAGCAGCAGGAGGAGGAGGAGGAGGAGGAGGAGGAGGAGGCTCTTGCACCTGAGGGTGATGGAGCCCTGGGAGCAGGCTGCCCAGAGAGCTGCTGGTGCAGCCTCCTGCTCTGGAGGCTCTCCAAGCCAACCTGGAGGTGCTCCTGTGTGAGCTGAGAAAGTGTGCTGAGCCCTGGGGGTGCTGAGCCCGGGGAGGAGAAGGCTGAGAGGGATCTGATCAACGTCTCTTGCCTCCAGCTCTGGGCTCCCCAGCTCAGGAGGGACAGGGAGCTGCTGCAGAGAGGCCAAGGCAGGCTCCAAGGCTGCTGAAGGCACTGCAGCACTGCCTGGGGAGGAGAGGCTGAGAGCCCTGGGGGTGCTGAGTGTGCAGAGGAGAAGGCTGAGAGGCATCTGATCAATGTCTCTCGAGAGCTGAGGGCTGGGGGGCAGGAAGGGAGGCACAGGGACAGCCTCTGCTTACTCTGCCCTGGCACAGGCCGAGGGGCAAGGGCTGGCAAGTGCAGCCCAGGAGCTTGCAGCTCAGCAGCAGGAGGAACTTCTTGCCTGGGAGGCTGCCAGAGGCCTGGAGCAGGCTGCCCAGAGAGCTTGTGGAGTCTCCTTGTGTGGAGCCTCTGCAGCCCTGGCTGGAGGTGTTCCTGTGTGCCCTGGGCTGGATCCTCTGCCCCTGCTCTGGCAGGGGGCTGGCACTGGCAGCTCTCCAGGGGTCCCTTCCAGCTCCTAACATCTCTGAGCCTGGGATCCTCCAGTCCAACCCACTGCCAGGACACCCACGGCAGCTCACAGTGTGCTGAGCCCTGGGGGTGATGAGCCTGGAGAGAAGGCTGAGAGGGATCTGATCAATGCCTATCAATAGCTGTGGGCTGGGGGGCAAGCAGCAGGGGCCAGGCTCTGCTCAGTGGTGCCCTGGGACAGGCCAGGGGGCAGTGGGCACAGACTGGAAGCCAGGAGGTTCCACCTCAGCAGGAGGAGAAACTCCTTTGGGGTGAGGCTGCTGGAGGCCTGGACAGGGGCAAGGGGGAAGGGTTTGAAGCCAGAGCAGGGTGGGCAGAGGGCAGGAGAAGAGATTCTGCCCCTGGGCTCTGCTCTGCTCAGACCTCAGTTCCCATCCTGCCTCCAGCTCTGGGGTCCCCAGCAGGAGGAGGACTCAGAGCTGCTGGAGAGATCCCAGAGGAGGCCACAGAGATGCTGCCAGGGCTGGAGCAGCTCTGCTGGGAGCACAGCCTGAGGCAGCTGGGGCTGTGCAGCTCCAGGGGCACCTCAGAGCTGCTGCCAGGGGCTGAAGGGACCCTGCAGGAAGGCTGCAGAGGAACTGCTCCTGAGGGGGTCTGAGCCAGGCCAAGGGGAAGGGGTTGGAGCTGAGGCAGAGCAGGGTTGGAGTGGGGCTGAGGAAGAAACTCTTCAGGATCCCATTTCCTGTGTAGCCCCAGCTTGGCCTTGTCTTGGCTCAGCCCTGCTGGTCTCTTATCATAGAAACACAGAACCAGCCAGGCTGGAAAAGACTTCAGAGCTCAGCAGGTCCAACCTGGGACCTAATCCCTAACACCTCCTGACAGCTCACCCCTGGCTCCAAGGGCCACATCCAAGCCCCTCTGGAACACCTCCAGGCATGGGGACTCCACCACCTCCCTGGGCAGCTCATCCCAGTGGCCAATTCCTCTGGCTGGGAAGAACTTTCTCCTCCCCTCCAGCCTCAACCTCCCCTGGCACAGCTTGAGACTGTGGCCTCTTGTTCTGGGGCTGGGGGCCTGGCAGAAGAGACCAACCCCCCTGGCTGCAACCTCCCTGCAGGGAGCTGGAGAGAGCAAGAAGGTCTCCCCTGAGCCTCCTCTGCTCCAGGCTGAGCAACCCCAGCTCCCTCAGCCTCTCCTCACAGGGCTGTGCCCCAGACCCCTCCCCAGCCTTGTGCCCCAGACCCCTCCCCAGCCTTGTGCCCCAGACCCCTCCCCAGCCTTCTGCCCCAGCCCCCTCCCCAGCCCTGTGCCCCAGACCCCTCCCCAGCTCTGTTGCCCTTCTCTGGACACCTTCCAGCAGCTCAACCTCTTGCCTAACCTCAGCAGCCCAGAGCTGGACACAGGACTCAAGGGGAGGCCTCAGCAGTGCTGAGCACAGGGCACAAGGACTTCCCTGCTCCTGCTGGCCACACTCTGCCTGACCCAGGCCAGGCTGCCCTTGGCCTTCTTGGCCCCCTGGGCACACTGCTGCCTCCTCTTCAGCTGCTCTCCCCAGCACCCCCAGCTCCCTCTCTGCCTGGCTGCTCTCAGCCCCTCTCCCCCAGCCTGTGGCACTGCCTGGGGTTGCTGTGGCCAATGTGCAGCACCAGGCACTTGGATGTCTTCAATCTCCTGCCCTTGGCCTCTGCCCATCTGCCCAGCCTGGCAAGGTCCCTCTGCAGAGCTCTCCTGCCCTCTCACAGCTCAACTCCTGCCCCCAGCTTGCTGTCAGCTGCACATTCACTGCTGAGGGACTCCATCCCCTCCTCCAGATCCTCAATGAAGATATTGATCAGGCTGGGGCCCAGCACTGAGCCCTGGGGCACACCACTGGGGCCTGGCTGCCAGCTGGCTGTGGCACCATTCACCATGCTGTGACTCTCTCCCATCTGGTGTCCTGGCACTCTGGTGAGGAAGGTGTTGGAGGAAGGGCTGCAAACCCTCCTCTGTGACCTCCCTCCAGGCATCTTGGGAGGCAGAAGGGTTGTTAGGAGTGGGTAGGAAGGAGGCAGACCTGGAAGGAGCCACTGCCAACCCTCCTGGGGCTGTGTGGCTCCTTCTCTTCAGGGGCCACCCTCAGTGCTGTTCCTCCTGCACCTCTGCAGGCCATGGGCAGGACCAGGGGGCAGGCAGCCCCCAGGGGGGCTCTGGAAGCTGTCCTGCCCCACTGCACTTTGGCTCTGCTCAGCCTGTGCCCCTGCAGCTGCAGGTGACTGCTGCAGGGGCAGCCCTCTGCAGGGCAAGCCTGGCTGGAGCCCACCTAGAGCCTTCCAGAAAGGGGCTGCAGGCCCAGCTCAGGGCTCTGTCTGCCTCTCCTTGCAGGGAGGGACAGAACTGGGTCAGGAATGCAGCTCCCTCAGACTCTTGCCCAACCTCCCCCTCCTAATGAGGCCTTAGCAGAATGACCTCAAGGATGGAGAGCCAGGAGCAGGCAGCTGCCTCCCACTCCACCTCCTCACTTCCCTGGCAGGCCAGCAGCATCTCCCTGCTCTGCAAGGGAGTTTCTGAGGCTTGCAGGAGGCAGCTGGAGGCTTGTGGGGTGGAAGAGAGTTTGCCCTTGGGTTGCTGCTCTGTCTCCAGCATCACAGTATCATAGAATCAGTCAGGGTGGGAAGGGACCACAAGGATCATCCATTCCAACCCCTGCCATGGGCAGGGACACCCCACACTAGAGCAGGCTGCCCAGAGCCTCATCCAGCCTGGGCTTAAACACCTCCAGGGACAGGGCCTCAACCACCTCCCTGCACAACCCATCCCAGGGCTTCACCACTCTCATGGGGAAGAACTTCCTCCTCCCCTCCAGCCTCAATCTCCCCACCTCCAGCTTCATTCCATTCCCCCTAGTCCTGTCACTACCTGAGATCCTGAGCAGTCCCTCCCCAGCCTTCCTGCAGGCCCCTGCAGATCCTGGAAGGCCACAATGAGGTCACCTGGGAGCCTTCTCTTCTCCAGCCTGAACAGCCCCAACTCCTTCAGTCTGTCCTCACAGGAGAGGTGCTCCAGCCCTCTGCTCATCCTCCTGGCCCTGCTCTGGACACCTTCCAGCCCCTCCAGATCCCTCTTGTCATAGGGGCTCCAGAACTGGAGGCAGTACTCCAGGTGGGGTCTCAGCAGGGCTGAGCAGAGGGGGAGAATCCCCTCCCTTGCCCTGCTGGCCACACTTCTCCTGCTGCAGCCCAGGCTCTGGTTGGCTTTCCGGGCTGCAAGTGCACCCTGAGAGCTCCTGGTGAGCTTCTCCTCCCCCAGCACCCCCAAGTCTCTCTCCTCAGGGCTGCTCTCCAGCCAGTCCCTGCCCAGCCTGGATTTGTGCCTGGGGTTGCCTCCACCCAGCTGCAGGACCCTGCCCTTGGCCTTGTTGAAGCTCCTGAGGTTGGCTTGTGCCACCTCTCCAGCCTGCCCAGGTCCCTCTGGATGGATCCCTTCCCTCCAGCTGTCTGCTGCACCACACAGCTTGGTGCCATCAGCAACCTTGCTGAGGCTGCACTCAGTGCCACTGCCCATGGCACCCACAGAGATGCTGAACAAGCCTGGGCCCAGGACTGATGCCTGGGAAGGGATCAGGAAGAGCCCAGAGAGGAGCCTGTGAGGGCTGGGGGCCAGGGGGAGATCACAGAGCCAGGGGAGGGTCTGTGCTGGAAGGGGCCCTGGGGGTGATGTCCTGGGCAGGCAGAGCTGTGCTGCTGCTCCCCAGCCCCAGAGGCTCTGGGGGAGGGAGGGCAGTGCTGGGGCTGGCAGCAGCACGGCGGAGGGAGGGTGAGGGGCTTGAGGCTGCTGTGGAGAGGAGGAGCAATGGGAGGGCAGAAACACAAACCCCAAACCACTGAGGGTTTGTTGGAGGCTCAGAGGGAGCTCAGCAAGGAAAGAGAAAACACAGCAGGGAAACCACAGAGCCACAGAGGGCTCTGGGCTGGAAGGGAGCTCCAGGGCTCCTCCAGCCCTACCCCCTGCTCTCAGGACTGGATGATCTCAAAGGTCTTTTCCAGCCTGGTTAATCCTATCCTATCCTATCCTATCCTATCCTATCCTATCCTATCCTATCCTATCCTATCCTATCCTATCCTATCCTATCCTATCCTATCCTACCCTACCCTATCCTATCCTATCCTATCCTACCCTACCCTATCCTATCCTATCCTATCCTACCCTACCCTACCCTATCCTATCCTATCCTATCCTACCCTACCCTATCCTATCCTATCCTACCCTATCCTATCCTATCCTATCCTACCCTACCCTATCCTATCCTACCCTATCCTATCCTACCCTATCCTATCCTATCCTATCCTATCCTATCCTATCCTATCCTATCCTATCCTATCCTATCCTATTCCATTCCATTCCATTCCACTCCATTCCATTCCATTCCATTCCTTGCCTCTGAGCTGCTCCTCCCCTGGCACTGGAGAGCTCTGAGCAGCAGAGAGCCACAGCAGGGCTTGGGTGGGAAGGGAACTCAAAGCTCAGCCAGCCCCAGCCCCCTGCCATGGGCAGGGACCCCTCCCCACCAGCCCCAGCCTGCCCAGGGCCTCATCCAGCCTGGCCCTGAGCCCCTCCAGGCAGGAGGCAGCCACAGCCTCCCTGGGCAGCCTGGGCCAGAGTCTCCCCAGCCTCACTGCCAACAATTTCTCCCTAACATCCAACCTATTCCAAGCTACCAAATGTCTGATTTCATCCCTCCCAGGCCTGGTAGGGAAGCATTTCCCCAGCCTCAGACACGGATTTGCTGACTCTTAGGACAGGATGTGTGCCACTGTGGTGCTTTGCATGGGGTTCCAAAGGGTTGGGAGCCTCACAGGTCCATTTGGAGGGTCAACCTAAACTTTCCTTTTCCTTTTCCTTTTCCTTTTCCTTTTCCTTTTCCTTTTCCTTTTCCTTTTCCTTTTCCTTTTCCTTTTCCTTTTCCTTTTCCTTTTCCTTTTCCTTTTCCTTTTCCTTTTCCTTCCCCTTTCCTTTCCCCTTCCTTTCCCCTTCCCTTCCCCCCCTTCCCTTCCCTCTCCCCTTTCCTTTCCCTCCCCTTTCCTTTCCTTCCCCTTTCTTTCCCTTTCCCTTTCCCTTTCCCTTTCCTTTCCCTTTCCCTTTCCCTTTCCCTTTCCCTTTCCCTTTCCCTTTCCCTTTCCCTTTCCCTTTCCCTTCCCTTCCCCCTTCCCTTTCCCTCCCCTTTCCTTTCCCTCCCCTTTCCTTTCCCTCCCCTTTCCTTCCTTCCCCTTTCTTTCCCTTTCCCTTCCCCCTTCCCTTCCCTTCCTTCCCTTCCCTTCCCTTCCCTTCCCTTCCCTTCCCTTCCCTTCCCTTCCCTTCCCTTCCCTTCCCCTTCCCTTTCCTTTCCTTTCCTTTCCTTTCCTTTCCTTTCCTTTCCCTTTCCTTTCCTTTCCTTTCCTTTCCTTTCCTTTCCTTTCCTTTCCTTTCCTTTCCTTTCCTTTCCTTTCCTTTCCTTTCCTTTCCTTTCCTTTCCTTTCCTTTCCTTTCCTTTCCTTTCCTTTCCTTTCCTTTCCTTTCCTTTCCTTTCCTTTCCTTTCCTTTCCCTTTCCTTTCCTTTTCCCCTTCCTTTCCTTTCATTCCCCTTTCCTTTCCTTCCCCTTTCTTCCCCTTCCCTTCCCCTTCCCCTTTCTTCCCCTTCCCCTTCCCCTTCCCCTTCCCCCTTCTGCTTTCCCCCTCCCCTTTCCCCTTCCCAAACCTTCCCCAACCTTCCCCTCCCTCCCCTCCCCTGCTGGCAGGCCGGTTAGCACAGGAGGCTCTCTGCCATCGCTGCCCTTCGGTTGGTTCAGCTCTGTAGAGAGGGGGCAGTGGTGCCAGGGAGCCTTGCGGTGCTCCCTGCCTGCCAGCACGGGGAGAGAGGCAGCAGCTGAGGCTTTTATTGCTCAACAGCCCCTGAACTGCCCCAGATCTCGGGGCGAGGGGGTGGGGAAGGCTGCAGATGACACAGAGTGAGGGCCAGGGAGAGCCGGCAGGGCCCTCCCGCAGCGTGGGATGCGAGGCAGCGGCGCCGGCAGCCCGGCTGCAGGGAGGGACTGCGCCGCGGGGCCCTGGGGGAGGCAGCAAGGACAGATGGACACGGCCAGAAAGAGCCTGCCCCTGCCTCTGCGCTGAGCACTGCCTTCACCAGGGGGCAGACGACACACTCTGGGGGCTTGAAATTACCCCCAGGAGAGAGCTGCCAGACCAGCTCAGCTGCAAGCAAAGGAGGCTGCACTGCAAGCACCAGCCAGCCACACGGAGGGCAGGGACCAGGAACAGGCACAGCAGTCACCGTGGGGGCAGGAGCTGAGCTGTGAGAGGGCAGGAGAGCTCTGCAGAGGGACCTTGCCAGGCTGGGCAGATGGGCAGAGGCCAAGGGCAGGAGACTGAACACATCCAAGTGCCAGGTGCTGCACCTTGGCCACAGCAACCCCAGGCAGTGCCACAGGCTGGGGGCAGAGGGGCTGAGAGCAGCCAGGCAGAGAGGGAGCTGGGGGTGCTGGGGGAGAGCAGCTGAACATGAGCCTGCAGTGTGCCCAGGGGGCCAAGAAGGCCAAGGGCAGCCTGGCCTGGGTCAGGCAGAGTGTGGCCAGCAGGAGCAGGGAAGTCCTTGTGCCCTGTGCTCAGCACTGCTGAGGCCTCCCCTTGAGTCCTGTGTCCAGCTCTGGGCTGCTGAGGTTAGGCAAGAGGTTGAGCTGCTGGAAGGTGTCCAGAGAAGGGCAACAGAGCTGGGGAGGGGTCTGGGGCACAAGGCTGGGGAGGGGTCTGGGGCACAGCCCTGTGAGCAGAGGCTGAGGGAGCTGGGGTTGCTCAGCCTGGAGCAGAGGAGGCTCAGGGAGACCTTCTTGCTCTCTCCAGCTCCCTGCAGGGAGGTTGCAGCCAGGGGGGTTGGTCTCTTCTGCCAGGCCCCCAGCAGCAGAACAAGAGGCCACAGCCTCAAGCTGTGCCAGGGGAGGTGCAGGCTGGAGGGGAGGAGAAAGTTCTTCCCAGCCAGAGGAATTGGCCACTGGGATGAGCTGCCCAGGGAGGTGGTGGAGTCCCCAGCCCTGGAGGTGTTTAGGAAGAGCCTGGATGAGGCCCTTGGTGCCAGGGTTGAGTTGCTCAGATGGTGCTGGGGGAGAGGTTGGACTGGATGAGCTCTGAGGACGTTTCCAGCCTGGTTAATTCTATTCTATTCTATTCTATTCTATTCTATTCTATTCTATTCTATTCTATTCTATTCTATTCTATCCTGGTCTAGTCTAAAGGGCTGGAAGAGGACAGGAATGCTGCCAGCAATCAGAGCTGGCCCCACAAGCCCTCCTGTCGTGACTGCAGCCCTTCCTGAGGCAGAGCTGGGGTGCTTTGAATCATTGCAGCACATCCTAGCGTCCCAGACCCACAGAATCAGTTGGGTTGGAGGAGACCTTTGAGAGCATCCAGCCCAACCATTCTCTCACCTTACCAAGGCTGGGGCTGAGCCACGGCCTCAGCACCACAGCTCTGCAACCCCTCCAGGGACGGGCATCCAGCCCCCTCCCTGGGCAGCCTGGGCCAGGCTGGCAGAGCCCTTGCAGGGAAGAAGTTTCTTCTCCTCTCCAACCTAACCCTGCCCTGGAGGGAGCTGGGGTTGTTCAGGCTGGAGAAGAGGAGGCTGAGGGGAGAACTTCTTGCTCTCTGCAGTTGCCTCAGAGGAGGTTGGAGTCAGGTGGGGGTTGGGCTCCTCTCTCAGGCAACACCTGGCAAGGTGAAAGGCCTCAAGTTGCCTCAGAGGACCTAAACTGAACACAGATGGACCCTGGAGCTGCCCCTGGCTGGGACCATGGAGCTGCTCCTGTTTGGGACCTTGGAGCTGCTCCTCTCAGGGACCCTGGAGCTGCCCCTGGCTGGGACCCTGGAGCTGCCCCTGGCTGGGACCCTGGAGCTGCCCCTGGCTGGGACCCTGGAGCTGCCCCTGGCTGGGACCCTGGAGCTGTCCCTGGCTGGGACCTTGGAGCTGCTCCTGGCTGGGACCTTGGAGCTGCTCCTGGCTGGGACCCTGGAGCTGCCCCTGGCTGGGACCCTGGAGCTGCCCCTGGCTGGGACCCTGGAGCTGCCCCTGGCTGGGACCCTGGAGCTGTCCCTGGCTGGGACCCTGGAGCTGTCCCTGGCTGGGACCCTGGAGCTGCCCCTGGCTGGGACCCTGGAGCTGCCCCTGGCTGGGACCCTGGGGAGAGCTCTCTCCAGCTGCCCATGGGGGGCTCCATCTGGCGATCCCCTGGAGGGGCTCTCTGTGGCAGCCCGTGAGGGGCTCCATCCGGCAGTCACTGGGGGGAATTGCTCCGGCAAGCCCCTGGGAGACTCCCTCCGGCAGCCGGGGGGGTGGGTGTCTCTCCAGCAGCCACTCGGGGGCTCCGTGCGTCAGGCACGGGGGGGGCTCTCTCCGTCAGCCCCTGGGGGAATCCCTCCCGTGGCCATCAGGGGGCGCCCTACGGCAGCCACGGAGGGGCTCTCCACGGCAACCACTGGGTGGACTGCCCCCGTCCGCCGGCGGGGGCGCGGTGCGGGGCCGCGGGGGCGATCTCCCCGTCCGCCGGCGGGGGCGCGGTGCGGGGCCGCGGGGGCGATCTCCCCGTCCGCCGGCGGGGGGCGCGGTGCGGGGCCGCGGGGGCTGGCGGCCGCCATCGCGGGCAGCATGGAGGGCGAGAGCACCTCGGCGCTGCTCTCGGGGTTCGTCTTCGGCGCTCTGTCCTTCCAGCACCTCAGCACCGACTCCGACACGGTCAGTGCCGCCGCCGGGAACCGCCGGGAACCGCCGGGAACCGCCGGGGCGGGGAGGAGCGGCCGGGCAGCCCCTGCGGCCGCCACGGAGCCCCGGCCCCGGCCCCGCTGCCTCCCGCCGCCGCGCAGGGCCGGACCCGGGGGGGCAGCCAGGGCCCCGCTGCCGGCAGGGCTCTGCAGCCTGTCCCTGCCCGGCCTGGCTGCGGGGCAGGGAGGCTGCGGGGCAGGGAGGCTGCGGGGCAGGGAGGCTGCAGGGGAGGCTGGGGCAGGGAGCTGCGGGGCAGGGAGGCTGCGGGGCAGGGAGGCTGCGGGGCAGGGAGCTGCGGGGCAGGGAGGCTGCGGGGCAGGGAGCTGCGGGGCAGGGAGGCTGCGGGGCAGGGAGGCTGCGGGGCAGGGAGCTGCGGGGCAGGGAGGCTGCGGGGCAGGGAGCTGCGGGGCAGGGAGGCTGCGGGGCAGGGAGCTGGGAGGCTGCGGGGCAGGGAGGCTGCGGGGCAGGGAGCTGCGGGGCAGGGCTGGGGCAGGGAGGCTGCGGGGCAGGGAGCTGCGGGGGCAGGGAGGCTGCGGGGGCAGGGAGCTGCGGGGCAGGGAGGCTGCGGGGCAGGGAGCTGCGGGGCAGGGAGGCTGCGGGGCAGGGAGCTGCTGGGCAGGGAGGCTGCGGGGCAGGGAGGCTGCGGGGGCAGGGAGCTGCGGGGCAGGGAGGCTGCGGGGCAGGGAGCTGCGGGGCAGGGAGGCTGCGGGGCAGGGAGGCTGCGGGGCAGGGAGCTGCGGGCAGGGAGGCTGCGGGGCAGGGAGGCTGCGGGGCAGGGAGCTGCGGGGCAGGGAGGCTGCGGGGCAGGGAGCTGCGGGGCAGGGAGGCTGCGGGGCAGGGAGCTGGCAGGGGCAGGGAGGCTGCGGGGCAGGGAGGCTGCGGGGGCAGGGAGGCAGGAGCTGGGGGCAGGGAGGCTGCGGGGGCAGGGAGCTGCGGGGCAGGGAGGCTGCGGGGCAGGGAGGCTGCGGGGCAGGGAGGCTGCGGGCGGGCTGCAGGGGGAGCTGCGGGGCAGGGAGCTGCGGGGCAGGGGCAGGGGGCAGGGAGGTTGCGGTTCTTGCCGGGTTCTTGCCGGGTTCTTGTCGGGGAGCGACCGGCTGGGCTCCGCTGTGCGCCCCGGGGGCTGCGGGGGGATGGAGCAGGGCCTGGGGAAGAGGGCTGGGGAGGAGCAGCTGAGGGAGCTGGGGGTGCTGAGTGTGGAGCAGAGGAGGCTGAGGGAGACCTCCTTGCTCTCTGCAGCTCCCTGAGAGGAGGCTGCAGCCAGGGGGGGGTTGGGCTCTGCTCCCCAGCAACAAGGGCCAGGAGGAGAGGCAATGGCCTCAGGCTGCCCCAGGGGAGGCTCAGCTTGGAGAGGAGAAGAAACTTCTTCCCTGCAAGGGCTCTGCCAGCCTGGCCCAGGCTGCCCAGGGAGGGGGCTGGATGCTCATCCCTGGAGGGGTTGCAGAGCTGTGGTGCTGAGGCCATGGCTCAGCCCCAGCCTGGGCAGGGGCAGAGGAGGGTTGGGGTGGAGGAGCTGAGGCGGAGGGAGACCTCCTTGCTCCCTGAGAGGAGGCTGCAGCCAGGGGGGGTTGGGCTCCTGTTATCAGGTGATAAGAGGAGAGGAAATAGCCTGGAATGGTGCCAGGGGAGGCTCAGGCGGGAGGGGAGAAGAAACTTCTTCCCTGCAAGGGTTCTCCCAGCCTGGCCCAGGCTGCCCAGGGAAGGGGTTGGATGCCCATCCCTGGAGGGGTTTCCAGAGCTGTGGTGCTGAGGCCATGGCTCAGCCCCAGCCTGGGCAGAGTTAGAGCAGTTGGGACTCCATCATCTGAAAGGTCTTTTCTGGCCAGAATGACTCTGGAATCCTGTGGATGCAGTGTGCCTGAGCTTGACTCCTTGGCAGTGCAGGGTAGTTCCCAAAGGGATGGAACACAGCTCCCAACATGGAACAAGCCAGCTGCCTTGGGCAGAAGTCGATTGCCTGCCCCTGTGGGATCTGAGCAGGGAGAATCCCTGAGGGATGTGGCCCTGGTGCCCCACCAGCAGCCACCTCCTCTCTCTAAAGCACTTGGTTAGGCCACCCCTTGAGTCCTGTGTCCAGCTCTGGGCTCCTGAGGTTAGGCAAGAGGTTGAGCTGCTGAAGGTGTCCAGAGAAGGGCAACAGAGCTGGGGAGGGGTCTGGGGCACAGGGCTGGGGGAGGGGTCTGGGGCACAGGGCTGGGGAGGGGTCTGGGGCACAGCCCTGTGAGCAGAGGCTGAGGGAGCTGGGGTTGCTCAGCCTGGAGCAGAGGAGGCTCAGGGGAGACCTTCTTGCTCTCTCCAGCTCCCTGCAGGGAGGTTGGAGCCAGGGGGGGGTTGGTCTCTTCTGCCAGGCCCCCAGCCCCAGAACAAGAGGACACAGCCTCAAGCTGTGCCAGGGGAGGTTGAGGCTGGAGGGGAGGAGAAAGTTCTTCCCAGCCAGAGGAATTGGCCACTGGGATGAGCTGCCCAGGGAGGTGGTGGAGTCCCCAGCCCTGGAGGTGTTCCAGAGGAGCCTGGGGAGGGGGCTGGGGCACAGGAGCACCCGTGGCCCAGGCTGCCCAGGGAGGGGGTTGGATGCTCATCTCTGGAGGTGTTTCAGGGAGGCAGAGCTGTGGTGCTGAGGCCATGGCTCAGCCCCAGCCTGGGCAGAGGCAGAGGATGGTTGGGCTGGGTGACCTCCAAGGGCTTCAGCAGCCCAAACCCCTTCCATGGTTGCAGATGTGTTGGCAGTCATGCAGTGCCTGCAGCTCTGATGAGTTCTGCTGGGGGTGCTGAGTGTGGAGCAGAGGAGGCTGAGGGAGACCTCCTTGCTCTCTGCAGCTCCCTGAGAGGAGGCTGCAGCCAGGGGGGTTGGGCTCTGCTCCCCAGGCTCAGGTGATAGAAGAAGAGGAGGGAGGATCTGCACTCTTAATGAAGGTCCTTTGTAGCCCAAAATGAATGAAGAGCTGAGGAAAGGAAAACAGAGCACAGAATGGTTGGGGTGGCAGGGGGCTCCAAGGTCACAGCCCACAACCCATCTCCACCATGGGCACCAAACCCTGGCCCCGGGTGCCATGGGCACAGCTTGCTGCTGCAACTCCAGCCCTGGGGACTGCAGCACCCCCTGGGCAGCCTCTGCCAGGCCCTGACCCCTCTGGCAGCAGAGAGATTGAGTCTGACCTCCAACCTCAGCCTCCCCTGGCACAAGTTCAGGACATTGCCTCTGCTTCTCTCACCTGAGCCTGGGGAGCAGAGCCCAACCCCCCTGGCTGCAGCCTCCTCTCAGGGAGCTGCAGAGAGCAAGGAGGTCTCCCTCAGCCTCCTCTGCTCCACACTCAGCACCCCCAGCTCCCTCAGCTGCTCCTCCCCAGCCCTCTTCTCCACACCCTTCCCCACCTTGCTTGCCCTTCCCTGGCCCTGCTCCAGCTCCTCAAGGTGCTTCTTGCAGCCAGGAGCCCAAAGCTGAGCCCAGCCCTCAAGCTGTGGCCTGCCCAGTGCTGAGCCCAGGGGCACCATCCCTGCCCTGCTCCTGCTGCCCACACCACTGCTGCTCCACTCTATGTTCCACCTTCTGCTTTTGCTCAGACCCAGGCAGCTGTTGGCAAATCAGAACTTACTCTGCTTAAACAACCCCAGAAGGTCATTTCTGACCTCTCTTCCCTCTCCTGCTGACTCTCTTTGCACTTAATGTTAGGGGAGAGAGAAGACTCCTGACCAGTGCTGCTGGCCAATGTGACCTTTGTGGTTTCTTTCCCTCTTCCCTGCTCTAAAGGAAGGTTTTCTCCTTGGGGATGTGAAAGGTGAAGCCAAGAACAGCATCACAGACTCCCAGATGGATGATGTGGAAGTTGTCTACACCATAGGTGAGTCTGTCCACCTTGCCCACACACTGCCTGGGGTCAGGGCTGGAGTGTGAATGAGGGCAGTCAGCACCTTGCAGCAAGAGCAAAGCTGCTGGAGCCTGGGGGGCTTGTGACAGGAACCTGGGGCAGGGGCTGGGAGTGCCAGGAGGGCTGAGCCCCAGCAGGGTGGGCAGCAGGGGCAGGGAGTGGATTCTGCCCCTCTGCTCTGCTCACACCTCCCCTGCAGGGCTGGGGCAGCTCTGGAGCCCCCAGCACAAGGACCTGCAGCTGCTGCAGAGGCTCCAGAGGAGGCCACAGAGATGATCCAAGGGCAGAGACCCTCTGCTGTGGGGCCAGGCTGGGAGAGCTGGGGCTGTGCAGCCTGCAGAAGAGAAGGCTGCAGGCAGACCTCAGAGCAGCCTCCCAGTGCCTGAGGGGCTCCAGGAGAGCTGGGGAGGGACTCTGGGCAAGGGCTGGGAGTGCCAGGCTGAGGAACAATGGCTTGGAGCTGGGAGAGGAGAGACTGAGAGTGGAGAGGAGGAAGAGATCCTTGAGAGTGAGGCTGGGGAGACTCTGGCCCAGGCTGCCCGGGAGGGCTGTGGCTGCCTCCTGCCTGGATTGAGATGAGACATGAGGAAGAAATCTTTGCCCTTTGGGGTGGTGAGGCACTGGCACAGTTGTGGAGGCTCCAAGCATGGAAGTGTTTGAAGCCAGGCTGGATGAGGCCCTGAGCAAGCTGGGGCTGGTGGGAGGAGTCCCTGCCCATGGCAGCAGGGGGTTGGCACTCTGAGGCCCCTTCCAACCCAACCCACTCTGTGATGCTGTGAGTTTAGGCAGCCAAGGGCAGGATTTAGGCTGCCAGTAGATCACCTGCTGGTTGTTGTTTCTCTGGCACTCAGTTTTCCAGTTCCCACAACCTCTCTGGCGAGTTTCTGTTCTCCAGACTTCTCTCTCCCCCCAGCAGCATCCCTGCTGGCTGCAGAGCGACCCCAGAGCAGTCTTTCAGGCTGCATGCTACTCCTGAGCTCTGCAGGGAAGGGAGGGGGTAAAAAGTACCTGCTTGGAGAGCAGCCCTGGAGGAAAGGCCTTGTGGGTGCTGGGGGAGGAGAAGCTGAGCAGGAGCCAGCAGGGAGCACTGGCAGCCCAGAGAGCCAAGCAGAGCCTGGGCTGCAGCCAGAGCAGTGTGGCCAGCAGGGCCAGGGAGGGGATTCTGCCCCTCTGCTCCACTCTGCTGAGAGCACAGCTGCAGCTCTGGGGCCAGCTCTGGAGCCTCTGTGCCAGGAAGGCTCTGGAGGGGCTGGAAGGGGTCCAGAGCAGGGCCAGCAGGAGGAGCAGAGGGCTGGAGCTGCTCTGAGCACAGCCTGAGAGAGTTGGGGCTGTGCAGGCTGCAGAGGAGAAGGCTCCCAGGAGACCTTCTGGTGGCCTTGCAGGAGCTGCAGGGGGCTGCAGGAAAGCTGGGGAGGGACTTTGGAGGGGGTGAGGGAGGGACAGGAGTGGGGGGCTGGAGCAGAAGTAGAAGTGGGGAGCTGGAGCTTGGCTGTGAGGAAGAAGTTGTTGGCCAGGAGGGTGGTGAGAGCCTGGCCCAGGCTGCCCAGGGAGGTGGTGGCAGCCTCCTGGCTGGAGGGGTTTGCAGCCAGGCTGGAGGTGGCTGTGAGCAAGCTGCTGTGGGGTGAGGGGTCCCTGCCCAGGGCAGGGGGTTGGGGCTGGCTGAGCCTTGGGGTCCCTTCCAGCCCTGGCAGCTCTGTGGCTCTGGGCTTTCCAACCTGTTTCCCTTCTGCACATCAGCTCCACGAGGAGGGCTTTGGGGCTGTTCTGTGCCATTGGTACTTGGTTCCTCTGCTTGTTGTGAATTCTGATCATGGCATGCAGAGGAATCTCCACCAGGAAGTGATGAACACAGAGTGATGTTGCCTTCCCTTTCCAGATATCCAGAAGCACATCCCCTGCTACCAGCTCTTCAGGTAAGGATCTTAACCAAACACAGCTGCAAAAGCTTAGGTAACCCTGACTTAGAATCCTACAATGGTCTGGGCTAGAAGGCAGCTCCAAAGCTCCTCCAGCCCAACCCCTGCCCTCAGCAGGGACATCCTCCCCTGCAGCAGCTTCCCCACAGCCCTCTCCAGCCTCCCCTGCCAGAGCTCCAGGCATGGGGCCTCAGTAGTGTGAGACTGCAGCACAGGAGGCCAAGGGCAGCCTGGGCTGCACCCAAAGCAGGGTGGCCAGAGCTGGAGAGAGGGATCCTGCCCCTCTGCTCTGCTCTGGGGAGACCTCCCCTGCAGGGCTGGGGCCAGCCCTGGAGCCCTCAAGACAGGAGGGAGCTGGAGCTGAGGGAGAGGCTCCAGAGGAGGCCACCAAGAGGCTGAGGGGGCTTGGAGCAGCTCTGCTGTGGGACAGGCTGAGGGAGCTGGGGGGTTGAGCCTGCAGAAGAGAAGGCTGCAGGCAGAGCTCAGAGCAGCTGCCAGGCCCTGCAGGGGCTGCAAGCAGGCTGCAGAGGGACTGCTGCCAAAGGGCTGCAGGGACAGCCCCAGGGGCAATGGTTGGAGCTGAGAGCAGAGCAGATGGAGCTTGGAGGTGAGGCAGAAGTTGTGCCCCAGGAGGCTGCTGGAAGGCTGCAAGAGGTTGCCCAGGGAGGTGGCTGTGGCCCCATGGCTGGAGCTCTGGCAGGGGAGGCTGGAGAGGGCTGTGGGCAAGCTGCTGCAGGGGAGGATGTCCCTGCTGAGGGCAGGGGTTGGGCTGGAGGGGCTCTGGAGCTGCCTTCTGGCCTAGAGCTCTCTTTGGTTGTGTGGTTCCTGCAGCTGCATTTGGGCTGTGCTCTAACTGTTCTCTTTCTCTTCCAGCTTCTACAACTCTGCAGGGGAGCTGGATGAGCTTGCTCTGAAGAGAATCCTCTCAGGCTGTAAGAAGGTATTGGAGCCTCAATCCTAAACCAGACCAAGGAACTCCCTCAGGTGCTTGGGGGCTGTTCTGGATCCTTTTTACAGCAGGATTGGGTTTTTTTCTCTCTCTTTAAAATCTAATCCCTCACTCCCTTGCTCCTCTTTGGTTTCTTTGTGACTGAAAAAGAACAGTTTAGGGTTTTTCTCCATTAGGTGTGGCCTGAGTTGAGGTTTTCTGACTCATTTCTCAAGTGAGCAACAGAAACACCCCAAAGGAATTCTCCTAATTCACAGAGCTGGCAGGGCTGGAAGGGACCCCAAGGCTCAGCCAGCCCCAACCCCCTGCCATGGGCAGGGACCCCTCACCCCACAGCAGGTTGCTCACAGCCACCTCCAGCCTGGCTGCAAACACCTCCAGCCAGGAGGCTGCCACCACCTCCCTGGGCAGCCTGGGACAGGCTCTCACCACCCTCCTGGCCAACAACTTCTTCCTCACAGCCAAGCTCCAGCTCCCCTCTTCTACTTCTGCTCCAGCCCCCACTCCTCTCCCTCCCTCACCCCCTCCAAAGTCCCTCCCCAGCTTGCTTGCAGCCCCCTGCAGCTCCTGCAAGGCCACCAGAAGGTCTCCTGGGAGCCTTCTCCTCTGCAGCCTGCACAGCCCCAACTCTCTCAGGCTGTGCTCAGAGCAGGGCAGCTCCAGCCCTCCTCTTCTCCAGGCTGAGCAACCCCAGCTCCCTCAGCCTCTCCTCACAGGGCTGTGCCCCAGACCCCTCCCCAGCCTTGGGCCCCAGACCCCTCCCCAGCTCTGTTGCCCTTCTCTGGACACCTTCCAGCAGCTCAACCTCTTGCCTAACCTCAGCAGCCCAGAGCTGGACCCAGGACTCAAGGGGAGGCCTCAGCAGTGCTGAGCACAGGGCACAAGGACTTCCCTGCTCCTGCTGGCCACACTCTGCCTGACCCAGGCCAGGCTGCCCTTGGCCTTCTTGGCCCCCTGGGCACACTGCTGCCTCCTCTTCAGCTGCTGTCCCCTCCAGGCCTGGGGACTCCAGCACCTCCCTGGGCAGCTCATCCCAGTGGCCAATTCCTCTGGCTGGGAAGAACTTTCTCCTCCCCTCCAGCCTCAACCTCCCCTGGCACAGCTTGAGGCTGTGGCCTCTTGTTCTGCTGCTGGGGGCATGGGAGAAGAGATCAACCCCCCCCTGGCTCCAACCTCCCTGCAGGGAGCTGGAGAGAGCAAGAAGGTCTCCCCTGAGCCTCCTCTGCTCCAGGCTGAGCAACCCCAGCTGCAGTGTGGGCAGGAGGATGGAGGGAAGTCATGCAGGAGTTTGACAAGCCATCAGTCCTTCAAAGCCCAGCCCAGAGAGAGCATCTGACACAGATTTGCTTTGTGTGGTCACCCCAAGGACCTGCTGGCTGCTCAGAGCCTGACCTAACTTCTGTCCCTCAGCCCCTGGCCTGCTGCAGTGTTGAGGGGCAGGGCTGGGATGCCCCAGCAGTAACCAAGCCTCTCCTTTGCCTGCAGAGCGTCATAGGCTGGTACAAGTTCAGGAGGAACACAGAGCAGGCCATGACCTTCAGGGAGAGGCTGCTGCACAGGAATTTGCAGTCCCACCTTGCAAACCAGGGCCTGGTGTTCCTCCTGCTGACCTCCAGCGTGATGACTGAGAGCTGTTCCACCTACAGACTGGAGCACGCCCTGCACCGGCCTCAGGAGGGGTAAGAGCTTGCCCCTGGCACTCAGCACCAGCACAGCACCGCCTGGGGCACCTGCAGGGGCAGGCTCTTGGCTTTGGCCTTGGCTCAGGAAAGAGAAGTCCTAGAACCATGGAATGGGTTGGGTTGGAAGGGACCCCAAAGCTCAGCCGGCCCCAGCCCCCTGCCATGGGCAGGGACACCTCCCACCAGCCCCAGCCTGCTCAGGGCCTCATCCAGCCTGGCCCTGAGCACCTCCAGGCAGGAGGCAGCCACAGCCTCCCTGGGCAGCCTGGGCCAGAGTCTCCCCAGCCTCACTGCCAACAATTTCTTCCTCCTCTCCACTCTCAGTCTCTCCTCTCCCAGCTCCAAGCCATTGTTCCTCAGCCTGGCACTCCCAGCCCTTGCCCAGAGTCCCTCCCCAGCTCTCCTGGAGCCCTTCAGGCACTGGGAGGCTGCTCTGAGGTCTCCCTGCAGCCTTCTCTTCTGCAACAGCCCAGCTCTCCCAGCCTGGCCCCACAGCAGAGGCTCTGCAGCCTCTGAGCATCTCTGTGGCCTCCTCTGGAGCATCTCCAGCAGCTGCAGCTCCTTGTGCTGGGGGCTCCAGAGCTGCCCCAGCCCTGCAGGGGAGGTGTGAGCAGAGCAGAGGGGCAGAATCCCCTCCCTGCCCCTGCTGCCTACACTGCTGGGGCTCAGCCCAGCACAGCCTTGGCTCCTGGGCTGCCAGCTGCCCTTGCTGCCTCCTGGGGAGCTGCTCCTCCCCCAGCACCCCCAGGGCCTTCTCCTCAGCACTGCTCTCTGCCCCTTCCCCACCCAGCCTGGCTCTGTGCTTGGCCTTGCCCTGAGGCAGCTGCAGGCCCTTGCCCTTGGCCTTGCTGAGCCTCAGGAGGTTGCCTTGGGGCCAGCCCTGCAGCCTGCCCAGGGCCATGGGGATGGATCCTTCCCTCCAGAGTGTCAGCACCCAGCCTGGGGTCCCTGGCAAGCTGCTGATGCTGCCTCCACCCCACTGCCCCTATCGGGAACAGAGCTGCTGAGCAGCACTTTTTTGGCTGGAGCCCAGCTGCAGTCTCACCTCGCAGTGCTCTCCAGGCACTTGCCTTTCCCCACCTGCAGCAGCAGTGGTACCAGGGAGATGCTGTCCTTTCCTTTAGGCACAGTTTGGGTTGGTGTTGAGGTCTTGCTGCCCCTCACCTGTCCCTGAGGTGTGGCAGCTGGTGGGAGTGGCTCCAGCTCTCCCCAGAGCCAGCCTGCCCCAGGCCAGGCTCAGCAAGGCAGCTGGGATGCAGCCACAGCTAAGCACCCTGCTGGGCCCTCTGAATGCTTGAGAGCCTTTGGGCTTCCAAGAGAGGCCTCTGGCTGTCACTGAATCACCTCCTCATGCTTCTGCTCTTCATCAAGTCTCTTCCAGAAAGTTCCTTTGGTGGTGACCAACTTGGGCATGGCAGAGCAGCAGGGCTACAGAACTGTGTCAGGCTCCTGCGTGTCCTCTGGCTTCCTGAGAGCAGTGAGGCAGCACAGGTACAGTGCACTGCCTGCTGCACTGAGAGCAGCAGAGCTCTTCTGCAGCTGCTGCAGCCACACTCTGCTCACCCAGGGCCCTGCTGCCTCCCATCCTTCACCCAGCAAGGAGCTGGGGCTGCAGGGTGCCATGAGTCGCAGAGCCCCTGAGTGCCTTGGGTGGGAAGGGACCTTAAAGCTCATCCAGCTCCAGCCCCCTGCCATGGGCAGGGACACCTCCCACCAGCCCCAGCTTGCTCAGGGCCTCATCCAGCCTGGCTTTGACTGCCTTCAGGCTTGGAGCCTCCCCAGCTTCTCTGGGCAGCCTGTGCCAGTGCCTCCCCACCCTCACTGCAACAATTTTTCCTCTCAATCCAACTCCTTCCAGTCCAAAGCCATCACCTCTCACCCTGCCCCTCCAAGCCCTTGGCTACAGTCCCTCCCCAGCTCTCCTGCAGCCTTCAGATCCTGGAAGGCTGCTCTGAGGTCTGCCTGGAGCCTTCTCTTCTCCAGGCTCAACAGCCCCAACTCCCCCAGCCTGGCCCCACAGCAGAGCTGCTCCAGCCCTCTGCTCATCCTGGTGGCCTCCTCTGGACCTGCTCTAGGAGGTCCATGTCCCGGAGACACAGTCTGTGAGAGCAGCTCCCTCAACCTGGGCACCAGCCGGTGTAGCTCAGGATGTTTCCTATTCATCCCAGCCCCCAAGCAAGCCCTGAGCTCGCTCCCTGTTGCATCCTTGCTCCACAGGTCAGAATTCTTCTGTGAAGATGGATCCCTGCAAGAGGTTCACAAGATCAACCAGATGTACGGCACCCTGCAGGAGGAGCTGAAAGTAAGTCAAAGGCGGCAGCGTCCCGAGAGACACAGCTGGGCCTTGTGGGGCCACCCCACAGTCCCTGGCAGCTGCGGTGGGCGCAGTCCCTGCCGGCCGCCCCAGTGGGCGCAGTCCCTGGAGGCCACCCCTGTGGGCGCAGTCCCTGGCGGCCGCAGTTCCTGGTGGCGGCTGCTGCAGTGGGCGCAGTCCCTGGTGGGCGCAGTCCCTGGTGGAGGCTGCCGCAGTGGGCGCAGTCCCTGGTGGGTGCAGTCCCTGGTGGGCGCAGTCCCTGTGGCAGCCGCCGCAGTGGGCGCAGTCCCTGGTGGCGGCCGCCGCAGTGGGCGCAGTCCCTGGTGGGCGCAGTCCCTGGTGGAGGCCGCCGCAGTGGGCGCAGTCCCTGGTGGGCGCAGTCCCTGGTGGAGGCCGCCGCAGTGGGCGCAGTCCCTGGTGGGCGCAGTCCCTGTGGCAGCCGCCGCAGTGGGCGCAGTCCCTGGTGGCGGCCGCCGCAGTGGGCGCAGTCCCTGGTGGGCGCTGTCCCTGGTGGGCGCAGTCCCTGGTGGCGGCCGCCACAGTGGGCGCAGTCCCTGGTGGGCACAGTCCCTGGTGGGCACAGTCCCTGGTGGCGGCCGCCGCGGTGGGCGCAGTCCCTGGTGGAGGCCGCCGAAGTGGGCGCAGTCCCTGGTGGGCGCAGTCCCTGGTGGGCGCCGTCCGCAGTGGGCGCAGACCCTGGTGGGCGCAGTTCCTGGTGGAGGCCGCTGCAGTGGGCGCAGTCATTGGTGGGCGCAGTCCCTGGTGGCGGCCGCCGCAGTGGGCGCAGTCCCTGGTGGGCGCAGTCCCTGGTGGGCGCCGCCGCAGTGGGCGCAGTCCTGGTGGGCGCAGTTCCTGGTGGAGGCCGCTGCAGTGGGCGCAGTCATTGGTGGGCGCAGTCCCTGGTGGCGGCCGCCGCAGTGGGCGCAGTCCCTGGTGGAGGCCGCCGCAGTGGGCGCAGTCCCTGGTGGAGGCCGCCGCAGTGGCGCAGTCCCTGGTGGCGGCCGCCGCAGTGGGCGCAGTCCCTGGTGGCGGCCGCCGCAGTGGGCGCAGTCCCTGGTGGGCGCAGTTCCTGGTGGAGGCCGCTGCAGTGGGCGCAGTCATTGGTGGGCGCAGTCCCTGGTGGCGGCCGCCGCAGTGGGCGCAGTCCCTGGTGGCGGCCGCCGCAGTGGCGCAGTCCCTGGTGGAGGCCGCCGCAGTGGGCGCAGTCCCTGGTGGAGGCCGCCGCAGTGGGCGCAGTCCCTGGTGGCGGCCGTCCGCAGGTGGGCGCAGTCCCTGGTGGCGGCCGCCGCAGTGGGCGCAGTCCCTGGTGGCGGCCGCCGCAGTGGGCGCAGTCCCTGGTGGCGGCCGCCGCAGTGGCGCAGTCCCTGGTGGCCCGCCGGTGGCGGCAGTCCCTGGTGGCGGCCGCCGCAGTGGGCGCAGTCCCTGGTGGGCGCCGCCCTGCGCAGTCCCTGGTGGGCGCAGTCCCTGGTGGGCGCAGTCCCTGGTGGGCGCAGTCCCTGGTGGCGGCCGCCGCAGTGGGCGCAGTCCCTGGTGGGCGCAGTCCCTGGTGGCGGCCGCCACAGTGGGCGCAGTCCCTGGTGGGCACAGTCCCTGGTGGGCGCAGTCCCTGGTGGCGCCGGCGCAGTCCGCGGTGGGCGCAGTCCCTGGTGTCCCTGGTGGGCGGTCCCTGGTGGCGGCCGCCGGTGGGCGCAGTCCCTGGTGGGCGCAGTCCCTGGTGGAGGCCGCTGCAGTGGGCGCAGTCCCTGGTGGGCGCAGTCCCTGGTGGGCGCCGCCGCAGTGGGCGCAGTCCCTGGTGGGCGCCGCCGCAGTGGGCGCAGTCCCTGGTGGAGGCCGCTGCAGTGGGCGCAGTCATTGGTGGGCGCAGTCCCTGGTGGCGGCCGCCGCAGTGGGCGCAGTCCCTGGTGGGCGCAGTCCCTGGTGGAGGCCGCCGCAGTGGGCGCAGTCCCTGGTGGGCGCAGTCCCTGGTGGAGGCCGCCGCAGTGGGCGCAGTCCCTGGTGGGCGCAGTCCCTGGTGGTGGCCGCCGCAGTGGGCGCAGTGGTGGGCACATTCCCTGTCCCGCCGCAGTGGGCACAGTCCCTGGTGGGCGTAGTCCCTGGTGGCGGCCGCTGCAGTGGGCGCAGTCCCTGGTGGGCGCAGTCCCTGGTGGGCGCAGTCCCTGGTGGCGGCCGCCGCAGTGGGCGCAGTCCCTGGTGGGCGCAGTCCCTGGTGGAGGCCGCCGCAGTGGGCGCAGTCCCTGGTGGGCGCAGTCCCTGGTGGTGGCCGCCGCAGTGGGCGCAGTCCCTGGTGGGCGCAGTCCCTGGTGGGCGCAGTCCCTGGTGGAGGCCGCCGCAGTGGGCGCAGTCCCTGGTGGGCGCAGTCCCTGGTGGAGACCGCCGCAGTGGGCGCAGTCCCTGGTGGGCGCAGTCCCTGGTGGTGGCCGCCGCAGTGGGCGCAGTCCCTGGTGGGCACATTCCCGGTGGCGGCCGCCGCAGTGGGCACAGTCCCTGGTGGGCGTAGTCCCTGGTGGCGGCCGCTGCAGTGGGCGCAGTCCCTGGTGGGCGCAGTCCCTGGTGGGCGCAGTCCCTGGTGGGCGCAGTCCCTGGTGGCGGCCGCCGCAGTGGGCGCAGTCCCTGGTGGGCGCAGTCCCTGGTGGAGGCCGCCGCAGTGGGCGCAGTCCCTGGTGGGCGCAGTCCCTGGTGGTGGCCGCCGCAGTGGGCGCAGTCCCTGGTGGGCACATTCCCTGGTGGAGGCCGCCGCAGTGGGCACAGTCCCTGGTGGGCGCAGTCCCTGGTGGAGGCCGCCGCAGTGGGCGCAGTCCCTGGTGGGCGCAGTTCCTGGTGGAGGCCGCCGCAGTGGGCACAGTCCCTGGTGGGCGCAGTTCCTGGTGGAGGCCGCCGAAGTGGGCGCAGTCCCTGGTGGGCGCAGTCCCTGGTGGCGGCTGCCGCAGTGGGCGCAGTCCCTGGTGGGCGCAGTTCCTGGTGGAGGCCGCCGAAGTGGGCGCAGTCCCTGGTGGGCGCAGTCCCTGGTGGCGGCTGCCGCAGTGGTGGGCGCAGTCCCTGGTGGGCGCAGTCCCTGGTGGGCGCAGTCCCTGGTGGAGGCGGCTGCAGTGGGCGCTGTCCCTGGTGGGCGCAATCCCTGGTGGAGGCCGCTGCAGTGGGCGCTGTCCCTGGTGGGCGCAGTCCCTGGTGGAGGCCGCTGCAGTGGGCGCTGTCCCTGGTGGGCGCAGTCCCTGGTGGCGGCCGCTGCAGTGGGCGCTGTCCCTGGTGGGCGCAGTCCCTGGTGGCGGCCGCTGCAGTGGGCACAGTCCCTGGTGGGTGCAGTCCCTGGTGGACGCAGTCCCTGGTGGCAGCCGCCGCAGTGGGCGCAGTCCCTGGTGGGCGCAGTCCCTGGTGGCGGCCGCCGCAGTGGGCGCAGTCCCTGGTGGGCACAGTCCCTGGTGGGCGCCGCCGCAGTGGGCGCTGTCCCTGGTGGGCACAGTCCCTGTTGGGCGCAGTCCCTGGTGGGCACAGTCTCTAGTGGGCACAGTCCCTGGTGGAGGCCGCTGCAGTGGGCACTGTCCCTGGTGGGCGCAATTCCTGGTGGAGGACGCTGCAGTGGGCGCTGTCCCTGGTGGGCGCAGTCCCTGGTGGCGGCCGCTGCAGTGGGCACAGTCCCTGGTGGGCGCAGTCCCTGGTGGACGCAGTTCCTGGTTGCAGCCGCCGCAGTGGGCGCAGTCCCTGGTGGGCACATTCCCTGGTGGGCGCAGTCCCTGGTGGGCGCAGTCCCTGGTGGAGGCCGCTGCAGTGGGCGCAGTCCCTGGTGGGCACAGTCCCTGGTGGGCGCCGCCGCAGTGGGCGCTGTCCCTGGTGGGCGCAGTCCCTGGTGGGCGCAGTCCCTGGTGGAGGCCGCTGCATTGGGCGCTGTCCCTGGTGGGCGCAGTCCCTGGTGGGCGCAGTCCCTGGTGGAGGCCGCTGCAGTGGGCACAGTCCCTGGTGGGCGCAGTCCCTGGTGGACACAGTTCCTGGTGGCAGCCGCCGCAGTGGGCGCAGTCCCTGGTGGGCGCAGTCCCTGGTGGGCGCAGTCCCTGGTGGAGGCCGCTGCAGTGCGCGCAGTCATTGGTGGGCGCAGTCCCTGGTGGCGGCCGCCGCAGTGGGCGCAGTCCCTGGTGGAGGCGCTGGGCGCTCCCTGGTGGGCCCCTGGTGGGCGCAGTCCCTGGTGGAGGCCGCTGCAGTGGGCACAGTCCCGGGTGGGCGCAGTCCCTGGTGGACACAGTTCCTGGTGGCAGCCGCCGCAGTGGGCGCAGTCCCTGGTGGGCACAGTCCCTGGTGGGCGCAGTCCCTGGTGGGCGCAGTCCCTGGTGGAGGCCGCTGCAGTGGGCGCAGTCCCTGGTGGGCGCAGTCCCTGGTGGAGGCCGCTGCAGTGGGCGCAGTCATTGGTGGGCGCAGTCCCTGGTGGGCGCAGTCCCTGGTGGGCGCAGTCCCTGGTGGGCGCAGTCCCTGGTGGAGGCCGCCGCAGTGGGCGCAGTCCCTGGTGGAGGCCGCCGCAGTGGGCGCAGTCCCTGGTGGGCGCAGTCCCTGGTGGCGGCCCCGCAGTGGGCGCAGTCCCTGGTGGCGGCCGCCGCAGTGGGCGCAGTCCCTGGTGGCGGCCGCCGCAGTGGGCGCAGTCCCTGGTGGCGGCCGCCGCAGTGGGCGCAGTCCCTGGTGGCGGCCGCCGCAGTGGGCGCAGTCCCTGGTGGCGGCCGCCGCAGTGGGCGCAGTCCCTGGTGGCGGCCGCCGCAGTGGGCGAAGTCCCTGGTGGCGGCCGCCGCAGTGGGCGCAGTCCCTGGTGGCGGCCCCGCAGTGGGCGCAGTCCCTGGTGGCGGCCGCTGCAGTGGGCGCAGTCCCTGGTGGCGGCCACTGCAGTGGGCACAGTCCCTGGTGGGTGCAGTCCCTGGTGGACGCAGTTCCTGGTTGCAGCCGCCGCAGTGGGCACAGTCCCTGGTGGGCGCAGTCCCTGGTGGGCGCAGTCCCTGGTGGGCGCAGTCCCTGGTGGCGGCCGCCGCAGTGGGCGCAGTCCCTGGAGGGCACAGTCACTGGTGGGCGCCGCCGCAGTGGGCGCTGTCCCTGGTGGGCACAGTCCCTGTTGGGCGCAGTCCCTGGTGGGCACAGTCTCTAGTGGGCACAGTCCCTGGTGGAGGCCGCTGCAGTGGGCGCTGTCCCTGGTGGGCGCAGTCCCTGGTGGCGGCCGCCGCAGTGGGCGCAGTCCCTGGTGGGCACAGTCCCTGGTGGGCGCAGTCCCTAGTGGGCACAGTCCCTGGTGGAGGCCGCTGCAGTGGGCGCTGTCCCTGGTGGGCGCAGTCCCTGGTGGCGGCCGCCGCAGTGGGCGCAGTCCCTGGAGGGCACAGTCACTGGTGGGCGCCGCCGCAGTGGGCGCTGTCCCTGGTGGGCACAGTCCCTGTTGGGCGCAGTCCCTGGTGGGCGCAATTCCTGGTGGAGGACGCTGCAGTGGGCGCTGTCCCTGGTGGGCGCAGTCCCTGGTGGCGGCCGCCGCAGTGGGCGCAGTCCCTGGTGGCGGCCGCCGCAGTGGGCGCAGTCCCTGGTGGGCGCAGTCCCTGGTGGCGGCCGCTGCAGTGGGCGCAGTCCCTGGTGGGTGCAGTCCCTGGTGGACGCAGTTCCTGGTGGGCGCCGCCGCAGTGGGCGCATTCCCTGGTGGGCGCAGTCTCTGGTGGTGGCCGCCGCAGTGGGCGCAGTCCCTGGTGGGCGCAGTCCCTGGTGGCGGCCGCCGCAGTGGGCTCAGTCCTTGGTGGGCGCAGTCCCTGTGGCAGCTGCTGCAGTGGGCGCAGTCCCTGGTGGGCGCAGTCCCTGTGGCAGCTGCTGCAGTGGGCGCAGTCCCTGGTGGCGGCCGCCGCAGTGGGCGCTGTCCCTGGTGGACGCAGTCCCTGGTGGGTGCAGGCCCTGGTGGCGGCCGCCGCAGTGGGCGCAGTCCCTGGTGGGCGCAGTCCCAGTGGCAGCCGCTGCAGTGGGCGCAGTCATTGGTGGGCACAGTCCCTGGTGGCGGCCGCAGCAGTGGGCGTAGTCCCTGGTGGCGGCCGCCTCAGTGGGCTCAGTCCCTGGTGGGCGCAGTCCCTGGTGGGCGCAGTCCCTGTGGCAGCTGCTGCAGTGGGCGCAGTCCCTGGTGGGTGCAGTCCCTGGTGGCGGCCGCCGCAGTGGGCGCAGTCCCTGGTGGGTGCAGTCCCTGGTGGGCGCAGCCCCTGGTGGGCGCCGCCGCAGTGGGCGCAGTCCCTGGTGGGCGCAGTCCCTGGTGGGCGCAGTCCCTGGTGGGCGCAGTCCCTGGTGGCGGCCGCCGCAGTGGGCGCAGTCCCTGGTGGGCACATTCCCTGGTGGCGGCTGCTGCAGTGGGCGCAGTCCCTGGTGGGCGCAGTCCCTGGAGGGCGCAGTCCCTGGTGGCGGCCGCCGCAGTGGGCGCAGTCCCTGGTGGGCGCCGCCGCAGTGGGCGCTGTCCCTGGTGGGCGCCGCCGCAGTGGGCGCTGTCCCTGGTGGGCGCAGTCCCTGGTGGGCGCAGTCCCTGGTGGAGGCCGCTGCAGTGGGCCCTGTCCCTGGTGGGCGCAGTCCCTGGTGGACGCCGCTGCAGTGGGCGCAGTCCCTGGTGGGCGCAGTCCCTGGTGGAGGCCGCTGCATTGGGCGCTGTCCCTGGTGGGCGCAGTCCCTGGTGGCGGCCGCTGCAGTGGGCACAGTCCCTGGTGGGCGCAGTCCCTGGTGGACACAGTTCCTAGTGGCAGCCGCCGCAGTGGTCGCAGTCCCTGGTGGGCGCAGTTCCTGGTGGAGGCCGCTGCAGTGGGCGCAGTCCCTGGTGGCGGCCGCTGCAGTGGGCGCAGTCCCTGGTGGACGCAGTCCCTGGTGGAGGCCGCTGCAGTGGGCGCAGTCCCTGGTGGGCGCAGTCCCTGGTGGAGGCCGCTGCAGTGGGCGCAGTCCCTGGTGGGCGCAGTCCCTGGTGGAGGCCGCTGCAGTGGGCGCAGTCCCTGGTGGACACAGTTCCTAGTGGCAGCCGCCGCAGTGGTCGCAGTCCCTGGTGGGCGCAGTTCCTGGTGGAGGCCGCTGCAGTGGGCGCAGTCCCTGGTGGGCGCAGTCCCTGGTGGCGGCCGCTGCAGTGGGCGCAGTCCCTGGTGGGCGCAGTCCCTGGTGGGCGCAGTCCTGGTGGCGGCCGCTGCAGTGGGCGCAGTCCCTGGTGGGCGCAGTCCCTGGTGGGCGCAGTCCCTGGTGGCGGCCGCCGCAGTGGGCGCAGTCCCTGGTGGGCGCAGTCCCTGGTGGCGGCCGCCGCAGTGGGCGCAGTCCCTGGTGGGCGCTGTCCCTGGTGGACGCAGTCCCTGGTGGGCGCAGTCCCTGGTGGCGGCCGCCGCAGTGGGCGCAGTCCCTGGTGGGCGCAGTCCCTGGTGGCGGCCGCCGCAGTGGGCGCAGTCCCTGGTGGGCGCAGTCCCTGGTGGAGGCCGCTGCAGTGGGCGCAGTCCCTGGTGGGCGCAGTCCCTGGTGGGCGCAGTCCCTGGTGGGCGCCGCCGCAGTGGGTGCAGTCCCCGGCGGCGGCTGCGGTGGGCGCAGTCCCTGGCAGCAGCCTCTCTCGCCCCGCAGAGGCTGTGCTCGAGGGTGGAAGCCAGCGAGCGCTCTGTGGAGAGCCTCCTGTCCGAGGTCAGCCACTTGAAAGAAGAAATCAAGAGGAGGAAGCAGCAGAGGGCTCCAGGTGAGCTCCACAAGGGCAGTGCCGTGGCTGGGGAGGCTCCCAAAGGGCTTTCCCTTGGCACTGGCACAGAATGCTTCTGAACTTCAGCACCCAGCAGTGCTGGCAGTGGCAGAAGTGTGAGGGCTGGGGATGGAGAGCAGAAGGCTCCAGGGAGACCTCGGAGCAGCCTCCCAGTGCCTGAAGGGCTCCAGGAGAGCTGGGGAGGGACCTGGGACAAGGGCTGGGAGTGGCAGGCTGAGGAACAATGGCTTTGAGCTGGGAGAGGAGAGACTGAGAGTGGAGAGGAGGAAGAGATCCTCGAGAGTGAGGCTGGGGAGACTCTGGCACAGGCTGCCCAGGAGGCTGTGGCTGCCTCCTGCCTGGAGGTGCTCAGGGCCAGGCTGGATGAGGCCCTGAGCAGGCTGGGGCTGGTGGGAGGTGTCCCTGCCCATGGCAGGGGGTTGGGGCTGGATGATCTTTGGGGTCCCTTCCAACCCAACCCCATCCATGGCCTGTGCAACAGGGACTCACTTCCAGCTTTTCTTTCCCCCCAGGAGGAGACAGAGAGGCCCCAGGAGAGCCTGTGGAGAACGTGCTCCTGTGCCAGGCCCTGCAAACTTTCTTCCCCAACTCTGGCCTTCAGACCTGCCTGGTGTCCTTCCAGGGCCAGCAGCTAGCCAGGAACTGCTGCACCACCGACCACAACATCAAGGTCAGGGAGCAGCTGACCCTCATGGTGGAGCACAGAGAGTGCCCTGAAGCGGAAGCCAGAGCCCTGAGCAAGCGCAAAGGCAGAGGGAGCACAGCAGGGGCCAAGGCCTTCAAGAAAGGCAGAGCCCTGCAGCTGCAGCACAGCCTGCTGCCCCACCCAGAGGACACTGCCCAGGAGAGGAAGCTGATCCTCAGCAGCACTGAAACAGATGAGGAGGAGCTGGAGAAAGGGAGGGACACAAATGAGCACTCCCAGTCTCCTACCTTCTGACCTGGCCACCACGTGCCCAAGGGACTTGGCACCGGGAGCTGGACTGGAGCAGCAGATCCTCCCCACACAGCCCTGGGCTGCTCTGCAGGGGGATAAATCACAGTGCAGCTTTGCAAGGCAGAGCAGGCTGGGGGCTGCTGCTCCTGCCAGGGCAGGAACCAACCTCCTGCACAGCCCTGGGCTGCACCTCAGGGGAAGAGAGTCACAGTGCAGCTTTGCAAGGCAGAGCAGGCTGGGGGCTGCTGCTCCTGCCAGGGCAGGAGCAACCGAGGTTATTCCAGGGTTGGAATATCCAAGGCCAGCTGACATTCCCTCTTTTGACCTTCCAGAGCTCAAAGCTCTTCACTCTCAGGGTTCAGCCTCTGCTAGCAGGATGCTAGCAGCTCAGGTCCCAGTGGCCCAGGGCCACACAGCTGCCAGCACAGGCCTGCAGCAGGGACCATGCTCAGCACCACCGGCTGAGCAGAGAATACCAGGAGTTAAACCCTTTCATTGAGCTACTCACTGGTTGGTTTCCTCCCCTTCCAATCCATCAAGGAGAGATGCTTGACACAGAGCAAGGGATGGGTTGAAGCAGCTCCCAGAGCTTGGCCCTGCAGCCCCCACAGCTCCCCTGCAGCCCCCACAGCTCCTCCAGGAAAGGGCAGTTGGAGCTCACTGCACTGAGAGCCTCCTGCAGCAGGGAAAGGATTGCAGTGGAGCTTCAAACATAGCAACAGGGAGCACAGAGGTGCCCTTCAGGCCCCCTGGGTTGTGTCCCCACCCAGCCCAGCAGTGGGACACAGCCTGCAGAGGCTCACAGAATGGTTGGGGTTGGAAGGGACCTTCCAGCTCCAGCCCCCTGCCATGGGCAGGGACCCCTCCCACCAGTTTTAAACAGGTTGGCTGCCAAGGTGGTAAGGAGGGGGTGAGAAGGGAGGGGCAGGGGGTGGCTGGCAGCCCAGAAACCAACCCTGTGCTGGGCTGCATCCAGAGCAGGGAGAGCAGCAGCACAGGGGAGGGGATTCTGCCCCTCTGCTCTGCTCAGAGCCCACCTGCAGCACTGCATCCTGCTCTGGGGCCCCCAGCACAAGAAGGACCTGGAGCTGCTGGGGAGGCTCCAGAGGAGGCCACAGAGATGTTCTGCTGTGGGGCCAAGCTGGGAGACTTGGGGCTGTTGGAGAAGAGAAGGCTCCAGGCAGACCTCAGAGCAGCCTCCCAGTACCTGAAGGGCTCCAGGAGAGCTGGGGAGGGACTCTGGGCAAGGGCTGGGAGTGCCAGGCTGAGGAACAATGGCTTTGAGCTGGGAGAGGAGAGACTGAGAGTGGAGAGGAGGAAGAGATCCTTGAGAGTGAGGCTGGGGAGACTCTGGCCCAGGCTGCCCAGGCAGAGGGCAGCCACAGGCTGTGAGCAGAGGCTGTGTCCCAGCCAGCTGTTGGATTCCTGCTGTGAAACAGAAGGGGGCTGGGGGTGGGAAGTGGGATGGGGGCTGGCATCTGTGCTGCTCCCTCCAGCTGATTGGAGACTTGCCAAAGCAGCAGCTGAGAGCCCCTCAGCAGCCAGGCAGGGATTAAACCACACTTGCAGTGCCAGGCCAACAGTTTTATTGTCCCTGTGCCCCTGCTACTCAGGGTACTTGATGTCAAAGAGCTTGGGGTCTGTGAGGAAGGAAGGGCTCTTGTACATCACTGGCATAAACCCTGTGAGGAACAAAAACGGGGGGGAGGCAGAGTTGGGGTTTTCCAAGAGGAAAGGAGGCTTGAGGGACACCCCCCCAGGAGAACTCCTCCTTACCCAGCAGCTGAGCTCTCTTAATGGCTTTGGAGATCTGCCTCTGCTTCTTGTTGCACAAACCTGGAGGAGGGGAAAGCATTTTCAGTCTCAAGTCACCAACAAGCCAGCAGAGGGTGAGCCTGGGAAGTGCTGAGGCTTCCCCTACGAAACCAACCTGCTGCTACCGGGCATGGGATGGGCTCAACCAGGCCAAGGGCTGGGTGCTGAACCTGGGGCACAGCCACCCCAGGAAGGCTGCAGGCTGGGGGCAGAGGGGCTGGAAAGTGGGCAGCAGAGAAAGCCCTGGGGGTGCTGGGGGCAGCAGCTGGAGAGGAGGCAGGGGGTGGGCAGGGGGGCAAGAGGGGCAGCAGCAACCTGGGCTGGAGCAGCAGTGGTGTGGGCAGCAGGAGCAGGGCAGGGATGGTGCCCCTGGGCTCAGCACTGGGCAGGCCACAGCTTGAGGGCTGGGCTCAGCTTTGGGCTCCTGGCTGCAAGAAGCACCTTGAGGAGCTGGAGCAGGGCCAGGGAAGGGCAAGCAAGGTGGGGAAGGGTGTGGAGAAGAGGGCTGGGGAGGAGCAGCTGAGGGAGCTGGGGGTGCTGAGTGTGGAGCAGAGGAGGCTGAGGGAGACCTCCTTGCTCTCTGCAGCTCCCTGAGAGGAGGCTGCAGCCAGGGGGGTTGGGCTCTGCTCCCCAGGCTCAGGTGAGAGAAGCAGAGGCAATGTCCTGAACTTGTGCCAGGGAGGCTGAGGTTGGAGAGGAGGAAGAATTTCACAGTATCACAGTATTGCTAAGGTTGGAAGAGACCTCGAAGATCATCGAGTCCAATATGATTTCTTTGCTGCCAGAGTGGTCAGGGACTGGCAGAGGCTGCCCGGGGAGGTGGTGGAGGTCCCACCCCTGGAGGTGTTGCAGCAAGCTGTGGCCATGGCACCTGGGGCCATGGTGGGGGTTGGGCTGGAGGCTGGACTGGGTGAGCTCAGAGGACTTTCCCAAGCCAAACAATTCCATGATTCCAGTTCCACACTCCCAGGTGGGTGGCCAGGGTGGGGTTGGGCTGGAGGTTGGACTGGATGCTCCTGGAGGCCTTTCCCAGCCCCCACAGTTCCACCACTCCGCTACAGCACACACCCCCAGGGCAGCCATGCCCATGGCCAAGCCTCGCTGCAGCGACCCAGAGGAACACAAGGCCTGGGAGAGGCTTTGCAGCTGGCGTCACTTTTCCTGGCCAGAGCGCTGCTGAGGCGGCCGGGGGCGGGGGCGGGGCGGCGGGGGCGGGGGCGGGCGGCGGCCGGGGGCGGCGGCCGGGGGCGGGGGCGGGCCGGGGGGGCGGGGGCGGGGGGGCGGCGGGCGGCGGCCGGGGGCGGGCGGGCGGCGGGGGGCGGGGGCGGGCGGCGGCCGGGGGCGGGGGCGGGCGGCACTTCCCCTACCTGTGATGTGCCTGCCGAAGATGCGGCCGGTCTGAGGAGACACAAACTGCGACAGCAGCTGGGGGAGAGAGCAAACCTGAGTCAGCCCAGCGCCTGCCTGACACCCCCTGCCTGCCCCAGCCCAACGCCTGCCTGACACCCCCTGCCTGCCTCAGCCCGGCCCCTACCTGACCCTCCTGCCTGCCCCAGTCCAGCGCCTGCCTGCCCCTCCTGCCTGCCTGCCCGGCAGCCCGGCCCCTGCCTGCCCCCTCCTGCCTGCCTGCCCCAGCCCGGCGCCTGCCTGACCCCTCCTGCCTGCCTGCCTCAGCCCGGCCCCTGCCTGCCTCCTCCTGCCTGCCTGCCTGCCCCAGCCCGGCCCCTGCCTGCCCCCTCCTGCCTGCTTGCCCCAGCCCGGCGCCTGCCTGACCCCTCCTGCCTGCCTGCCCCAGCCCGGCCCCTGCCTGACACCCCCTGCCTGCCTGACACCAGCACCTGCCTGCCTGACACCACCTGCCTAGCTCAACCCATGCCTGCCTCACCCCCTCTGACTGCCTTACCCACCAGCTGCATCACACACCCGCCTCACACACCCCCATTACGCACAACCCACTTCGCACACGCCCGTTCGTCCACACGCCCGCCTCACACAGGCCTGCTTGTCCATACACCAAGCCCCCTCATTGTCCATACACCTGCCTTGCACACGCCCGCTCATTGTCCCCACGCCCGCTCATTGTCCCCACGCCCGCTCATTGTCCCCACGCCCGCCCGCTCATTGTCCCCACGCCCGCCTCGCACACGCCCGCTCATTGTGCACACGCCCGCCTCGCCCACGCCCGCTCATTGTCCACACGCCGCCTTGCACACGCCCACACATTGTCCACACGCCCGCCTCGCACACGCCCACACATTGTCCACACGCCCACTCATTGTCCACACGCCCGCTCATTGTCCACACGCCCACTCATTGTCCACACGTCCGCTCATTGTCCACACGCCCGCTCATTGTCCACACGCCCACTCATTGTCCACACGTCCGCTCATTGTCCACACGCCCGCCTCGCACACGCCGCTCATTGTGCACACGCCCGCCTCGCCACGCCCGCTCATTGTCCACACGCCCGCCTCGCACACGCCCGCACATTGTCCACACGCCCGCCTCGCACACGCCCGCACATTGTCCACACGCCCGCCTCGCACACGCCCGCTCATTGTCCACACGCCCGCCTCGCACTGCGCCCGCTCATTGTCCACTCGCCCGCCTCGCACACGCCCGCTCATTGTCCACACGCCCGCCTCGCACACGCCCGCTCATTGTCCCCACGCCCGCTCATTGTCCCCACGCCCGCCTCGCACACGCCCGCTCATTGTCCCCACGCCCGCTCATTGTCCCCACGCCCGCTCATTGTCCCCACGCCCGCCTCGCACATGCCCGCTCATTGTCCACACGCCCACTCATTGTCCACACGTCCACTCATTGTCCACACGCCCGCCTCGCACACGCCCCCTCATTGTGCACACGCCCGCCTCGCCCACGCCCGCTCATTGTGCACACGCCCGCCTCGCACACGCCCACACATTGTCCACACGCCCGCCTCGCACACGCCCGCACATTGTCCACACGCCCGCCTCGCACTCGCCCGCTCATTGTCCACTCGCCCGCCTCGCACACGCCCGCTCATTGTCCCCACGCCCGCCTCGCACTCACCCGCTCATTTCCCACACGCCCGCCTCGCACACGCCCGCACATTGTCCACACGCCCGCCTCGCACTCGCCCGCTCATTGTCCACTCGCCCGCCTCGCACACGCCCGCTCATTGCCCACACGCCCGCCTCGCACACGCCTGCTCATTGTCCCCACGCCCACCTCACACATGCCCGCTCATTGTCCCCACGCCCACCTCACACACGTCCGTCAGGCACACGCCTGCCTCGTACACGCCCGCTCATTGTCCCCACGCCCGCCTCGTACACGCCCGCTCATTGTCCCCACGCCCGCCTCGTACACGCCCGCTCATTGTCCCCACGCCCGCCTCGCACACGCCCGCTCATTGCCCACACGCCCGCCTCGCACACGCCCGCTCATTGTCCCCACGCCCGCCTCACACACGCCCGCTCATTGTCCCCACGCCCGCTCATTGCCCACACACCCGCCGCACACGCCCGCTCATTGTCCACACGCCCGCTCATTGTCCACACGCCCGCCTCGCACTCGCCCGCTCATTGTCCACTCGCCCGCCTCGCACACGCCCGCTCATTGTCCACACGCCCGCCTCGCACACGCCCGCTCATTGTCCCCACGCCCGCCTCGCACACGCCCGCTCATTGTCCACACGCCCGCTCATTGTCCACATGCCCGCCTCGCACACGCCCGCTCATTGTCCACACGCCCGCTCATTGTCCCCACGCCCGCCTCGCACACGCCCGCTCATTGTGCACACGCCCGCTCATTGTCCCCACGCCCGCCTCGCACACGCCCGCTCATTGCCCACACGCCCACCTCACACACGTCCGCCAGGCACACGCCCGCCTTGCACACGCCCGCTCATTGTCCACACGCCCGCTCATTGTCCACATGCCCGCCTCGCACACACCCGCTCATTTCCCACACGCCCGCCTCGCACACACCCGCTCATTTCCCACACGCCCGCCATTGCCCACACGCCGCTCATTGCCCGCTCATTGTCCACACGCCAGCCTCGCACACGCCCGCTCATTGCCCACACGCCCGCTCATTGCCCACACGCCCGCTCATTGCACACACGCCCGCTCATTGCCCACACGCCCGCTCATTGCCCGCATGCCCGCCTTTCGCACACGCCCGCTCATTGTCCCCACGCCCGCCTCGCACACGCCCCGCTCATTGTCCCCACGCCCCGCTCATTGTCCCCACGCCCGCTCATTGTCCCCACGCCCACCTCACACGTCCGTCAGGCACACGCCTGCCTCGCACACGCCCGCTCATTGTCCACACGCCCGCTCATTGTCCACACGCCCGCTCATTGTCCACATGCCCACCTCGCACACGCCCGCTCATTTCCCACACGCCCGCCTCGCACACGCCTGCTCATTGTCCACACGCCCGCCTCGCACACGCCCGCTCATTGTCCACACGCCGCCTCGCACACGCCCGCTCATTGTCCACACGCCCCGCCGCACACGCCCGCTCATTGTCCCCACGCCCGCCGCACACGCCCGCTCATTGCCCACACGCCCGCTCATTGTCCCCATCCCCGCTCATTGTGCACACGCCCGCCTCGTACACGCCCACTCATTATCCCCACGCCCGCCTCGCACTCGCCCGCTCATTGTCCCCACGCCCGCTCATTGTCCACACGCCCGCTCATTGTCCCCACGCCCGCCTCGCACACGCCCGCTCATTGTCCCCACGCCCGCCTCGCACACGCCCGCTCATTGTCCCCACGCCCGTCCCCCACGCCCGCCTCGCACACGCCCCGCTCATTGTCCCCACGCCCGCCTCGCACACGCCCGCTCATTGTCCCCACGCCCGCCTCGCACACGCCCGCTCATTGCCCACACGCCCGCTCATTGTCCCCATCCCCCGCTCATTGTGCACACGCCCGCCTCGCACACGCCCGCTCATTGTCCACACGCCCGCCTCGTACACGCCCGCTCATTGTCCACACGCCCGCTCATTGTCCCCACGCCCACCTCGCACACGCCCGCTCATTGTCCCCACGCGCCCGCTCATTGTGCACACCCCTGCCTCACACACGCCCGCTCACTCACCTCGCACACGCCCGCATCTTGTCCACACGCCTCCTCCTTGTGCACACACCCCCTCACACACACCTATTCGCTCCCTTGCACACACCCTCCCGGTTCACACCGGCCCGCTACCCTGCCTCGTACACACTTGCTCCCCTCACTCACTCTCACCTAAGCACTTCTCAGCCTCACCTGTACATTCTTGTAGTCCACATCTATGCCACACAAGACACATCTGTTGGGAGGCTCTTTGTAGGGGTTCTCCATTTGGATAGGCTGCAATGGCAACGGACAGCTGTGAGCTTGACAAGAACGGCCTGGGGTGATCTGGGGCACTTGTAGGCACTGATGTAGTCTGGGCAGGGACTGGCTGGAGAGCAGCCCTGGAGAAAAGGCCTTGGGGGGGCTGGGGAGGAGAAGCTGAGCAGGAGCCAGCAGGGAGCACTGGCAGCCCAGAGAGCCAAGCAGAGCCTGGGCTGCAGCCAGAGAAGTGTGGGGAGGGAGGGAGGATTCTGCCCCTCTGCTCCACTCTGCTGAGAGCACAGCTGCAGCTCTGGGGCCAGCTCTGGAGCCTCTGTGCCAGGAAGGCTCTGGAGGGGCTGGAAGGGGTCCAGAGCAGGGCCAGCAGGAGGAGCAGAGGGCTGGAGCTGCTCTGAGCACAGCCTGAGAGAGTTGGGGCTGTGCAGGCTGCAGAGGAGAAGGCTCCCAGGAGACCTTCTGGTGGCCTTCCAGGGTCTGCAGAGGGCTGCAAGCAAGCTGGGGAGGGACTTTGGAGGGGGTGAGGGAGGGACAGGAGTGGGGGCTGGAGCAGAAGTAGAAGTGGGGAGCTGGAGCTTGGCTGTGAGGAAGAAGTTGTTGCCCCTGAGGGTGGTGAGAGACTGGTACAGGTTACCCATGAGGGTGTCAGGGATTGACAGGAATCCATCAGTTCCATGTCCTTCCTGTGCTGAGGGCTCCATGTCTGGACACAGTTCTGCAGGTTAGGTCTCACCAGGGCAGAGTCTCACACCCAGCACTCGACTGCTGTTATTTCATGAGCCAGAGCTGCATCCAGACCCAACCAGAGCCTTGAAACCCCAAGATGAGCCCCTCCCAGTTCGGGCGGCAGTGACCCGAGGGCCGGCAGACAACAGGGGGCTCACCAAGGGACCCTCACCTGGTCGGAGCTCTCGGTCCGCAGGTGCTGGAGGCGGCAGGGCTGCTCCCACAGAGCCGCTGCAAGGCAAGGAGCGGAGGGTTAGCGGCAACGGGGCGGGACAGAGAGGCAACAGCGACACCCCCACACACCCCCCCGCGCCTCTCCCGCTCTGCCACCGCCACCTCCCGCCCCCAGAAAGCCGAGAAGAGCAGTGGGGAAAAGAGGGGTAACCTGGAGAGAGCAGCGCGCCTCGGACGGGGAAAGGGGAAGAGCAAGCGGGGACCGGGGGGAAGGGGAGCAGCACGCACCGGGAGCAAGAGGGGACAGGGGGCAGGGGTGCAGTACGCACCGGGGGGAGGGGGAACCGGGGGGAAGGGGAGCAGCACGCAGCGGGGGCAAGAGGGACCGGGGTGGGGAGGGGAGCAGCAAGCACCCGGAGCAAGAGGGGACAGGGGGCAGGGGTGCAGCCAGGGGAACCGGGGGAAGGGGAGCAGCACGCGGCGGGGGCAAGCGGGACCGGGGGGAAGGGGAGCAGCACGCGGCGGGGGCAAGCGGGACCGGGGGGGGGAAGGGGAGCAGCACGCGGCGGGGGCAAGCGGGACCGGGGGAAGGGGAGCAGCACACACCAGGCAGCAGCCTCCGCCAGGACCTGCCCGCCGCCACGGCCCGCGTCGCCATGGTGCCGGCTGCAGCGGCGCCCTTCTGTGACGTCACTTCCCCACGCGACGCGACGCGCCCCCCACCCCAATTACAAACGCCGCTCTCCGGCCAATGGGGTGGCGGCCTGGCCTGCTGGAGGCAGGCGATTGGTCGATGCTCGATGACGCCCCTTCGCTCTCGCAGCCGATTGGCGGCAGGGATCCTGGCGGCGGGCGGGCGGCGGGTGCCGGCTGTGCCCATGGCGGAGATGCTGCCTGGGCCGGGCCCGCTGCGGCCCTGCTGCTCCCCGCGCGGGGGCTGGAGACCCGTCGCTCCGCTCGGCTCCCCGCCCCAGCGCTGATGGCGGAGGACGGCCTGGCCGTGCGGAGGAGGAGCCGCCCCGGCGCTGCCCGCAAGCGGAGCCGCGCTCCCCGCCGCCTGGCGCCGCCCGCTCGCCCCTGCCTCGCAAGAGACCCAGCCCCGGCGGCGAGGAGCCCCCGGTGGAGCTGCCGGTACGGGAACGGCTTCTGGGGCTGCCTGGCGACTAGTGGGGACCCCGGGAGGGTGGCTTGGCCCGCTCCGAGCCTGCGTGGGGCGGTGCTCGGGGTGAGCCTTGCTGGGGGCAGAGGGGAGGGGGCTGGGCTGCGGCTGCCAAAAATCCATCGCTGGCACCACTGCGCAGTGCGGGGGTCCTGCCGCTTGTCCTGCCCCTGTTCTGCTGTTCCCTGGCACTGCTAACCCTCTCTGTTATCACTGTACCGTGCTCCCCGTCTCCTGCCCCCTCTGCTGCTGTCCCTGGCACTGCTTACCCTTTCTGTTACCACTGTACAGTCCTGCCCCTCTCTTACCCTGCTCCAGTCTTGCTTTTCCCTGGCACTGTTAACCCTCTCTCGCCCTTTCATAGTGCTGTGGGTGCTGCTCCTGGTTCTGCCCCTCTCCTGCTGTTCCCTGGCACTGCTAACCCTCCCTGCCACCCTTTCACAGTGCTGTGGGTGCTGCCCCTGCCCTGCTGTCCCTGGCACTGCCAACCCTCCCTGTCCCCCTTTCACAGTGCTGTGGGTGCTGCCCCTGCCCTGCTGTCCCTGGCACTGCCAACCCTCCCTGTCCCCCTTTCACAGCATAGCAATGACAGCGAAGAGGATCTGTTTGGTGACTACGATGGCTTCTGTGGCAGCCCCTCTTGGCTGGCACAAGGGGATGACCTAGAGCACAAGTCCCTGCAGGATAAGGCTGAGGGGTTTCAGGCAGCTGCAGACATCCTTCTTCAGGCAGGAACCGAGCAGGAGGAGCATCCCTGTGCCCCAGAAAACCCTGCAGGCCTTGGGGCTGGCAAGGAGGATGCTCTGGAGCCAGGTGAAGGTGCCCTGCTGGCTGGCAGGCAGGAGGCCTCTGCAGCTGGCTTGGAGGAGTTGCCATCGTCCCAGCTTTTGTATTTTGAGCAGCTCAAGGAGCCTCCTCCTGCTCCTAGAGCACCTCCAGCCCCAGGAAGGAGGAGCACGTGTGGCAGTCCTTCCTCGGACAGCATCAGGACTCCATCCTCCCCTTCTTGTCCTGCCGCTGAAGACGGGAGCAAGCCTTCTGCCTTTGCCTCGGACTCCAAGGGTGGCTCAGCTCAAACTGAGAGCCTCAGAGCCCACCTGAAAAGTGCCCTGAGTGGCAATGCCAAGGCCCAGACTCTGCAGCTCTCCAAGGCCAAGCAGCTTCAGGAGGCTGTCCTGTCCGAAGAGGTTTGTGTGGCTAGGAAAGCCCTGGAGGCTCCTGCTGTTGACAGGGGACCTTTTTATGGCCTACCCAGCAGAGTGGAGGAGCTCTTCAGACAGCTTCGAGGCATCCAAGCACTTTATGGTGAGGTTGCTAATGGTTGCTTAAGAGCTGCTAACCGCCCGGGAGGTGGAGCCTGGGGGCTGGGGCCTGAGAGGTCTCTTCCGGCCTGAACCATTGGGTTGGAGTCATTCCACTGGGAGAGACTTGGAGTTCCTGCCAGGTGTCACAGAAAGCAGGGTGGGAAGGGGGGCTGGGGGTTGGGGTTGTGAGGGGGGCTGAGGGTCGGGGTTGTGAAGGGGCTGGGGTGGTGCTGGGGCAGGGGCTGGGGTCGGGGCTGGGGTCGGGGCTGGGGATGGGGTGGTGAAGGGGCTGGGGATGGGGTGGTGAAGGGGATGGGGCTGGGGCTGGGGCGGGAGCTGGGGTAGGGGATGGGGCTGGGGTAGGGGATGGGGTAGGGGATGGGGCTGGGGTAGGGGATGGGGGTGGGATTGGGTTGGATGGTGAAGGGAATGGGGGTGGGATTGTGAAGGGGAGGAGGATTGGGTTGTGAAGGGGCTGGGGTAGGGAGGGGTGCAGGGGCTGGGAGGGTGAAGGGGGTTGAATGTGTGAAGGGGCTGGGGATTGGTTTCAGAGGTGGGAGTTGTCTGTGAGGGGGCTGGGGCTGGGGGGTGAGGGGGCTGGGGGATGAGGGGGCTGGGGTTGGGGTAGGGGCTGGGGATGGGGTAGGGGATGGGGATTGGGTTGGTGATGGGGTTGGGGTTGGGGTGGGGATGGGGTTGGGGGTGGGGTTGGGGTGGTGAAGGGGATGGGGGTGGGGTGGGGGGTGGGAGATGGGGAGGATGGGGGTGGGGGATGGGGGGAGGATGGGGGGTGGGGGATGGGGGGAGGATGGGGGTGGGGGATGGGGAGGATGGGGGTGGGGGTGGTGAAGGGGATGGGGTTGGGGTAGGGGATGGGGATAGGGTTGGGGTGGTGAAGGAGCTGGGGGTGGGATTGGGTTGGAGGGTGAAGGGGCTGGGGATGGGGTTGTGAAGGGGAGGAGGATTGGGTTGTGAAGGGGCTGGGGTAGGGAGGGGTGCAGGGGCTGGGAGGGTGAAGGGGGTTGAATGTGTGAAGGGGCTGGGGATTGGTTTCAGAGGTGGGAGTTGTCTGTGAGGGGGCTGGGGGGGTGAGGGGGCTGGGGTTGGGGGGTGAAGGGGCTGGGGTTTGGTTTCAGAGCTGGGGGTTGGCTTTGAGGAGGGTTTGTGCCCTGCTGGGGGTCAGGTGTCTGTGGCTCCTAGGATCCCACTGATAACTTTGGTGGGGGGGTGATTGAAGATAAACTGTCAGAGAGGAGGCTTGAAGTGTTCCCTGCAGAGCAGCCATGGTGCTGGTGCCTGAGCTGCAGCTGCTCACCATCCCTCCCTGCCTGTGCAGCCTGGCAGCACGACTGCCTGACCCTGGAATGCCTGCAGCAGAGGAGGAACCTGATCTACTCCTTGCCAACCGGTGGGGGCAAAACCCTTGTGGCCGAGATCCTGCTGCTCCAGGAGCTGCTCTGCAGGCAGAAGGATGTGCTGATGATCCTGCCCTACGTTGCCATCGTGCAGGAAAAGGTCAGCAGGAGGCTCTGCTGCTGCTGCTCAGCTCCTCTGGAGGCTGAGGGAGCTGGGGTTGCTCAGCCTGGAGCAGAGGAGGCTCAGGGGAGACCTTCTTGCTCTCTCCAGCTCCCTGCAGGGAGGTTGCAGCCAGGGGGGTTGGTCTCTTCTGCCAGGCCCCCAGCAGCAGAACAAGAGGACACAGTCTGAAGCTGTGCCAGGGGAGGTTGAGGCTGGAGGGGAGGAGAAAGTTCTTCCCAGCCAGAGGAATTGGCCACTGGGATGAGCTGCCCAGGGAGGTGGTGGAGTCCCCATGCTTGGGGGTGTTCAGGAGGAGCCTGGATGAGGCCCTTGGTGCCAGGGTTGAGTTGCTCAGATGGTGCTGGGGGGAGCTTGGACTGGCTGAGCTCTGAGGCCTTTTCCAGCCTGGTTAATTCTCCTCTTTTCTTCTCTCCCTCTCTCTTTCCCCCTCTCTCTTTCCCCCTCTCTCTTTCCCCCTCTTCTTTCCCCCTCTCTCTTTCCCCCTCTCTCTTTCCCCCTCTCTTTCCCCCTCTCTTTCCCCCTCTCTTTTCCCCCTCTCTCTTTCCCCCTCTCTCTTTCCCCCTCTCTTTCCCCTCTCTCTTTCCCCCTCTCTCTTTCCCCTCTCTCTTTCCCCCTCTCTCTTTCCCCCTCTCTCTTTCCCCCTCTCTCTTTCCCCCTCTCTCTTTCCCCCTCTCTCTTTCCCCCTCTCTCTTTCCCCCTCTCTCTTTCCCCCTCTCTCTTTCCCCCTCTCTCTTTCCCCCTCTCCCCCCTCTCTCTTTCCCCCTCTCTCCCCCCCTCTCTTTCCCCCTCTCTCTTTCCCCCTCTCTCTTTCCCCCTCTCTCTTTCCCCCTCTCTCTTTCCCCCTCTCTCTTTCCCCTCTCTCTTTCCCCCTCTCTCTTTCCCCCTCTCTCTTTCCCCCTCTCTCTTTCCCCCTCTCTCCCCCTCTCTCTTTCCCCTCTCTCTTTCCCCCCCCTTTCCCCCTCTCTTTCCCCTCTCTCTTTCCCCCTCTCTCTTTCCCCCTCTCTCTTTCCCCCTCTCTCTTTCCCCCTCTCTCTTTCCCCCTCTCTCTTTCCCCCTCTCTCTTTCCCCCTCTCTCTTTCCCCCCACAGGTCAGGGGTTATCCAGCTTTGGGCTGGAATTGGACTTCCTGGTTGAAGAATATGCAGGCAGCAAAGGCAGGTTCCCCCCCCCCCCTGCAGAGGAGGAGGAGGAGGGCTCTCTACATAGCCACCATAGAGAAAGGCCACGCTCTGGTCAACTCCCTGGTCCAGGCAGGGAGGCTGCCTGAGCTGGGGCTGGTGCTGGTGGATGAGGTATGCCACAGGCTGCCCTCGGCCTGCAGAGCCACATCTTCACCTCTGCCAGCCACAGCTGATGGCAGGGAGCAGCTCTGTGCCCCCACCCCCTCCCCCTGGGTTTGCTTGCTGGTGCACTGCCTGCTGAGCTCAGGGGAAGGGGTCTGGGAGCAGAGAGTTTGCTGCTGCAGGCACTGAAGCTTTGGCTCACTGAAGCCTTGCTGGCAGAATCAGGACAATAGGTCCTGTGTGGGGGGAGGGCTTGGAGCTTGGGGAGGGCAGATGGAGCCTGCAGGAGTTCCTGGCAGTGGGGGAGACACTGGCAGAGCAGGCAGGGCTGGCACACAGCCTGAGTCCTCCCCTGCCCTGTGGCTTCCAGCCCTGGGGCAGCCAGGGACATCCTGCACAGGCAGTGCACCCCTGCAGCACTGCAGCCAGCCCTGGGGACCCCAGCACAGGGAGCTGCTGGAGAGGCTCCAGAGGAGGCCCCAGAGATGAGCAGAGGCTGCAGAGCCTCCCTGTGGGGCCAGGCTGGGAGAGTTGGGGCTGCTCAGCCTGGAGAGGAGAAGGCTGAAGGGAGACCTCAGAGCAGCCTCCCAGTAGCTGAAGGAGAGCTGGGGAGGGCCTCTGGGCAAGGGCTGGGAGTGCCAGGCTGAGGAACAATGGCTTGGAGCTGGGAGAGGAGAGACTGAGAGTGGCACAGGCTGCCCAGGGAGGCTGTGGCTGCCTGCTGCCTGGAGGTGCTGAGGGTCAGGCTGGATGAGGCCCTGAGCCGGCTGGGGCTGGTGGGAGGTGTCCCTGCCCATGGCAGGGGGCTGGGGCTGGCTGAGCTCTGAGGTCTCTCCCAACCTGATCCATTCCATGAGTCTCTGAGTGTCACCTGGTCGGCACTGGCACAGGGGCAGGGGGCTGGAGGCACTGTGCCAGGGGAGGAAGGGGGAGGTGGTGTGGAGGGAAGGGCAGAGCAGGCAGAGAGCAGTGCTGAGGAGAGGGCCCTGGGGGTGCTGGGGGAGGGGCAGCCCTGGGCCTGCACTGCCACAGGCTCCCTGCTGCTGGGGCAGCTGAGGGCACCTGAGCCCGGTGCAGCCATCTGGAGCAAGGCAGCCTCAGCAGCTTGCCAGGGGCACCGGGCTGGAGGGAAGGATCCATCCCCAGGGCCCTGGGCAGGCTGCAGGGCTGGCCCCAAGGCAACCTCCTGAAGCTCAGCAAGGCCAAGGGCAAGGGCCTGCAGCTGCCTCAGGCCATGGGGTTGGAAGGGACCCTCAGAAGTCATCCTGTGCAGCCCCCTGGCAGGCAGCAGGGACACCTCCAGCTGGTGCTGCTGAGGGCCACATCCAGTCTGATCCACACACCACTGCTGGCAGTGCAGAGCTCCTCTCAGCTGTGGGCTCTGCTACACTACTGCTTTGTTTCTCCCTCAGTTTTCCTCTGCAGGTGCCAGAGCTGCCAGGAAGGCAAACCTTGGCCTCCCCTCAGCTCCTGCCTCTGGTCTCTGTGGCCCTTCAAATGGTGCTGCAGGGAAGCTCTGCTGCTGGCAGCAGCTCTGCAGGCAGAGCTTCCCAGGGGGACAGCAGCAGGAGGAAGCGCTCCAGGGCCAGTGCTGAGTTTGCTTAGGGGCTGCAGGCTGTGGTTGGGTTTCCTGCTGCAGCCCCAGCCCCAGCTCAGTCACCTCCCTGCATGTCTGTTCTCTCTGCACAGCTGCACATGCTGGGGGAGGGCAGTCGTGGAGCAGCCCTGGAAATGGCTCTGGCCAAGATTCTCTACAGCAGCAGTAAGTGAGGGCAAGGCTGGACACTGGCAGGAGGGCAAGTAAATAGGCACCACAGAGCCAGGCTGGGGGAGGAGGCCTTGGGGGGGTCAGGTGGTGACAGACTCCCCAGGAGCCAGCAGTGGTCCCTGGCAGCCCAGAGGCAGCTGAGTGCTGAGCTGCAGCCAGAGCAGGGAGAGCAGCAGCACAGGGAGGGGATTCTGCCCCTCTGCTCTGCTCTGCTCAGCCCCCACCTGCAGCACTGCCTCCAGCTCTGGGGCCCCCAGCACAAGGACCTGGAGCTGCTGGAGAGGCTCCAGAGGAGGCCCCAGAGATGAGCAGAGGCTGCAGAGCCTCCCCTGTGGGGCCAGGCTGGGAGAGCTGGGGCTGTGCAGCCTGGAGAGGAGAAGGCTGCAGGGAGACCTCAGAGCAGCCTCCCAGTGCCTGAGGGGCTCCAGGAGAGCTGGGGAGGGACTCTGGGCAAGGGCTGGGAGTGCCAGGCTGAGGAACAATGGCTTGGAGCTGGGGGAGGAGAGACTGAGAGTGGAGAGGAGGAAGAGATCCTTGAGAGTGAGGCTGGGGAGACTCTGGCCCAGGCTGCCCAGGGAGGCTGTGGCTGCCTGCTGCCTGGAGGGGCTCAGGGCCAGGCTGGATGAGGCCCTGAGCAGGCTGGGGCTGGTGGGAGGTGTCCCTGCCCATGGCAGGGGGCTGGGGCTGGCTGAGCTCTGAGCTCCCTTCCCCCTGAGCCCCTCTGTGGTTCCTTTTCACTCCTGAGCTTTTCTCTCTCAGCTGTGGCTCCCTTCCAGCCTCCTGCCTTGGCACCCGGGGAAAGGAGGGGCAGGGCTGGGGGTTGGCCCCTAGGGACTGTAGTGAGCTTGGCAGTGGCTGCAGCTCCCCTCCTGCGTTGCAGAGGACACCCAAATCGTTGGCATGAGCGCCACGCTGAGCAACGTGGGAGACCTGCAGCGGTTCCTGCGGGCGGAGTGCTACAGCAGCCACTTCCGACCGGTGCGTGGAGCCTCCCCGCCCCCCGCCGCCGCCCCCCGCCCCCGCCGCCGCGCCCCGCCCCCGCCGCCGCGCCCCGCGCCCCGCGCCCCCCCCGCCGCCGCGCCCCGCCCCCCGCCGCCGCGCCCCGCCCCCGCCGCCGCGCCTCCGCTTCCGCGCCAGCCCCCGCCGCCGCGCCCCGCCCCCCCGCCGCCGCGCCCCGGCCAGCTCCTCCGCTTCCTGCCAGCCCAGGGAGGGCCCTCGGCGGGCTGCAGGGCCCCCAGGTCAACCTCCTGAAGCTCAGCGAGGCCCACGAAGTGCTGCTGAGCAGCTTCTTGGTGCCAGGGGCAGTGGGGTGGAGGCAGCCTCAGCAGCTTGCCAGGGACCCCAGGCTGGGTGCTGACACCCTGGAGGGAAGGATCCATCCCCAGGGCCCTGGGCAGGCTGCAGGGCTGGCCCCGAGGCAACCTCCTGAGGCTCAGCAAGGCCAAGGGCAAGGGCCTGCAGCTGCCTCAGGGCAAGGCCAAGCACAGAGCCAGGCTGGGTGGGGAAGGGGCAGAGAGCAGTGCTGAGGAGAAGGCCCTGGGGGTGCTGGGGGAGGAGCAGCTCCCCAGGAGACAGCAAGGGCAGCTGGCAGCCCAGGAGCCAAGGCTGTGCTGGGCTGAGCCCCAGCAGGGTGGGCAGCAGGGGCAGGGAGGGGATTCTGCCCCTCTGCTCTGCTCACACCTCCCCTGCAGGGCTGGGGCAGCTCTGGAGCCCCCAGCACAAGGACCTGCAGCTGCTGGAGAGGCTCCACAGGAGGCCACAGAGATGAGCAGAGGCTGCAGAGCCTCCCCTGTGGGGCCAGGCTGGGAGAGCTGGGCTGTTGCAGAAGAGGAGGCTGCAGGGAGACCTCAGAGCAGCCTCCCAGTAGCTGAAGGGCTCCAGGGGAGCTGGGGAGGGACTTGGGACAAGGGCTGGGAGTGCCAGGACGAGGGCTGAGGGCTTCAGACTGGAAGAAGCTGGATTAGGAAGAGACCTGAGGAAGCAATTCTCGCCCAGGAGGGTGGGAAGGCACTGGCACAGCTTGCCCAGAGAGGCTGTGGAGGCTCCAAGCCTGGAGGTGTTCAAGGCCAGGCAAGGAGGTCTGGTGGGAGGTGTCCCTGGCCCTGGCAGGGGGTTGGAGCTGGATGAGCTTTCAGGGCCCTTCCAACCCAGCCCCTCCTATGCTCATGCAATGCCTGCTCCTGCTCACAGCTCCTGGTGCAGTCAGTAGCTCTGGACCCTTGCCAGTGCACAAATCCAGAACCTCTGTGCTGTGCTGATGAGCCTCTTGTGTCCCTTCAGCTACAGCAGGTCCTCACTCAGCTCCTGGGGTAAAGCCTGAGAGATCATTTGATAGACCCAGAGCCTGAATGCAGGTCATGGAGGCACAGAGCTGCCAGGGCTGGAAGGGAGCTCCAGGCTCAGCCAGCCCCAGCCCCCTGCCACGGGCAGGGACCCCTCACCCCACAGCAGCTTGCTCACAGCCACCTCCAGCCTGGCTGCAAACCCCTCCAGCCAGGAGGCTGCCACCACCTCCCTGGGCAGCCTGGGACAGGCTCTCACCACCCTCCTGGCCAACAACTTCTTCCTCACAGCCAAGCTCCAGCTCCCCACTTCTACTTCTGCTCCAGCCCCCCCCAGACATGAGCCTAGACGTGAGCCTTGACATGAGCCTCGACTTGAGCCTATACTGATCCTAGACGTGAGCCTTGATGTGAGCCTCGACTTGAGCCCAGACTGATCCTCGACTTGAGCCCAGACTGATCCTCGACTTGAGCCCACTGATCCTCGACTTGAGCCTCGACTTGAGCCCAGACTGACTGATCCTCGACTTGAGCCCAGACTGATCCTCGACTTGAGCCCAGACTGATCCTCGACTTGAGCCCAGACTGATCCTCGACTTGAGCCCAGACTGATCCTCGACTTGAGCCCAGACTGATCCTCGACTTGAGCCCTGACTGATCCTCGACTTGAGCCTCGACTTGAGCCCTGACTGATCCTCGACTTGAGCCTCGACTTGAGCCTCGACTTGAGCCCTGACTGATCCTCGACTTGAGCCCTGACTGATCCTCGACTTGAGCCCTGACTGATCCTCGACTTGAGCCCAGACTGATCCTCGACTTGAGCCCAGACTGATCCTCGACTTGAGCCCAGACTGATCCTCGACTTGAGCCCAGACTGATCCTCGACTTGAGCCCAGACTGATCCTCGACTTGAGCCTCGACTTGAGCCCAGACTGAGCCTCGACTTGAGCCCAGACTGAGCCTCGACTTGAGCCTCGACTTGAGCCCAGACTGAGCCTCGACTTGAGCCCAGACTGAGCCTCGACTTGAGCCCAGACTGAGCCTCGACTTGAGCCCAGACTGAGCCTCGACTTGAGCCCAGACTGAGCCTCGACTTGAGCCCAGACTGATCCTCGACTTGAGCCCAGACTGATCCTCGACTTGAGCCCAGACTGATCCTCGACTTGAGCCCAGACTGATCCTCGACTTGAGCCCAGACTGATCCTCGACTTGAGCCCAGAGCCCACTGATCCTCGACTTGAGCCCAGACTGATCCTCGACTTGAGCCCAGACTGAGCCTCGACTTGAGCCCAGACTGATCCTCGACTTGAGCCCAGACTGAGCCTCGACTTGAGCCCAGACTGAGCCTCGACTTGAGCCTCTGAGCCTCGACTTGAGCCCAGACTGAGCCTCGACTTGAGCCCAGACTGAGCCTCGACTTGAGCCCAGACTGAGCCTCGACTTGAGCCCAGACTGAGCCTCGACTTGAGCCCAGACTGAGCCTCGACTTGAGCCCAGACTGAGCCTCGACTTGAGCCCAGACTGAGCCTCGACTTGAGCCCAGACTGAGCCTCGACTTGAGCCCAGACTGAGCCTCGACTTGAGCCCAGACTTGAGCCCAGACTGAGCCTCGACTGAGCCTCGACTTGAGCCCAGACTGAGCCTCGACTTGAGCCCAGACTGAGCCTCGACTTGAGCCCAGACTGAGCCTCGACTTGAGCCCAGACTGAGCCTCGACTTGAGCCCAGACTGAGCCTCGACTTGAGCCCAGACTGATCCTCGACTTGAGCCCAGACTGAGCCTCGACTTGAGCCCAGACTGATCCTCGACTTGAGCCTCGACTTGAGCCCAGACTGATCCTCGACTTGAGCCTCGACTTGAGCCCAGACTGATCCTCGACTTGAGCCTCGACTTGAGCCCTGACTGATCCTCGACTTGAGCCCAGACTGATCCTCGACTTGAGCCCAGACTGATCCTCGACTTGAGCCCAGACTGATCCTCGACTTGAGCCCAGACTGATCCTCGACTTGAGCCCAGACTGATCCTCGACTTGAGCCCTGACTGATCCTCGACTTGAGCCCTGACTGATCCTCGACTTGAGCCCAGACTGATCCTCGACTTGAGCCCAGACTGATCCTCGACTTGAGCCCAGACTGATCCTCGACTTGAGCCCAGACTGATCCTCGACTTGAGCCCAGACTGATCCTCGACTTGAGCCCAGACTGATCCTCGACTTGAGCCCAGACTGATCCTCGACTTGAGCCTCGACTTGAGCCCTGACTGATCCTCGACTTGAGCCTCGACTTGAGCCTCGACTTGAGCCCTGACTGATCCTCGACTTGAGCCCTGACTTGAGCCCAGACTGATCCTCGACTTGAGCCCTGACTTGAGCCCAGACTGATCCTCGACTTGAGCCTTGACTTGAGCCCAGACTGATCCTCGACTTGAGCCTTGACGTGAGCTGTGACTTGAGCCTAGACTGAGCCTAAACTTGAGCGTTGACTGAACCTAGACTGAGCCTAGATGTGAGCCTTGACTTGAGCCTAGACTGAGCCTAAACTTGAGCGTTGACTGAACCTAGACTGAGCCTAGACATGAGCCTTGACTTGAGCCTAGACTGAGCCTAAACTTGAGCGTTGACTGAACCTAGACTGAGCCTAGACTTGAGGCCTGCAGGCTGGGGGCAGCGCGGCCGCAGCCTGCCCAGCAGGTCCCGGGGGTGCCGGGTGCCAGCAGCTGGGGCCGAGCCCCCAGAGCCTAACCTGGGCCCCCGGCTGCCCTCAGCAGCGCCCCCAGCAGCCCGGCCGAGCCTCCCCGGCAGGGGCACTGACCTCCTGGACCCCTGCCACCTCCATCAGGGGGACGAGCTCCGGCTGCACGCAGTAGGTCAGCTTCTTGGTGAGCTCTGCCAGCAGGGCTTTGTACACCCAGAACTCATCCAGCTCCTGCAGGGGGAGGGAGAGGCCAGGAGAGAGCCCTGAGGATCGGCTGCCCAGGCCGGCTCCGGGCTCGGGAGCCGCAGCAGCTGCCGGCTGCAGAGAGAGGCAGCGCCGGTGCCGGCAGCCGGCCCTGCAGCTGCTGCCAGAGCTGTGCTCGGCGGCCCTCGGCTCACAGCCCCGAGCTGGGGCACTGCTCGAGGCCAAGCCTGGGGGCTGAGGGCAGGGGAGGGGACCCCAGCCGGCAGCTGGGCTCCAGCGGTGCTGCCAGGGCTCAGGTCTCATTGGAGCCTTTGCCGGTGGCCTGGGTGAGGGAATGCAGGCAGCCTCAGGCCACTCTGCAGGGGACAGCAAGCTGGGGGGCAGAGCTGAGCTGCTGGAGGGCAGGAAGGCTCTGCAGAGGCTCCTGGGCAGGCTGCAGCCAGGGCTGAGCTCAGCTGCAGGAGGCTCAACCGGGCCAAGGGCTGGGTGCTGAGCCTGGGGCACAGCCGCCCCAGGAAGGCTGCAGGCTGGGGGCAGAGGGGCTGGAAAGTGGGCAGCAGAGAAAGCCCTGGGGGTGCTGGGGGGCAGCAGCTGGAGAGGAGGCAGGGGGTGGGCAGGGGGCAAGAAGGGCAGCAGCAGCCTGGGCTGGAGCAGCAGTGGTGTGGGCAGCAGGAGCAGGGCAGGGATGGTGCCCCTGGGCTCAGCACTGGGCAGGCCACAGCTTGAGGGCTGGGCTCAGCTTTGGGCTGCTGGCTGCAAGAAGCACCTTGAGGAGCTGGAGCAGGGCCAGGGAAGGGCAAGACTTGAGCATTGCAGGCTTGGGGCTGATTGCCCTGCCCCAGCTGCAGGCCCCATGCATGGATGCAGGACCTTAAGCCCTCTGCTGCCAGTGGCCTTTGGGTTGGATCTGGGCTGCCCCATTTGCCATGCTCCTGGGGCAAGGGGAGAGCAATGGAATCTGAGCCAGCAATCCACTCCCAGCAAAGAGCTTTCAAAGCTCTCTGTCACAAGAGGGGAAGTGGTGGTGAGGGAGGGCATGGAAGTGAGCCTGGGAGAGTGCTGCTGGGCCAGAACCCAGCTCTGCAGGCAGCAGGAGCCTCACCTGTGAGAGAGCCTTGGTGGCTGTCCTGAGCTCTCTGATCCTGGCTTGCATCTCCCAGGTGGAGTTAAAAGAATATGTGAAGGTTGGAGACACCATCTACAGAGTGGACAGCCAGGCAGAAGGAGGCCTCACCTTTGCCAGGCTCCTCAGCTTCAAGGTAAGGCAGAGGGGCTTGGAGTCACAGGTAGGGGTTGGAAGGGACCTCTGGAGGTCATCCAGTCCAAGCCCCTGCCAGGGCAGGGCCCCAGGGCACATCCAGGGGGGTTGGAAGCTCTCCAGAGCAGGAGACTCCACAACCTGCTCCAGGCTCCAGCAGCCTCACCCCAAAGGAGCTTCTCCTCCTGCTGAGGTGGAACCTCCTGGCTTCCAGTCTGTGCCCACTGCCCCCTGGCCTGTCCCAGGGCACCACTGAGCAGAGCCTGGCCCCTGCTCAACATGAGCTCAGCAGGAGCCAGCAGGGAGCACTGGCAGCCCAGAGAGCCAAGCAGAGCCTGGGCTGCAGCCAGAGCAGTGTGGCCAGCAGGGCCAGGGAGGGGATTCTGCCCCTCTGCTCCACTCTGCACAGCTGCAGCTCTGGGGCCAGCTCTGGAGCCTCTGTGCCAGGAAGGCTCTGGAGGGGCTGGAAGGTGTCCAGAGCAGGGCCAGCAGGAGGAGCAGAGGGCTGGAGCTGCTCTGAGCACAGCCTGAGAGAGTTGGGGCTGTGCAGGCTGCAGAGGAGAAGGCTCCCAGGAGACCTTCTGGTGGCCTTGCAGGAGCTGCAGGGGGCTGCAAGCAAGCTGGGGAGGGACTTTGGAGGGGGTGAGGGAGGGACAGGAGTGGGGGGGCTGGAGCAGAAGTAGAAGTGGGGAGCTGGAGCTTGGCTGTGAGGAAGAAGTTGCTGCCCAGGAGGGTGGTGAGAGCCTGGCCCAGGCTGCCCAGGGAGGTGGTGGCAGCCTCCTGGCTGGAGGTGTTTGCAGCCAGGCTGGAGGTGGCTGTGAGCAAGCTGCTGTGGGGTGAAGGGTCCCTGCCCGTGGCAGGGGCTGGGGCTGGCTGAGCCTTGAGCTCCCTTCCAGCCCTGCCAGCTCTGTGGCTCTGGGATTCTTGCCCCCAGCCCTCAGCTATTGAGAGGCATTGATCAGATCCCTCTCAGCCTTCTCCTCTCCAGGCTGAACACCCCCAGGGCTCTCAGCCTTGTGAAGAGAAGATCAGCTGGTGGAGGGCTGAGCCCCAGCAGCAGTCACACAGCCTGTGGTGCCATGGAGCCTTCTCCAGTGGCTCCTAAAGGCTCTAAAAGGTGCTCTGGAAAATGCCCTGGGGGAGAGAAGAAGGATCAGAATTCAGAGACTCACAGCATGGGTTGGGGTGGAAGGGACCCTCAAGATCCTCCAGTGCCAGCCCAGGGGCAGGGACACCTCCCAGCTGGGCTCAGCTGCTCAGGGCCTCATCCAGCCTGGTCCTGAACACCCCCAGGCAGGAGGCAGCCACAGTCTCCCTGGGCAGCCTGGGCCAGAGCCTCAGCTCCCTCCTGCTGAAGAGCTTCTTCCTCAGCCCCACTCCAACCCTGCTCCGCCCCAGCTCCAACCCCTTCCCCTTGGCCTGGCTCAGACCCCCTCAGGAGCAGTTCCTCTGCAGCCTTCCTGCAGGGTCCCTTCAGGCCCTGGCAGCAGCTCTGAGGTGCCCCTGGAGCTGCACAGCCCCAGCTGCCTCAGGCTGTGCTCCCAGCAGAGCTGCTCCAGCCCTGGCAGCATCTCTGTGGCCTCCTCTGGGCTCCCTCCAGCAGCTCTGAGTCCTCCTCCTGCTGGGGACCCCAGAGCTGGAGGCAGGATGGGAGCTGAGGTCTGAGCAGAGCAGAGTGAGAGAGTTCCACTCCCTCGAGTGGGAGCTGGGAGGAAAGCTTCTGCAGCTTCCCCTCCTGCCCCTCCAGCAGGAGAGCCTGCAGCAAGGGCTGGGAGGCTTTCTGGGCTGCTGAGCTGCTGAGTGCCTGTGGCAGGGGCAGTGCCTGTCAGTCTGTCTGTCTGCTAGTACTCTAGCAGCCTGGAGAGAGCAGATCCTGACCACATCATTGCCCTGGTGACTGAGGTGATCCCCCAGCACTCCTGCCTCATCTTCTGCCCCACCAAGAAGAACTGTGAGAACGTGGCTGTGATGGTCAGCAAGTACCTCAGCAGGTGAGTGTGGCCTGGCTGCCCCTGCTCTCTGCAGGCCTTGGGCAGGGCTGGGGCTGCCTGGCACCTGCCTTGCCCCTGGGCTCAGAAGCACTTGGAGTGGGGGATTGGAATCATGGATTGGGTTGGAAAAGGCCTCCAGGCTCACCCAGCCCAACACCAACCCAACCCCACCAGGGCCAGCAGACCCTGGCCCCAGGAGCCATGGGCACAGCTTGCTGCAGCACCTCCAGCCATGGGGACTGCACCACCTGGCTGGGCTGGCAGCTGGCCCTGAGCCCCAGGGAGCACAGGAGCAGGGAAGCCTTTGGCTTGGAACACACTTCCAAGCTGGCAGCTGCTCAGGGCTGCAGGAGAGACACCAGAGGGAGACCTGCCCAGGGAGCTGGCCAGGGAAGAGTCCTCTGCATGAGCTGTGGGGCTGCCAGCCCTGCCCCCCACCCCTCCCCCAGTGGCTCAGGTGGCAGCCTGGTGAATGGGGAGCCGCTGGAGCCTGTGGGCAGAGGCTGCTGTGCTGGGAGCCCTGGCAGGAGCACACAGCTCTGCTGTGCTGCTGGAGCCCACAGGGGCTGCAGCTGGGATTCCCCTCCCAGCACCTCCTGCTGCAGGGCCAAGGGACAGCACAGAGACCCAGAGCAAGCTCTGGGCTGGAAGGGGCCTTAGGGATCACAGAATCAGAGAATTGCTTCACTTGGAAAGGACCTCCAAGGGCATCAGCTCCACCTCCAGCCCAGCCCCACCAGGGCCACCAGACCCTGGCCCCAAGGGCCATGGGCACAGCTTGCTGCAGCACCTCCAGCCATGGGGACTGCAGCACCCCCTGGGCAGCCTCTGCCAGTCCCTGACCCCTCTGGCAGCAGAGAGATTCTTCCTCATTCCAACCTGAGCCTCCCCTGGCACAAGTTCAGGCCATTGCCTCTGCTCCTAGCACCTCCAGGGATGGGCATCCAAGCCCCTCCCTGGGCAGCCTGGGCCAGGCTGGCAGAGCCCTTGCAGGGAAGAAGTTTCTTCTCCTCTCCAAGCTGAGCCTCCCCTGGGGCAGCCTGAGGCCATTGCCTCTCCTCCTGGCCCTTGTTGCTGGGGAGCAGAGCCCAACCCCCCTGGCTGCAGCCTCCTCTCAGGGAGCTGCAGAGAGCAAGGAGGTGTCCCTCAGCCTCCTCTGCTCCACACTCAGCACCCCCAGCTCCCTCAGCTGCTCCTCCCCAGCCCTCTTCTCCAGACCCTTCCCCACCTTGCTTGCCCTTCCCTGGCCCTGCTCCAGCTCCTCAAGGTGCTTCTTGCAGCCAGGAGCCCAAAGCTGAGCCCAGCCCTCAAGCTGTGGCCTGCCCAGTGCTGAGCCCAGGGGCACCATCCCTGCCCTGCTCCTGCTGCCCACACCACTGCTGCTCCAGCCCAGGCTGCTGCTGCCCTTCTTGCCCCCCTGCCCACCCCCTGCCTCCTCTCCAGCTACTGCCCCCCAGCACCCCCAGGGCTTTCTCTGCTGGGCAGTGTCCTTCTGGGAGTGAGGGCCCCAGGGCTCAAGCTGCTGGTCAAATGATGTCAGGCTGGCACCTGGCTCAGAAGGCTGCTCCAGGCTCGTCAAAGAGTTGCTCAAAAAGTAATTACGGGTCAAAAAGAAGAAGTTCTTAGTTGAAGCAAAGGTTAAAGGAGGAAGACTCACAAAGAGGAAAAGCCAAAGCATGCAGAGCTGTCCTTGTGTCCTCCACCCCTGGGCTCTGCAGCCCTTGGCAAGGGATATTGCCCTGGCATCCTGGTGGCCTCTCTGTGCCAAGAGGATCAGAGTGCAGCAGGAACAGGGCTGGCTTCCTCCTGGGTGCATTGGTGGGGAGGTGGCAGATCAGCTGCCCAACAGAGCAAGCTCACCCCCAGCAAGCTCCTGGCCAAGCTGTCAGCCCCTGGCTGGGGCAGCAGCACTCTGAGCTGGGTCAGGAACTGGCTGCAGGCTGAGCCCAGAGAGTGGTGGTGAATGGTGCCACAGCCAGCTGGCAGCCAGGCCCCAGTGGTGTGCCCCAGGGCTCAGTGCTGGGCCCCAGCCTGATCAATATCTGCACTGAGGATCTGGAGGAGGGGATGGAGTCCCTCAGCAGTGAATGTGCAGCTGACAGCAAGCTGGGGGCAGGAGTTGAGCTGTGAGAGGGCAGGAGAGCTCTGCAGAGGGACCTTGCCAGGCTGGGCAGATGGGCAGAGGCCAAGGGCAGGAGACTGAAGACATCCAAGTGCCAGGTGCTGCACCTTGGCCACAGCAGCCCCAGGCAGTGCCACAGGCTGGGGGCAGAGGGGCTGAGAGCAGCCAGGCAGAGAGGGACCTGGGGGGGCTGGGGGAGAGCAGCTGAAGAGGAGGCAGCAGTGTGCCCAGGGGGCCAAGAAGGCCAAGGGCAGCCTGGCCTGGGTCAGGCAGAGTGTGGCCAGCAGGAGCAGGGAAGTCCTTGTGCCCTGTGCTCAGCACTGCTGAGGCCTCCCCTTGAGTCCTGTGTCCAGCTCTGGGCTGCTGAGGTTAGGCAAGAGGTTGAGCTGCTGGAAGGTGTCCAGAGAAGGGCAACAGAGCTGGGGAGGGGTCTGGGGCACAAGGCTGGGGAGGGGGCTGGGGCACAGGGCTGGGGAGGGGTCTGGGGCACAAGGCTGGGGAGGGGTCTGGGGCACAAGGCTGGGGAGGGGTCTGGGGCACAGGGCTGGGGAGGGGTCTGGGGCACAGCCCTGTGAGCAGAGGCTGAGGGAGCTGGGGTTGCTCAGCCTGGAGCAGAGGAGGCTCAGGGGAGACCTTCTTGCTCTCTCCAGCTCCCTGCAGGGAGGTTGGAGCCAGGGGGGTTGGTCTCTGCTCCCAGGCCCCCAGCAGCAGAACAAGAGGACACAGTCTCAAGCTGTGCCAGGGGAGGTTGAGGCTGGAGGGGAGGAGAAAGTTCTTCCCAGCCAGAGGAGTTGGCCACTGGGATGAGCTGCCCAGGAGGGTGGTGGAGTCCCCAGCCCTGGAGGTGTTCAGGAGGAGCCTGGATGAGGCCCTTGGTGCCAGGGTTGAGTTGCTCAGCTGGTGCTGGGGGAGAGCTTGGACTGGATGAGCTCTGAGGCCTTTTCCAGCCTGGTTCATTCTGTGTTCTGTTCCCAGCCTGCTGCTGCAGGCATTTCATTTCTGAGCAGGGTTTCTGCCTGATGTCACAGTCAGGATATGCAGGGCCAGGCTCAGCTGCAGGGCACAGCTGGCACAGGTCTCTCAAGTACTGAAGCTGTGACTGTCACTTGGAAGTCAGTTCCCATTTCCTGCCTGCAGCCTCTCCAGATTTGAGCCCTTCTGGAGCTGTGCTTGCAGGAGAAGTCTTCCTGCATGTCACTTAGTCACAGAATCAGTGTTAGGAGTTGGAATGGCAGGGCACCCAGGGCAGGGCACCCAGGGCAAGGCACCCAGGGCAGGGCACCCAGGGCACAGCCAGGGGGGTTGGAACATCTCCAGAGCAGGAGACTCCACACCCCCTGGGCAGCCTGCTCCAGGCCTCGGGAAGCCTCCCAGGGAAAGAATTCTCCTCCTGGGGCCATGGCACTGCCTCTGGCTCAGCTTCCACCCCTGCCCCTGCTGCTGGCACTGGGCAGCCCCCAGCAGAGCCTGGCTCCAGCCCCTGGGCACTGCCCCTGCACAGCTTCATCCCCAGCACTCAGCTCCCCCTCAGGCTCCTCCTCTGCGAGCTGCAGAGCCCTCAGCTGCCTCAGGCCGTGCTGCTGAGGAAGGTGTTGCCCTGGCTGCAGCAGCTCTGTGCCTCTGGGCTGGACTCTCTCAAGCAGCTCCCTGAGCCGCTGCTGGAGCCGAGGGGCCCAGAGCTGGAGAGCAGATTGCAGCTGTGGCCTCAGCAGGGCAGAGCAGAGGGGCAGCAGCAGCTCTCTGAGCTCCTCCCCACAGCCCTCCTGCTGCAGCCCAGGCTGCCCTTGGCCCCCTTGGCCCCCAGAGCACACTGCTGGCTCCTGGGCACCTCCCACCCCCAGCCCCCCAGGGCCTCTCCCCCTGCCCTGCTCTGCAGCAGCTCAGTCCCCAACCTGCTCTGCTCCCTGAGGCTCTTCTTCCCCAGCTGCCAGCCTCTGCCCTGCTGGCTTTCACTCACTGTCAGTCCCCAGCCAGCTCCCAGCCTCTGGAGGTGTGGCGGGCTGGCAGCAGGGCCTGAGGGCTGGCAGCAGGGGGCAGAAGGGCTGGCAGCAGGGCCTGGGGGCGGGCAGCAGGGCCTGGGGGCTGGGGGCTGGCAGCAGGGGCTGGGGGCTGGCAGCAGGGGCTGGGGGCTGGCAGCAGGGGCTGGGGGCTGGCAGCAGGGGCTGGGGGCTGGCAGCAGGGGCTGAGGACTGGCAGCAGGGCCTGAGGGCTGGCAGCAGGGGCAGAAGGGCTGGCAGCAGGGGCTGGGGGCTGGCAGCAGGGGCTGGGGGCTGGCAGCAGGGGCTGGGGGCTGGCAGCAGGGCCTGGGGGCTGGCAGCAGGGGCTGGGGGCTGGCAGCAGGGGCTGGGGGCTGGCAGCAGGGGCTGGGGGCTGGCAGCAGGGTCTCCCCCCCCGCAGGGCTCCTGCAGAGGCTCTGGGAGCCACTTCCTCTGGGCTGCTGTGACTGGGCATTGCAGTCCCTGACCAAAGGCTAAAGGAAGTCTTTTCCTCCTGCAAGGGACTTCAGAGCTCACAGGGAGAAGGAGAAGGAGGAGCTGCTGAGGAGCCTGAGGGCCGCTGGCAGTGGGAGTGTGTGTCCCGTGCTGAAGCAGACGGTGCCCTGGGGCGTTGCTTACCACCACAGCGGCCTGACCAGCGAGGAGAGGAGGAGCATCGAGGAGGCCTACTCTGCAGGGGTGCTCTGCCTGCTGGCTTGCACAGCCACCCTGGCTGCTGGAGTCAACCTGCCAGCCAGGAGGTCGGTGGGCAAACCTCTTCTGCTGTGGCGCTGAGCTGCCCTGGGTGCAAGAGGCACCGAGGGATGAGCTTCCCGAGCAGTGCTGCTGCTGCTGGCACCAGCAAGGGGAGAGCGAAGGCCTCAGGGGACACACAGAGTGCACCGGCTTGGAAGGGACCTTCCAAGGGGCTCTCCAAGCTCTTGTTCAGCTGCTGCTTGCAGCTGAGTTCCTAGAGGATGCTGCACTGGCTTGGGAGGGAGCCTGTGGTTCAGGTTCCCCCACAGCCACACAGCTCTCATGCAGCAGTCAGGCTCCATCCTGCCCCTAGGTAAGAGCTGGCAGGAGAAAGGTCCTCAGTGTCCCCCAGAGTGCTCTGGGCTGGAAAGGGAGGCTCCAAGGGCAGCTTTTGCAACCCCCTGCGGGCAGCAGGGACAGCTCCAGCTGCAGCAGGCTGCCTAGGGCCACAGCCAGGCTGAGCTTGGATGGCTGCAGGGATGGAGCCTTCACCACCCCCCCTGGCAGCCTGTGCCAGAGCCTCCCCAGGCTCCCTCTGCAGAGTTTCCTCCTGAGCCCCAACCTAGCTCTGCCCTGCTCCAGCTCCAGACCCTTGCTGCTCCTCCTGTCCCCACAGCCCCTTCTGAGCAGCCCCTGCCCAGCCTGCCTGCAGCTGCCCTGCAGACACTGAGCTGCAGCTGGAAGGTCCCAGGAGCTCAGCACAGGATGCCAGGGGCTGGAAGGGACCCCTGGAGAGCTGCCAGTGCCAGCCCCTGCCAGAGCAGGGGCAGAGGATCCAGCCCAGGGCACACAGGAACACCTCCAGCCAGGGCTGCAGAGGCTCCACACAAGGAGACTCCACAAGCTCTCTGGGCAGCCTGCTCCAGGCCTCTGGCAGCCTCCCAGGCAAGAAGTTCCTCCTGCTGCTGAGCTGCAAGCTCCTGGGCTGCACTTGCCAGCCCTTGCCCCTCGGCCTGTGCCAGGGCAGAGTGAGCAGAGGCTGTCCCTGTGCCTCCCTTCCTGCCCCCCAGCCCTCAGCTCTCAAGAGACATTGATCAGATGCCTCTCAGCCTTCTCCTCTGCAGGCTCAACCCCCCAGCTCCCTCAGCCTGGCCCCACAGCAGAGCTGCTCCAAGCCCCTCAGCCTCTTGCTGGCCTCCTCTGGAGCCTCTCCCTCAGCTCCAGTTCCCTCCTGTGTTGAGGGCTCCAGAGCTGGCCCCAGCCCTGCAGGGGAGGTCTCCCCAGAGCAGAGCAGAGGGGCAGGATCCCTCTCTCCAGCTCTGGCCACCCTGCTTTGGGTGCAGCCCAGGCTGCCCTTGGCCTCCTGTGCTGGCAGTGCCCACTGCTGGCTCCTGGCCAGCTGCCCAGGAAGGATCCAACAGCAGCTGCAGCCCACCAGGGCCTTGCTGCAGCCCTGGCAGAGCTAAGCAGTGGTTGTGCTGTGCCTTGTTGCTGGGGAGCAGAGCCCAACCCCCCTGGCTGCAGCCTCCTCTCAGGGAGCTGCAGAGAGCAAGGAGGTCTCCCTCAGCCTCCTCTGCTCCACACTCAGCACCCCCAGCTCCCTCAGCTGCTCCTCCCCAGCCCTCTTCTCCAGACCCTTCCCCACCTTTCTGGCCCTTCCCTGGCTCTGCTCCCCAGCCCCCCAGGGCCTTCTCCTCAGGGCTGCTCTCACTCTCCTCACCCCCAGCCTGGATTGCTATCTGGCATTACCCTGACCCAGGGGCAGGACCTTGCCCTGGGCCCTGTTGAAGCTCAGGAGGTTCTCTGCAGCCTGCCCAGCTCCCATCCCTCACACTCCTGAACCACACCACTCAGCTGGCTGCCATCTGCACCCTCCTGGGGCTGCCTCAACGTCCCTGGCTGCATCAGGCTGAGGGAGACCTCCTTGCTCTCTGCAGCTCCCTGAGAGGAGGCTGGAGCCAGGGGGTTGGGCTCTGCTCCCCAGCAACAAGGGCCAGGAGGAGAGGCAATGGCCTCAGGCTGCCCCAGGGGAGGCTCAGCTTGGAGAGGAGAAGAAGCTTCTTCCCTGCAAGGGCTCTGCCAGCCTGGCCCAGGCTGCCCAGGGAGGGGCTTGGATGCCCATCCCTGGAGGGGTTGCAGAGCTGTGGTGCTGAGGCCATGGCTCAGCCCCAGCCTGGGCAGAGACTGAATGGTTGGGCTGGGTGCTCTCAGAGCTCTCCTCCACCCCCAGTGACTCAGGGGGTGCAGAGCAAGCTGCTCTCTCTGGCACAGCTGATGTCTGGGCAGTGCTGCTTCTGCTTCCCAGCAGGGTTTGTTCTGTGCCTCAGTGGCTTTCACTCTACAGCTCCCTGTGGGGATAGAGATGAGTTCTGAGGGCTCTGCAAGATGGCAGCAGCAGAGCTCAGCAGCACCTGGAGGTGCTGTGGTTTCCTGTTGGCTACAGCCAGCAGCTGAGCTCTGTCAGTCTCCAAGCAGGGCCCAAGTGTCCAGGAGGATGTGGTGGGTTGAGAACTCACAGAATCAGCCAGGTTGGGAAGGACCTCAGAGCTCATCAGGTCCAGGCTGGGGCCTCATCCCCAACCCCTCCTGACAGCTGGGGAGGGGTCTGGGGCACAAGGCTGGGGAAGGGTCTGGGGCACAGCCCTGTGAGCAGAGGCTGAGGGAGCTGGGGTTGCTCAGCCTGGAGCAGAGGAGGCTCAGGGAGACCTTCTTGCTCTCTCCAGCTCCCTGCAGGGAGGTTGGAGCCAGGGGGGGTTGGTCTCTTCTGCCAGGCCCCCAGCAGCAGAACAAGAGGACACAGTCTGAAGCTGTGCCAGGGGAGGTGCAGGCTGGAGGGGAGGAGAAAGTTCTTCCCAGCCAGAGGAATTGGCCACTGGGATGAGCTGCCCAGGGAGGTGGTGGAGTCCCCATGGCTGGAGGTGTTCCAGAGGGGCTTGGATGTGGCCCTTGGAGCCAGGGGTGAGCTGTCAGGAGGGGCTGGGGATGAGGTCCCAGGTTGGATTGGATGAGCTCTGAGGTCTTTGCCAGCCTGGGTGATTGTAAGAAGCCTTCCTGTGCAGCACCACTGAACTGCAGCCTTCCTCCCAGGGTCATCCTCCGAGCCCCTTACGTGGGGAGGGAGTTCCTGAAGAGGACTCAGTACAAGCAGATGGTGGGCAGGGCCGGGCGGGCCGGCCTCGACTGCGCCGGCGAGAGCATCCTCCTGCTGCAGGACAAGGACAAGCACCTGGTAACCCCCCCAGCCCCTGGGGGCTCCAGGGGGCTAGGGGCTGAGCTGCTGCCCTGTGCACAGCAGGAGCTGAGCTGCCTCGGCTTCCTCTGCCTTCTCAGCCTTGCAAACGGCAAGGGCAGGGAGGGCGTCCAGAAGGACCTCGCAGGCTTGAGCCTGAGCCAGGGCCGGGTCCTGCAGCTGGCTCAGGCCAGCCCCAGGCACAGATCCAGCCTGGGATGGGAGCAGCACTGAAGAGCCTTAGGGGTGCTGAGCAGCTCCCCAGGAACTGTGCCAGTGCCAGCTGCAGGAGGCTCAGCCAGCCACAGGGCCAGGTCCTGCAGCTGGCTCAGGCCAGCCCCAGGCACAGATCCAGCCTGGGTGCAGAGTGGGATGGGAGCAGCCCTCCAGAAAGAGCCTTGGGGGTGCTGGGTGATTTCCATCCTTACCCCCAGGCCATTTCCCACCACCACCCCCTCCTGCCTGCACTAGGGTGGCAGAGAGTTGCAGTGGGTGCTGTGCTGGTGCTGGGAGTGCAGAGTTGGGCTTCTGGCTTGGGGGATTCCTGGGGCTTAGGGGTGGTGCAGAGGCCACCCTGGCATTCCTGAGTGCTGAAGGCAAGGTGCAGCCCTGAGGAGAGAGCCCTTCTGGTGCTGGGTTCCTCTGGAGAGGCAGCACCAGCAGAGCCGGGCAGGGAGAACACCACAGGGAGCTGTGTGGTGTCCTGGGCTCACCTGAGGGCAGGGAGGGCATCCAGAAGGATCTTGGCAGGCCTGAGCAGTGTGCCAGTGCCAGCTGCAGGAGGCTCAGCAAGCCACAGGGCCAGGTCCTGCAGCTGGCTCAGGCCAGCCCCAGGCACAGAACCAGCCTGGCTGCAGAGTGGGATGGGAGCAACCCTCAAGAAAGAGCCTTGGGGGTGCTGGGTGCTGAGCAGCTCCCCAGGAGCCAGCAGTGCCTCCTGCAGCCCTCAGGCAGCTGTGTGCTGGCTGCAGCCAGAGCAGGGGGCAGGAGAGGAGATTCTGCCCCTGGGCTCTGCTCAGACCTCAGCTCCCATCCTGCCTCCAGCTCTGGGGTCCCCAGCAGGAGGAGGACTCAGAGCTGCTGGAGGGAGCCCAGAGGAGGCCACAGAGATGCTGCCAGGGCTGGAGCAGCTCTGCTGGGAGCACAGCCTGAGGCAGCTGGGGCTGTGCAGCTCCAGGGGCACCTCAGAGCTGCTGCCAGGGCCTGAAGGGACCCTGCAGAAAGGCTGCAGAGGAACTGCTCCTGAGGGGGTCTGAGCCAGGCCAAGGGGAAGGGGTTGGAGCTGAGGCAGAGCAGGGTTGGAGTGGGGCTGAGGAAGAAGCTCTTCAGCAGGAGGGAGCTGAGGCTCTGGCCCAGGCTGCCCAGGGAGGCTGTGGCTGCCTCCTGCCTGGGGGTGTTCAGGACCAGGCTGGATGAGGCCCTGAGCAGCTGAGCCCAGCTGGGAGGTGTCCCTGCCCCTGGGCTGGCACTGGAGGATCTTGAGGGTCCCTTCCACCCCAACCCATGCTGTGAGTCTCTGAATTCTGATCCTTCTTCTCTCCCCCAGGGCATTTTCCAGAGCACCTTTTAGAGCCTTTAGGAGCCACTGGAGAAGGCTCCATGGCACCACAGGCTGTGTGACTGCTGCTGGGGCTCAGCCCTCCACCAGCTGATCTTCTCTTCACAAGGCTGAGAGCCCTGGGGGTGTTCAGCCTGGAGAGGAGAAGGCTGAGAGGGATCTGATCAATGCCTCTCAATAGCTGAGGGCTGGGGGGCAAGAATCCCAGAGCCACAGAGCTGGCAGGGCTGGAAGGGAGCTCAAGGCTCAGCCAGCCCCAGCCCCCTGCCACGGGCAGGGACCCCTCACCCCACAGCAGCTTGCTCACAGCCACCTCCAGCCTGGCTGCAAACACCTCCAGCCAGGAGGCTGCCACCACCTCCCTGGGCAGCCTGGGACAGGCTCTCACCACCCTCCTGGCCAACAACTTCTTCCTCACAGCCAAGCTCCAGCTCCCCACTTCTACTTCTGCTCCAGCCCCCCCAGGCCTGTCCCTCCCTCACACCCTCAGCAGTCCCTGCCCCTGGCAGGGGGTTGGAACAAACGACCTCTGAGGTGCCTTCCACCCTGAGCCATGCTGTGGCTCTGTGGAACGCCTCCTGCCTGTAGGGACAGCTCTGAACTCCCTCTGCTTGGCTCCCAGGGGGGCTGCAAGCTCTGGGTGCCCACACTCAGTGCCCTTGGAAGCTGCCTGCTGCCTGCCAGCATTTCCCAAGGCACACAGCTCCTGCTGGAGGCTTTGCCCTGCACTGACCCATTCCTTGCCCTTCCTAGGTTCAGGAGCTGGTTTCCAGTCCTTTGGAGAGCTGTTACAGCAACCTGCTGCAGGAGCAGACCAAGGGGCTGCAGAGCCTCCTGCTCTCCCTGGTGGGGCTGAAGGTATCACTGAACCTTTCTCTGCCAGGAGCTGAAGTGCTTTGGGAGTGCAAAGAGAATGTTGGCTGCTGGGTGCAGAGCAGGCCCAGGGGGTTAGACCCGTTGGCTGCCAAGGTGGTCAGGAGGGGGAGAGGGAAGGGGCAGGGGGTGGCTGGCAGCCCAGAAACCAACCCTGTGCTGGGCTGCATCCAGAGCAGGGAGAGCAGCAGCACAGGGAGGGGATTCTGCCCCTCTGCTCTGCTCTGCTCAGCCCCCACCTGCAGCACTGCCTCCAGCTCTGGGCCCCCAGCACAAGGACCTGGAGCTGCTGGAGAGGCTCCAGAGGAGGCCCCAGAGATGAGCAGAGGCTGCAGAGCCTCCCCTGTGGGGCCAGGCTGGGAGAGCTGGGGCTGTGCAGCCTGGAGAGGAGAAGCTCCAGGGAGACCTCAGAGCAGCCTCCCAGTGCCTGAAGGGCTCCAGGAGAGCTGGGGAGGGACTCTGGGCAAGGGCTGGGAGTGCCAGGACAAGGGCTGATGGCATCAGACTGGAAGAAGCTGGATTGGGATGAGACCTGAGGAAGGGATTCTGCCCCCTGAGGGTGGTGAGAGCCTGGCACAGGCTGCCCAGGGAGGTGGTGGCAGCCTCCTGGCTGGAGGGGTTTGCAGCCAGGCTGGAGGTGGCTGTGAGCAAGCTGCTGTGGTGGGAGGGGTCCCTGCCCGTGGCAGGGGGCTGGGGCTGGCTGAGCCTGGAGCTCCCCTCCAGCCCTGGCAGCTCTGTGGCTCTGGGATTCATCTCCCTCAGAGCCTTCCTTGGAGTCTCTCCAGCCCACCAGGGATCCCCAAGTGCTTCTCTGGGCAGCTGGGCTTCTCTCCTGCCCCTCCTGAGCTGTGTTCTGTGCCTTGACCTCTCTGACCGTGCTGCTCCCCTGCAGATAGCAGTGACCCAGGAGGAAATCCACTCCTTCATCAGTGGGACACTGCTGGGTGTGCAGCAGCAGCAGCTGTTGAAGGAGAAGAGCCTGGAGGAGATCACTAAAGAGGGGCTGGAAAGGCTGGTGGAGGAAGGGCTGCTGCAAGAAAGCAGATCTGAGAAGGAGCACAAGTCCCAGAGTGCCCTCAGAGTCACCCCCCTGGGCAGAGCTGCATACAAAGGTAGGGCTGAGCTGCGTCCTGCTGAGCATCCTGCCTGGCAGGGGGCTGTGGGCTGGAGGCAGCCTCAGCAAGGGAGACCAAGCTGGGTGGGGTGGTGACACCCTGGAGGGAAGGATCCATCCCCAGGGCCCTGGGCAGGCTGCAGGGCTGGCCCCAAGGCAACCTCCTGAGGCTCAGCAAGGCCAAGGGCAAGGGCCTGCAGCTGCCTCAGGGCAAGGCCAAGCACAGAGCCAGGCTGGGTGGGGAAGGGGCAGAGAGCAGTGCTGAGGAGAAGGCCCTGGGGGTGCTGGGGGAGGAGCAGCTCCCCAGGAGGCAGCAAGGGCAGCTGGCAGCCCAGGAGCCAAGGCTGTGCTGGGCTGAGCCCCAGCAGGGTGGGCAGCAGGGGCAGGGAGGGGATTCTGCCCCTCTGCCCTGCTCAGACCTCCCCTGCAGGGCTGGGGCAGCTCTGGAGCCCCCAGCACAAGGACCTGCAGCTGCTGGAGAGGCTCCAGAGGGGCCACAGAGATGAGCAGAGGCTGCAGAGCCTCCCCTGTGGGGCCAGGCTGGGAGAGCTGGGGCTGGTGGAGAGGAGAAGGCTGCAGGGAGAGCTTCTGGAGGCCTTGCAGTGCAGGACCAGGAGAGGTCAGGAAGATGCTCCAAGGGCTGGAGCAGGTTTGGTCTCTTCTCCATAGCAACAAGGGCCAGGAGGAGAGGCAATGGCCTCAGGCTGCCCCAGGGGAGGCTCAGCTTGGAGAGGAGAAGAAACTTCTTCCCTGCAAGGGCTCTGCCAGCCTGGCCCAGGCTGCCCAGGGAGGGGTTGGATGCCCATCCCTGGAGGGGTTGCAGGGAGGCAGAGCTGTGGTGCTGAGGGCTGGGGGGGCTGCAGCCAGGTGGGGCTGGGCTGTTCCAGCAATCAATAAGTGATAGGATGAGAGGAAATGGCCTCAGGATGCACCGAGGGAGGTTGAGGATGGACATTAGGAAGAACTTCTCCCCTGAGAGGGCTCTCAGGCGCTGGCTCAGGCTGCTGGGGTCCCCATCCCCGGGGGTGCTCCAGAGAGGCAGAGCTGTGGTGCTGAGGCCATGGCTCATCCCCAGCCTGGGCAGGGGCAGAGAATGGTTGGAGTGGAGGAGCTGAGGCTGAGGGAGACCTCCTTGCTCTCTGCAGCTCCCTGAGAGGAGGCTGCAGCCAGGGGGGTTGGGCTCTGCTCCCCAGCAACAAGGGCCAGGAGGAGAGGCAATGGCCTCAGGCTGCCCCAGGGGAGGCTCAGCTTGGAGAGGAGAAGAAACTTCTTCCCTGCAAGGGCTCTGCCAGCCTGGCCCAGGCTGCCCAGGGAGGGGGTTGGATGCCCATCCCTGGAGGGGTTGCAGGGAGGCAGAGCTGTGGTGCTGAGGGCTGGGGGGCTGCAGCCAGGTGGGGCTGGGCTGTTCAAGCAATCAATAAGTGATAGGAGCTCCTGTGAGGAGGCTGGAGCCAGGTGGGGGCTGGGCTCCTGCCCCCAGGGACAAGGTGAAAGTCAGGAATGGCCTAACAGAGCCCTGAGCCAGGGATGTGTTTGAGCAGCAGAAGCCATGAGAGGAGCAGGAGGTGGGAAGAAACTTCTTCCCTGCAAGGGCTCTGCCAGCCTGGCCCAGGCTGCCCAGGGAGGGGGTTGGATGCCCATCCCTGGAGGGGTTGCAGAGCTGTGGTGCTGAGGCCATGGCTCAGCCCCAGCCTGGGCAGGGGCTGGGTGGGCTCCGAGGGCTTTGCCCAGCCAGGTGCTTGTGTGGCTGTGCGAAGCCCCCCGCGCGCCCCAGGCCCCCCGCAGCCGTGTGCCGTGTCCCCGCAGGCTCCATCGACCTGGCCCACTGCAGGCAGCTGTACGGGGAGCTGCGGCGGGGCCTGGAGGGGCTGCTGCTGGAGAGCAGCCTGCACCTGCTCTACCTGGCCACGCCCTACGAGCCGGCCGCCGCCTGCCGCCCCCGACTGGCTGCTCTACCTGCGGCAGGTGAGGCCCGCCCCGGCCCCGCCCGGCACCCAGGGCCCCCCCCGCCCCAGGGGCCCCCGCCCAGGGGCCCCCCCCGCCCCGGGCCCCCGCCCGGCGCCCAGGAGCCCCACCCAGGGGCCCCCGCCCGCCCCAGGAGCCCCCGCCCGGCACCCAGGGGCCCCCCGCCCGGCACCCAGGGGCCCCCCGCCTGGCACCCAGGGGCTGGGGGGCAGCGGCCGGGGCGGGGGGAGGCCGCTGGGGCCCCACGCAGGGCTGGAGGGCACCTCCCAGGTGGGGCGGTGCCAAGCCCTGCCGTGGGCACGCCTCCTACCGGCACAGCCTGCTCCCGGCCCCATCCGGCCCGGCCCTGGGCACCGCCGGGCAGGAGGCGGCCGCAGGCAGGGCTGGGAGTGCCAGCCCGGTGCCAGGCAGTGCTGGGAGTGCCAGCCCTGTGCCAAGCAGTGCTGGGTGCACCTGGCTGGTGCCAGCCATTGCTCTGAGTGCCAGCCCTGTGCCAGGCAGTGGTGTGGGTGCCAGGCAGGTGCTAGGCAGTGGTGTGGGTGCCAGGCTGGTGCTGGGCAGCGGGGTGGGTACCAGGCAGGTGCCGGGCAGCAGGGCGGGTGCTGGGCAGCGGGGTGGGTGCCGGGCAGGTGCCGGGCAGCGGGGTGGGTGCCGGGCAGCGGGGTGCCGGGCAGGTGCCGGGCGGGGGTGCCGGGCAGGTGCCGGGCAGCGGGGTGTGTGCCGGGCAGGTGCCGGGCAGCGGGGCGGGTGCCGGGCAGGTGCCGGGCAGCGGCCGGGCAGCGGGGGTGTGTGCCGGGCAGGTGCCGGGCAGCGGGGCGGGTGCCGGGCAGCGGGGTGGGTGCCGGGCAGCGGGGGTGGGTGCCGGGCAGCGGGGTGGGTGCCAAGCTGGCACCGGGCAGCGGGGTGGGTGCCGGGCGGGTGCCAGGCTGTGTCTGTGCCGCTGCAGCTCTCCCAGCTGAGCCCGGCGGAGCAGAGGCTGTTGCCCAGCCTGGGGCTGCCGGAGAGCTTCATCGCCAGGAAGGCCTCGGGCCAGGCCGTCAGCAAGGTAGGCTGCAGAGCTCTGCCCCCAGCCTGGCACCTGCCAGGCAGCTCCTGCTGCTGCTCCTTCATCCTCTGCCACTCTCTAAGCTGCCTTCAGCCTCCTGGATGGGTAGGCACAGGATGGGTTGGGTGGGAAGGGAGCTCAGAGCTCAGCCAGCCCCAACCCCCTGCCGTGGGCAGGGACACCTCCCACCAGCCCCAGCCTGCTCAGGGCCTCATCCAGCCTGGCCCTGAGCACCTCCAGGCAGGAGGCAGCCACAGCCTCCCTGGGCAGCCTGGGCCAGAGTCTCCCCAGCCTCACTCTCAAGGATCTCTTCCTCCTCTCCACTCTCAGTCTCTCCTCCCCCAGCTCCAAGCCATTGTTCCTCAGCCTGGCACTCCCAGCCCTTGCCCAGAGCCCCTCCCCAGCTCTCCTGGAGCCCCTCAGGTCCTGGGAGGCTGCTCTGAGGTCTGCCTGGAGCTTCTCCTCTCCAGGCTGCACAGCCCCAGCTCTCCCAGCCTGGCCCCACAGGGGAGGCTCTGCAGCCTCTGCTCATCTCTGGGGCCTCATCTGGAGCCTCTCCAGCAGCTCCAGGTCCTTGTGCTGGGGGCCCCAGAGCTGGAGGCAGTGCTGCAGGTGGGGGCTGAGCAGAGCAGAGGGGCAGAATCCCCTCCCTGTGCTGCTGCTCTCCCTGCTCTGGCTGCAGCTCAGCACTCAGCTGCCTCTGGGCTGCCAGGGACCACTGCTGGCTCCTGGGCACTTTGTCACCACCTGACCCCCCCAAGGCCTCCTCCCCAGGCTGCTCCTGAGCCACTCCTCCCCCAGCCTGGCTCTGTGCTTGGCCTTGCCCTGAGGCAGCTGCAGGCCCTTGCCCTTGGCCTTGCTGGGCTTCAGGAGGTTGCCTTGGGGCCAGCTCTGCAGCCTGCCCAGGGCCCTGGGGATGGATCCTTCCCTCCAGAGGGTCACCACCCAGCTTGCTCTCACCTCAGACTTGCAGAGGGAGCCTCAGTGCCACTGCCCCTGTCACTGCCAAAGCTGTTACCAGCACTGGTCCCAGTAGCCACCCCAAGGCCACCACTGGTCCCTGCTCCCGTTTGGGCACTGGGCTCTTGCCCCCAGCTGAGTGCAGCCCCCAGCCAAGCCCTGCCCCAGCGGTGGCCACCCCTCAGGTCCTTGCTTCCCACCCTGGGGACCAGGATGCCCTGGGGGCGGCGGCAAACCCTGGGCACCAGCCCAGGCAGATGGCAGCAGCTGCTCCTCCCTGCTCCTCTGCCTTCCTTCTCCTCAGCTCTGCTCTGCTCCTGCTTGCACAGGGCACAGCTGCAGGGGGCTGCACACACTCCTCTGCCAGGCTGAGCTGCAGCACAACCTTTTATTGGGCAGCTCTCCCTCCTCCCAGCTCCCAGGCACACCTGGCCTTAGGAAGTGTCCCCCTGGCCCTGCACTCACCCCCCACGGGGCTGGCAGCAGCCTCCCAAAGCTCCAGAAAGGAGGCAGCAGGGTGGCAGAGGTTGGGGTTGGCCTCCTGCTGGGCCCAGAAGCTCTGCAGCTGTTGGCAGGGATGGAGGCCTGGGGGAGAGGGGATGGAGAGCTGGGGGGAGAGGGGATGGAGAGCTGGGGGAGAGGGGATGGAGAGCTGGGGGGGGAGAGGGGATGGAGAGCTGGGGGGAGAGGGGATGGAGAGCTGGGGGGAGAGGGGATGGAGAGCTGGGGGAGAGGGGATGGAGAGCTGGGGGGAGAGGGGATGGAGAGCTGGGGGGAGAGGGGATGGAGGTCTGGGGGAGAGGGGATGGAGGTCTGGGGGAGAGGGGATGGAGAGCTGGGGGGAGAGGGGATGGAGAGCTGGGATGGAGAGGGGATGGAGAGCTGGGGGGAGAGGGGATGGAGACCTGGGGGGAGAGGGGATGGAGAGCTGGGATGGAGAGCTGGGATGGAGAGCTGAGGGGGAGAGGGGATGGAGGCCTGTGGGGAGAGGGGATGGAGGTCTGGGGGTAAAGGGGATGGAGGCCTTGGGGGAGAGGAGATGGAGGCCTGGGGAGGAGAGGGGATGGAGGCCTGGGGGGAGAGGGGATGGAGAGCTGGGGGGGGAGAGGGGATGGAGAGCTGGGATGGAGAGCTGAGGGGGAGAGGGGATGGAGGGTGGGGGGAAAGGGGTTGGAGGCCTGGGGGGAGGGGGATGGAGGCCTGGGGGGAGAGGGGATGGAGACCTGGGAGGGAGAGGGGATGGAGGCCTGGGAGGGAGAGGGGATGGAGGCCTGGGAGGGAGAGGGGATGGAGGCCTGGGAGGGAGAGGGGATGGAGACCTGGGAGGGAGAGGGGATGGAAGCCTGGGGGGAGGAGCTGCAGAGAAAGGGCTGCAGCAGCCCAGCAGCTCTGCAGCTGTTGGCAGGGTTGCAGACCCGAGCAGGAAGGGCTCCAGCAGAGGCCACCCCTCAGGTCCTTGCTCCCCGGTTTGGTGACCAATAGAGGGGAGGTGCAGCCAGTAGAGGGCTTTGGGGCTGTGCAGGAGCAACGCTGAGGGGAGGAGCTGCTTGCAGCACTGCCAGCCGCCTCCCAGCCTGATCCCGGCCCTGGGCTCTGCCCTGCTTCCTTCCTAGGCCGTGGACACCGCTGTGGTGAACAGGCTGTACCTGACCCTTGTCCTCTACAGCCTGCTGAAGGAGACCGACGTCTGGAGCGTGGCAGAGAAGTTCAGCATGTCCAGGGGCCATGTGCAGAACCTGCTCAGCTCTGCTGCCTCCTTTGCCTCCTGTGTCCTGCACTTCTGTGAGGTGCTCTGCCACAGGAGCCCCACTGAGGGCTGAGGGCTGGGCGGCCCTGGGGGGGCTGTTCTCTGACCCTGGGGCTGAGCTCAGGGCTGCTGCTGCTGCTGCTGCTGCACTTCTCCCATGCCACCTCCCCCTCACACTGCAGAGAGCTGGGAGTGTGTGAATGGGTGACCTGAGAGGGAAGCAGCAGATTCAGCTCTGGGGCCACAGGAGGCTGTTAAAGCAACAAGTGAGAGGCCTGGCACCCACTCAGAGGCCCCCAGAGGCAGGAGGGCTCCCAAAGCAGGCTCAAGATAGCAGCTGCAGGTCTGGCATTGGGCAGAGGAAGAGATGAGGGCTGTGGGAGCTCCCCTGGGCTGCCCAAAGGAAGGGCAGGGACAAGGACAAGCTGCTGAGGCTTCAAGGATGGAGTGGGGACTGCTGCTGGCCAGCAAGAGCCCCTCAGGGCAGCAGGCAGCATGAAGCACAGAGAGGAGATGCCAACAGGGGCTGTGGATGAGCAATAGTGGAACCACATCACACCCCTGAGATCAGAGCCTTCTGCTGCAGAGCTCAGGGAGAAAGGACTCTGCAGGTGTGGGGCTACCAAAGCTCTGCTCACAGAGTGCCCTGGGCTGGAAGGCAGCTCCAGAGCCCCTCCAGCCCAGCCCCTGCCCTCAGCAGGGACATCCTCCCCTGCAGCAGCTTGCCCACAGCCCTCTCCAGCCGCCCCTGCCAGAGCTCCAGCCATGGGGCCACAACCACCTCCCTGTGCAACCTCTTGCAGCCTTCCAGCAGCCTCCTGGGGCACAACTTGTTCCTCACCTCCAAGCTCCATCTGCTCTGCTCTCAGCTCCAACCATTGCCCCTGGGGCTGTCCCTGCAGCCCTTTGGCAGCAGTCCCTCTGCAGCCTGCTTGCAGCCCCTGCAGGGCCTGGCAGCTGCTCTGAGCTCTGCCTGCAGCCTTCTCCTCTGCAGGCTCAACCCCCCAGCTCCCTCAGCCTGGCCCCACAGCAGAGCTGCTCCAAGCCCCTGAGGCTCTTGCTGGCCTCCTCTGGAGCCTCTCCCTCAGCTCCAGCTCCCTCCTGTCTTGAGGGCTCCAGAGCTGGCCCCAGCCCTGCAGGGGAGGTCTCCCCAGAGCAGAGCAGAGGGGCAGGATCCCTCTCTCCAGCTCTGGCCACCCTGCTTTGGGTGCAGCCCAGGCTGCCCTTTGCCTCCTGTGCTGGCAGTGCCCACTGCTGGCTCCTGGCCAGCTGCCCAGGAAGGATCCAGCAGCAGCTGCAGGCCACCAGGGCCTTGCTCCAGCCCTGGCAGGGTTAAGCAGTGGTTGTGCTGTGCCTTGTTGCTGGGGAGCAGAGCCCAACCCCCCTGGCTGCAGCCTCCTCTCAGGGAGCTGCAGAGAGCAAGGAGGTCTCCCTCAGCCTCCTCTGCTCCACACTCAGCACCCCCAGCTCCCTCAGCTGCTCCTCCCCAGCCCTCTTCTCCACACCCTTCCCCACCTTGCTTGCCCTTCCCTGGCCCTGCTCCAGCTCCTCAAGGTGCTTCTTGCAGCCAGCAGCCCAAAGCTGAGCCCAGCCCTCAAGCTGTGGCCTGCCCAGTGCTGAGCCCAGGGGCACCATCCCTGCCCTGCTCCTGCTGCCCACACCACTGCTGCTGCAGCCCAGGCTGCTGCTGCCCCTTCTTGCCCCCCTGCCCACCCCCTGCCTCCTCTCCAGCTGCTGCCCCCCAGCACCCCCAGGGCTTTCTCTGCTGCCCACTTTCCAGCCCCTCTGCCCCCAGCCTGCAGCCTTCCTGGGGCGGCTGTGCCCCAGGCTCAGCACCCAGCCCTTGGCCCGGTTGAGCCTCCTGCAGCTGAGCTCAGCCCTGGCTGCAGCCTGCCCAGGAGCCTCTGCAGAGCCTTCCTGCCCTCCAGCAGCTCAGCTCTGCCCCCCCAGCTTGCTGTCCCCTGCAGAGTGGCCTGAGGCTGCCTGCATTCCCTCACCCAGGCCACCGGCAAAGGCTCCAATGAGACCTGAGCCCTGGCAGCACCGCTGGAGCCCAGCTGCCGGCTGGGGTCCCCTCCCCTGCCCTCAGCCCCCAGGCTTGGCCTCGAGCAGTGCCCCAGCTCGGGGCTGTGAGCCGAGGGCCGCCGAGCACAGCTCTGGCAGCAGCTGCAGGGCCGGCTGCCGGCACCGGCGCTGCCTCTCTCTGCAGCCGGCAGCTGCTGCGGCTCCCGAGCCCGGAGCCGGCCTGGGCAGCCGATCCTCAGGGCTCTCTCCTGGCCTCTCCCTCCCCCTGCAGGAGCTGGATGAGTTCTGGGTGTACAAAGCCCTGCTGGCAGAGCTCACCAAGAAGCTGACCTACTGCGTGCAGCCGGAGCTCGTCCCCCCTGATGGAGGTGGCAGGGGTCCAGGAGGTCAGTGCCCCTGCCGGGGAGGCTCGGCCGGGCTGCTGGGGGCGCTGCTGAGGGCAGCCGGGGGCCCAGGTTAGGCTCTGGGGGGCTCGGCCCCAGCTGCTGGCACCCGGCACCCCCGGGACCTGCTGGGCAGGCTGCGGCCGCGCTGCCCCCAGCCTGCAGGCCTCAAGTCTAGGCTCAGTCTAGGTTCAGTCAACGCTCAAGTTTAGGCTCAGTCTAGGCTCAAGTCAAGGCTCACGTCTAGGCTCAGTCTAGGTTCAGTCAACGCTCAAGTTTAGGCTCAGTCTAGGCTCAAGTCAAGGCTCACATCTAGGCTCAGTCTAGGTTCAGTCAACGCTCAAGTTTAGGCTCAGTCTAGGCTCAAGTCAAGGCTCACGTCTAGGCTCAGTCTAGGTTCAGTCAACGCTCAAGTTTAGGCTCAGTCTAGGCTCAAGTCAAGGCTCAAGTCCAGGTTCAGTCAAGGCTCAAGTCTAGGTTCAGTCTGGGCTCAAGTCAACGCTCAAGTGTAGGCTAAAGTCTAGGTTCAGGTCAAGGCTCAAGTCCAGGATCAATCTAGGCTCAAGTCAAGGCTCAAGTCTAGGCTTAAGTCTAGGATCAGTCAAGGCTCAAGTCTACGTTCAGTCCAGGTTCAGGTCAAAGCTCAAGTCTAGGTTCAGTCTAAGCTCAAGTCCAGGTTCAGACAAGGCTCAAGTCTAGGTTCAGACAAGGCTCAAGTCAGCGCTCAAGTCTAGGCTAATGTCTAGGTTCAGGTCAAGGCTCAAGTCTAGGATCAATCTAGGCTCAAGTCTAGGCTCATTCTAAGCTCAAGTCTAGGTTCAGTCTAGGCTCAAGTCAAGGCTTAAGTCTAGGTTCAGTCTGGGCTCAAGTCAACGCTCAAGTCTAGGCTAAAGTCTCGGTTCAGGTCAAGGCTCAAGTCTAGGTTCAGTCTAGGCTCAAGTCAAAGCTTAAGTCTAGGTTCAGTCTAGGTTCAGGTCAAGGCTCAGGTCCAGGTTCAGGTCAAGGCTCAGGTCCAGGTTCAGGTCAAGGCTCAGGGTCCAGGTTCAGTCCAGGCCCAAGTCCAGGCTCAGAGCAAGCAAGGCCAAGGGCTGTGTGGGGAGGAGCCTCCTGGCGCTGGAGCTGTGCTTGGGGTCAGGATTTCTGCTCTGAGCTAAAGCAGAGAGAAGTGGGGGAAGGGTTTGGGCCTGGAGCAGACTCTTCCTGCTCATTCTTGGTGCCTGTTGTAATGAGCTGACATTAGGCCTGGGGGTGAGCTGGGGCAGTCCCAGGCCCTGATCCAGGCTGGGCAGGGACTGGCTGCAGAGCAGCCCTGGAGGAAAGGCCTTGGGGGGGCTGGGGGAGGAGAAGCTGAGCAGGAGCCAGCAGGGAGCACTGGCAGCCCAGAGAGCCAAGCAGAGCCTGGGCTGCAGCCAGAGCAGTGTGGCCAGCAGGGCCAGGGAGGGGATTCTGCCCCTCTGCTCCACTCTGCTGAGAGCACAGCTGCAGCTCTGGGGCCAGCTCTGGAGCCTCTGTGCCAGGAAGGCTCTGGAGGGGCTGGAAGGTGTCCAGGGCAGGGCCAGCAGGAGGAGCAGAGGGCTGGAGCTGCTCTGAGCACAGCCTGAGAGAGTTGGGGCTGTGCAGGCTGCAGAGGAGAAGGCTCCCAGGAGACCTTCTGGTGGCCTTGCAGGAGCTGCAGGGGGCTGCAAGCAAGCTGGGGAGGGACTTTGGAGGGGGCAGGGAGGGAGAGGAGTGGGGGGGCTGGAGCAGAGCTAGAAGTAGGGAGCTGGAGCTTGGCTGTGAGGAAGAAGTTGCTGCCCAGGAGGGTGGTGAGAGCCTGTCCCAGGCTGCCCAGGGAGGTGGTGGCAGCCTCCTGGCTGGAGGGGTTTGCAGCCAGGCTGGAGGTGGCTGTGAGCAAGCTGCTGTGGGGTGAGGGGTCCCTGCCTGTGGCAGGGGCTGGGGCTGGCTGAGCCTTGGGGTCCCTTCCAGCCCTGGCAGCTCTGTGCCTCTCTGTCTCTGGCTTGCAGGCACGGGCCAAGCAGCTGTACAGGGCAGGCTACAGGACCTTGGCACACCTGGCCCATGCCCAGCCTGCAGCCCTGGTGGGCAGGGTTGGGCTCCTGTCCCACCGGCAGGCCTGGCAGATTGTCTCCTCTGCGAAGGTAAGGCAGGCCTGGGGCTGCTGCACGGCTCCTGTGCCAGAGGGGCCTCGGGCAGCATCCAAAGCAGCCTGGGCAGCAGGGGAGGGAGGGCATCCTGCCCCTCTGCTCTGCCCCTGGCTCGCTGGGGAGCTCCCAGGAAACTGGCCAAGGGGTCCCCATCCACAAGAAGGGTCGGATGGAGGCACCTGGAACCTCCAGGCCTGGCAGCCTGGCCTCAGTGCCAGGGCAAAGGATGGAGCAGAGCAGCTTGGGGGCAGGCACTGAGCTCCTGAAGCATGGCCAAGGGCTCAGGCCCAGCCACAGGGAGTCAGGCAGGGCAGGTCCTGCCTCTCCAGCCTGATCTCCTGCCATGCCCAGGGGACTGCCTGGGGGGTGTGGGGCAGGCTGGGGATGGAGTCTGCCTGGACTGCAGCAAGGCCTTTGCCACCATCCCCCCAGCAAGCTCCTGGCCAAGCTGTCAGCCCCTGGCTGGGGCAGCAGCACTCTGAGCTGGGTCAGGAACTGGCTGCAGGCTGAGCCCAGGGAGTGGTGGTGAATGGTGCCACAGCCAGCTGGCAGCCAGGCCCCAGTGGTGTGCCCCAGGGCTCAGTGCTGGGCCCCAGCCTGATCAATATCTGCACTGAGGATCTGGAGGAGGGGATGGAGTCCATCAGCAGTGAATGTGCAGCTGACAGCAAGCTGGGGGCAGGAGTTGAGCTGTGAGAGGGCAGGAGAGCTCTGCAGAGGGACCTTGCCAGGCTGGGCAGATGGGCAGAGGCCAAGGGCAGGAGATTGAAGACATCCAAGTGCCAGGTGCTGCACATTGGCCACAGCAACCCCAGGCAGTGCCACAGGCTGGGGGCAGAGGGGCTGAGAGCAGCCAGGCAGAGAGGGAGCTGGGGGTGCTGGGGGAGAGCAGCTGGAGAGGAGGCAGCAGTGTGCCCAGGGGGCCAAGAAGGCCAAGGGCAGCCTGGCCTGGGTCAGGCAGAGTGTGGCCAGCAGGAGCAGGGAAGTCCTTGTGCCCTGTGCTCAGCACTGCTGAGGCCTCCCCTTGAGTCCTGTGTCCAGCTCTGGGCTGCTGAGGTTAGGCAAGAGGTTGAGCTGCTGGAAGGTGTCCAGAGAAGGGCAACAGAGCTGGGGAGGGGTCTGGGGCACAGGGCTGGGGAGGGGGCTGGGGCACAGGGCTGGGGAGGGGTCTGGGGCACAGGGCTGGGGAGGGGGCTGGGGCACAGCCCTGTGAGGAGAGGCTGAGGGAGCTGGGGTTGCTCAGCCTGGAGCAGAGGAGGCTCAGGGGAGACCTTCTTGCTCTCTCCAGCTCCCTGCAGGGAGGTTGCAGCCAGGGGGGTTGGTCTCTGCTCCCAGGCCCCCAGCAGCAGAACAAGAGGCCACAGCCTCAAGCTGTGCCAGGGGAGGTTGAGGCTGGAGGGGAGGAGAAAGTTCTTCCCAGGGAGAGGAATTGGCCACTGGGATGAGCTGCCCAGGGAGGTGGTGGAGTCCCCAGCCCTGGAGGTGTTTAGGAAGAGCCTGGATGTGGCACTTGGTGCCATGGTCTGGCCATGAGCTCTGTGGTGCCAGGTTGGGATGGATGATCTCTGAGGTCTCTTCCAGCCTGGGTGACTCTGTGGCTGTGCTCCAGGCTCTCCTTGCAGCTGTGCTGGGCACGGGAGGGCTGGGAGCTGTGCCAGGCTTGTGCTCATCTGCCGGTGGTTTGGGGTTGGGCTCTTCCCTTGCTCTCCTTCTAGATGCTGCTGAGTGAAAAAGCTGAGGCTCTGCAGGAGGAAGTCGAAGAGCTCCTGAAGGTCCCTACAGATGGTCCAGAGAGCCCTCAGCCTGCAGGCAGCTCCTGAATCCAACCCTTGGGATGTTTTAATGGCTGCAGCTTTGCTGTGTGGAGCTGCTGCACTTAGAATAAACATTAAACAGCTCTTGGAAGCCTCAGGTCTGAGTTCAGAGCCTCCCTGCAGCACTTCCCACCTTCTGGGGCTCTGCAGCTCCCTGAGAGGAGGCTGCAGCCAGGGGGGTTGGGCTCTGCTCCCCAGGAACAAGGGCCAGGAGGAGAGGAAATGGCCTCAGGCTGCCCCAGGGGAGGCTCAGCTTGGAGAGGAGGAAGAATCTCTCTGCTGCCAGAGTGGTCAGGGCCTGGCAGAGGCTGCCCAGGGGGTGGTGCAGTCCCCATGGCTGGAGGTGCTGCAGCAAGCTGTGCCCATGGCTCTTGGGGCCAGGGTTTGGTGGCCATGGTGGGGCTGGGCTGGTGCTGGACTGGGTGAGCCTGGAGGCCTTTTCCAGCCCAAACCAAGAGTCCAGAAGTTGTTGAGGTTTGAGCAGGGACTGCCCTGCTCTGTTGCCAGGAGTCTCTGCTCCCCAGCAACAAGGGCCAGGAGGAGAGGCAATGGCCTCAGGCTGCCCCAGGGGAGGCTCAGCTTGGAGAGGAGAAGAAACTTCTTCCCTGCAAGGGCTCTGCCAGCCTGGCCCAGGCTGCCCAGGGAGGGGGTTGGATGCCCATCCCTGGAGGGGTTGCAGAGCTGTGGTGCTGAGGCCATGGCTCAGCCCCAGCCTGGGCAGGGGCAGAGGGGGGTTGGAGCCCAGGACCTTCAAGGCCTTCTCCAGCCTAAACAGTTCTATGTTTGGAAGGTTTTAGCTGTGAACCTCCTGAGCACTAGGCTGGGATCAGCAGATGTGGTCCTGAGTCCTTCCTGGCTTTGGCCACAGCCCTGGGGAGATGCTCTGGGGCCTGCACTGCCTGCTGCTGAAGCTCAGGCCTGACTTCACCTGGCCTTGGACACAGCCACAGGATGGGTTGGGTGGGAAGGGACAGCTGCTGGAGAGGGTCCTGAGGAGGCCACAAAGCTGAGCAGAAGGCTGCAGAACCTTCCCTGAGTGCTGGGGTCAGATCCTGCCCCTCTGCTCTGCTCAGCCCCCACCTGCAGCACTGCCTCCAAGGCTGTGCTTGGCTGAGCCCCAGCAGTGTGGGCAGCAGGGGCAGGGAGGGGATTCTGCCCCTCTGCTCTGCTCACACCTCCCCTGCAGGGCTGGGGCAGCTCTGGAGCCCTCAGCACAAGGAGCTGCAGCTGCTGGAGAGGCTCCAGAGGAGGCCCCAGAGATGAGCAGAGGCTGCAGAGCCTCCCCTGTGGGGCCAGGCTGGGAGAGCTGGGGCTGTGCAGCCTGGAGAGGAGAAGGCTCCAGGCAGACCTCAGAGCAGCCTCCCAGTGCCTGAAGGGCTCCAGGAGAGCTGGGGAGGGACTCTGGGCAAGGGCTGGGAGTGCCAGGCTGAGGAACAATGGCTTGGAGCTGGGAGAGGAGAGACTGAGAGTGGAGAGGAGGAATTGATCCTTGAGAGTGAGGCTGGGGAGACTCTGGCCCAGGCTGCCCAGGGAGGCTGTGGCTGCCTCCTGCCTGAAGGGGCTCAGGGCCAGGCTGGATGAGGCCCTGAGCAGGCTGGGGCGGGTGGGAGGGGTCCCTGCCCATGGCAGGGGGCTGGGGCTGGATGATCCTGAAGGTCCCTTCCACCCTAACCCACTCTGGGGTCCCCTGAGCCTTTCCTCCCTGCAGCAGCCTCTTCAGATGCTTTGCACAGGAAGCTCTCAGCCCTGGATGGAGGTGGGAGAGAAGACAGGGGGGGAAAAGGGGCTCCAGGTAGTGCTGGTGCCAGTGCTGCTGTGGTGCTGGGAGGAGGATGCTGAGCTGCTCTGGTGCCAGGTGCAGCTCTGTGCTCACAGGAGGAGGTGCTGGTTTCTTGCCTGCTGTGGGCAAGTCCCTGCTGAGGATGCATTCAGCACCTCCTGCAAGGCAGGGAGTTCTGGCTGGCTGCAAGATGTTCCCCTCCTGCTCTGTCCCCAGTGGGCACCACCTGGAGCCCAGCAGGTCTCATTCAGGGGGAGAAACTTCTTTGGGGTGAGGCTGCTGGAGGCCTGGAGCAGGCTGCCTACAGGGGCTGTGCAGTCTCCTGCTCTGGAGAGCTTCCAGCCCTGGCCCCTGGCTGCTCTGCCCCTGGGCAAGCTGCTGTGGTGCCCTGCTGTGAGAGGGGTTGGAGTGGCTGAGCTCCAGAGGTCCCTTCCAACCCTCAGCATGCTGGGGGGGCTGTGCTAGCTGCAGACCTCTGTTAGAGGGATGTGGCACCAGGGCTCAGCTGCTCTCTGTGAGACAAGGAGAGGCAGCTCCCAGTGAGCTCAGCTGGAGCTGTGCCCTGGAGGCTGCTCCTGCTCCTTTCTGCATCAGCCACAGGGACCTGGGGCAGAGCTGTGGCCTGGGAGTCACAGAGCTGGCAGGGCTGGAAGGGAGCTCCAGGCTCAGCCAGCCCCAACCCCTGCCACGGGCAGGGACCCCTCACCCCACAGCAGCTTGCTCACAGCCACCTCCAGCCTGGCTGCAAACACCTCCAGCCAGGAGGCTGCCACCACCTCCCTGGGCAGCCTGGGCCAGGCTCTCACCACCCTCCTGGCCAACAACTTCCTCCTCACAGCCAAGCTCCAGCTCCCCACTTCTAGCTCTGCTCCAGCCCCCCAGTCCTGTCCCTCCCTCACCCCCTCCAAAGTCCCTCCCCAGCTTGCTTGCAGCTCCCTGCAGCTCCTGCAAGGCCACCAGAAGGTCTCCTGGGAGCCTTCTCCTCTGCAGCCTGCACAGCCCCAACTCTCTCAGGCTGTGCTCAGAGCAGCTCCAGCCCTCTGCTCCTCCTGCTGGCCCTGCTCTGGACCCCTTCCAGCCCCTCCAGAGCCTTCCTGGCACAGAAGCTCCAGAGCTGGCCCCAGAGCTGCAGCTGTGCTCTCAGCAGAGTGGAGCAGAGGGGCAGAATCCCCTCCCTGGCCCTGCTGGCCACACTGCTCTGGCTGCAGCCCAGGCTCTGCTTGGCTCTCTGGGCTGCCAGTGCTCCCTGCTGGCTCCTGCTCAGCTTCTCCTCCCCCAGCCCCCCCAAGGCCTTTCCTCCAGGGCTGCTCTGCAGCCAGTCCCTGCCCAGCCTGGATCAGGGCCTGGGATTGCCCTGCCCCAGCTGCAGGACCTTGCCCTTGGTCTGCTTGAACCTCCTGAGGCTGCCCTGGGCCCAGCCCTGCAGCCTGTGCAGGTCCCTCTGGATGGATCCTTCCCTCCAGCAGCACCACACAGCTTGGTGCCACCAGCAGCCCTGCTGAGGCTGCACCCAGTGCCTCTGTCCCTGGCACCAAGTGAAAGTCTCCTCAGGCCACTCCTTGTGCAGAGGAAGTCTCCTGCCCAGCAGCCTCTCAGCTCTTCCATGGCTTGCTGCCTGCACTCCCCAAGGTGCCTGCAGTCTCTCTGGGTCCCTCCCTTCCCTCTCCACCACTCTGTGCTCTCAGGAGCTCCTGCCCCAGGCTCCCTCAGCTCTCTCTGGAAGGGCTGCAGAGAGTGCCAGGCCTGGGTGGAGGTTTGGCTGCTGCTGGTCACTGTGTGAGCAGCATCCATTGTGCTCCTGGCTTCTGGAAAGCTGCTGCTGCTGAGCTGGGCCTGCCTGGGCAGCTCTGCCTCTGTCCTGCCCTTGAAAGCTTCATTTCACCTCTCTCAGCAGGATGGTGCCAAGGGCCAGGGCTGGGCTGGGCACTGAAGGAGTGCCAGAGGCTCCCAGGGAGCTCTCTGCTTCCCAGAGGGAAGGGGAAGGGAAGAAGGGAGAGAGGCTGCTGGGGTGAGGAAGAAACTAAAGCAGCTGGGATGGAGAGAGCAAAGCCCTGGGACAGAGAGGCTCAGAGCGAGGTGGGAGCCAGCCCCTGGGGGCAGGGAGTCAGCACTGGCACCACTGGTGCTGGGCACAAGGCCCAGGCTGGGCTCAGCAGCAGATGGGAACTGGGCCCAGGAGCTGCAGCCTGGAGCTGGGCTCAGGAGCTCCTGGGTGGGGATCAGAGGCAGAGGGCACAGAGAGCTGCTGCACAGCAGCCAGGAAGAGGAGGCCTGGCCCTGGTGGTGCCTCAGCTGCCTCCTGCAGATGCCATCCATGGCTGCCAGCCCTTGCTTGGGGTCCCCTGAGCTGCCTGCTGCTCCCCACCGGTGCCCCAGGTGGCACCCAAGGCGCAGCGGTGCCCTTGGTGTGCAGCCCAGCCCTGGGCAGGAGCTCTGCCCCCAGGCTGTGAGTGCCAGCAGCAGCCCCTGGCTGTGCCAGCAGCAGCCCCTGGCAGTGCCAGCCTGCCCTGAGCTGCAGGCAGTGCCCCAGGGAGCAGAGCCTGGGCTGGGCAGTGCCAGCACTGAGCAGAAGCAGCCCTGGGGCAGCTCAGGGCAGGGCAGAGGGCCCAGCAGGGGCAGGGTGGTGAGGGCAGTGCCAGGCTTTGCTCTGGGGGCCCTGCAGGGCTCTGCTGTGCTGGGGCTCAGCCCCTCCTGCAGCGCTGCGGGTGGCCAGCTGCAGGCTCGGTGCTGTGAAGCTGGGGGGCAGCTCAGGGAGGGCTGCTGAGCACCAGCCCCCCACGGTGTCCCTTCCACAGCAGCTGCTGGGGGAAGCTAAGGCAGAAGCAGTGAGTTCCAGCTGAGGAAGCTGTGTGCAGGCTGCACCCCCGGCAGCTCTGCACCCCCCGGCAGCTCTGCACCCCCCTCAGCTCTGCACCCCCCGGCAGCTCTGCACCCCCCGGCAGCTCTGCACCCCCCGGCAGCTCTGCACCCCCCCCCAGCTCTGCACCCCCCGGCAGCTCTGCAGCCCCCTCAGCTCTGCACCCCCCTTCAGCTCTGCACCCCCTGGCAGCTCTGCACCCCCCTCAGCTCTGCACCCCCCTTCAGCTCTGCACCCCCGGCAGCTCTGCACCCCCCCTTCAGCTCTGCACCCCCCTTCAGCTCTGCACCCCCCCTCAGCACTGCACCCCCCTCAGCTCTGCACCCCCCCCTCAGCTCTGCACCCCCCCTCAGCTCTGCACCCCCCTTCAGCTCAGCTCTGCACCCCCCTTCAGCTCTGCACCCCCCTTCAGCTCTGCACCCCCCTCAGCTCTGCACCCCCTCTCAGCTCTGCACCCCCTTCAGCTCTGCACCCCCCTTCAGCTCTGCACCCCCCTCAGCTCTGCACCCCCCTCAGCTCTGCACCCCCTTCAGCTCTGCACCCCCCTGGCAGCTCTGCACCCCCCTTCAGCTCTGCACCCCCTCAGCTCTGCACCCCCTCAGCTCTGCACCCCCTTCAGCTCTGCACCCCCCCCTCAGCTCTGCACCCCCCTCAGCTCTGCACCCCCCTCAGCTCTGCACCCCCTCTCAGCTCTGCACCCCCTGGCAGCTCTGCACCCCCTCTCAGCTCTGCACCCCCTGGCAGCTCTGCACCCCCCTTCAGCTCTGCACCCCCTGGCAGCTCTGCACCCCCCTTCAGCTCTGCACCCCCTCAGCTCTGCACCCCCCTCAGCTCTGCACCCCCTCAGCTCTGCACCCCCCTCAGCTCTGCACCCCCCTCAGCTCTGCACCCCCCCTCAGCTCTGCACCCCCGGCAGCTCTGCACCCCCTTCAGCTCTGCACCCCCCTCAGCTCTGCACCCCCTTCAGCTCTGCACCCCCTCTCAGCTCTGCACCCCCTCTCAGCTCTGCACCCCCTGGCAGCTCTGCACCCCCTTCAGCTCTGCACCCCCTCAGCTCTGCACCCCGGCAGCTCTGCACCCCCCTCAGCTCTGCACCCCCTCAGCTCTGCACCCCCTCAGCTCTGCACCCCCTTCAGCTCTGCACCCCCGGCAGCTCTGCACCCCCCTTCAGCTCTGCACCCCCCCTCAGCTCTGCACCCCCTCAGCTCTGCACCCCCTCTCAGCTCTGCACCCCCTGGCAGCTCTGCACCCCCCCTTCAGCTCTGCACCCCCCTGGCAGCTCTGCACCCCCCCTTCAGCTCTGCACCCCCTGGCAGCTCTGCACCCCCTTCAGCTCTGCACCCCCCCTCAGCTCTGCACCCCCCTCAGCTCTGCACCCCCCTCAGCTCTGCACCCCCTTCAGCTCTGCACCCCCGGCAGCTCTGCACCCCCCTCAGCTCTGCACCCCCCTCAGCTCTGCACCCCCCTCAGCTCTGCACCCCCCCTCAGCTCTGCACCCCCCAGCAGCTCTGCACCCCCCCTCAGCTCTGCACCCCCCAGCAGCTCTGCACCCCCTCAGCTCTGCACCCCCCGGGACAGGGACAGGGACACCTCTCACCAGCCCCAGCCTGCTCAGGGCCTCATCCAGCCTGGCCCTGAGCCCCTCCAGGCAGCAGGCAGCCACAGCCTCCCTGGGCAGCCTGGGCCAGAGTCTCCCCAGCCTCACTCTCGAGGATCTCTTCCTCCTCTCCACTCTCAGTCTCTCCTCTCCCAGCTCACAGCCATTGTTCCTCAGCCTGGCACTCCCAGCCCTTGCCCAGAGTCCCTCCCCAGCTCTCCTGGAGCTCTGCAGGCACTGGGAGGCTGCTCTGAGGTCTCCCTGGAGCCTTCTCCTCCTCTCCAGGCTGCACAGCCCCAGCCCCTTCAGCCTGGCCTCGCAGCAGAGCTGCTCCAAGCCTTGGAGCACCTTTGGAGCTCTGAGCAGCAGAGAATCACAGCATGGGTTGGGTTGGAAGGCAGCTCAGAGATCCCCCAGCCCCCTGCCATGGGCAGGGACCCCTCCCACCAGCCCCAGCCTGCTCAGGGCCTCATCCAGCCTGGCCCTGAGCACCTCCAGGCAGCAGGCAGCCACAGCCTCCTGGGCAGCCTGGGCCAGAGTCTCCCAGCCTCACTCTCGAGGATCTCTTCCTCCTCTCCACTCTCAGTCTCTCCTCTCCCAGCTCAAAGCCATTGTTCCTCAGCCTGGCACTCCCAGCCCTTGCCCAGAGTCCCTCCTCAGCTCTCCTGGAGCCCTTCAGGCACTGGAAGGCTGCTCTGAGGTCTGCCTGGAGCCTTCTCCTCTCCAGGCTGCACAGCCCCAGCTCTCCCAGCCTGGCCCCACAGGGGAGGCTCTGCAGCCTCTGAGCATCCCTGTGGCCTCCTCTGGAGCCTCTCCAGCAGCTCCAGGTCCTTCTGCTGGGTGATGTGTCCCCCCCAAACCAGGAAGCGTTCCCCTGCTGAGATGCTGAGCTGTGTGTGGTGTTTCCTGTCTGGCAGAGCCATGGATGTGTTTATCAACACCAGAGGCATCTGCTCCAGTTCTTCTGGTTCTGGAGGGAGGGGGAATTGCTTAACAGAGCAGAAATGGAGAGCAAGCAGGAAGAGGAAGGGCAGGGGAGGGCCTGAGCCACGCTGATTAATGCCCCAGCCCTGGAAGCCTGGGAAGGGCTGCAGCCTCCCGAAGGGAGAGATAAGGGCTGGGCAGTTTGCCCTGTGGCCCAGCTGGCAGCTGCTGGCACAGCAAACTCCCTGCAGGCTGCAGGAGGCTGCAGCTGGAGCAGACAGCAGGAAGCAATTCTTCCCCAGCAGGCTGCTGAGCCACTGCCACAGGTTGCCCCAGAGCAGCTGGGGGGCTCCAAGCCTGGAATCCCTGACAGCCAGCTCCAGGGAGACCTCACAGCAGCCTTCCACATTCTGCCCCCTGCTCTGCTCTGCTCAGCCCCCACCTGCAGCCCTGCCCCCAGCTCCAGGGCCCCCAGCACCAGCAGGACCTCCTCTGCAGGCTGGGCAGCCCCAGGGCTCTCAGCCTCTCTCCACAGGGGAGAAGCTCAACTCCCCAACTCCTCCTCCTGGCTCTGCCTTGGGCTCTCCCCAGCAGCTCTCTGTCTCTCTGCCCCTGGGGAGCCCAGAGCTGGGCACAAGGAGAGCCCTTGCAGGGAAGAAGTTTCTTCTCCTCTCCAAGCTGAGCCTCCCCTGGGGCAGCCTGAGGCCATTGCCTCTCCTCCTGGCCCTTGTTGCTGGGGAGCAGAGCCCAACCCCCCTGGCTGCAGCCTCCTCTCAGGGAGCTGCAGAGAGCAAGGAGGTCTCCCTCAGCCTCCTCTGCTCCACACTCAGCACCCCCAGCTCCCTCAGCTGCTCCTCCCCAGCCCTCTTCTCCACACCCTTCCCCACCTTGCTTGCCCTTCCCTGGCCCTGCTCCAGCTCCTCAAGGTGCTTCTTGCAGCCAGCAGCCCAAAGCGGAGCCCAGCCCTCAAGCTGTGGCCTGCCCAGTGCTGAGCCCAGGGGCACCATCCCTGCCCTGCTCCTGCTGCCCACACCACTGCTGCTCCAGCCCAGGCTGCTGCTGCCCTTCTTGCCCCCCTGCCCACCCCTGCCTCCTCTCCAGCTGCTGCCCCCCAGCACCCCCAGGGCTTTCTCTGCTGCCCACTTTCCAGCCCCTCTGCCCCCAGCCTGCAGCCTTCCTGGGGTGGCTGTGCCCCAGGCTCAGCACCCAGCCCTTGGCCCGGTTGAGCCTCCTGCAGCTGAGCTCAGCCCTGGCTGCAGCCTGCCCAGGAGCCTCTGCAGAGCCTTCCTCCCTCTGGGCAGCACACAGCCACCCAGCTTGCTGCCACCTTCCTGAGGCTGCCTGGCTCCCCTCACAGGAGACACCAAGCGGAGCTGCCCCCAGCCCTGTGCCCTGCTGCCAGCTGCAGTCCATTGCCCTCCACGTTGCCACAGAACTCTCAGGGCTGGAAGGGAGCTCAAGGATCAGCCAGTTCCAACCCCCTAAGGCAGCTCCCTGCTCAGCCTCCTCCTCTGCACCGGCTGCGGTTCCCGGGCCGGGTCCCTCCCCGCGGGGGAGGCAGAGGCCGCTCCGGGGCCGCCCTCGGCTGGGAGGCGCCGGCGGGCGCGGAGCGGAGCGCAGGATGCCGCCTCCGGTGCTGCTGCTGCTGCCGCTGCTGCTGCTGCCGCTGCTGCCGCTGCTGCCCGTGCCGGGGGCGCCGGGGGCGCCGGTGTTACCGGGGGCGCCGGGCGGGCAGCGGGCGGCGGAGCTGCGGCTGGGGCTGGGGGCAGCCCGCTGAGGGAGGTCAGCCCCGCGTTCCTCTCCCTCACCCTGGACGCCAGCCTGGCCAGAGACCCTCGATATGTGGCACTGCTCAGGTGAGCTGCCCCCCGGCGCCCCCGCCGCGGCGAGCCGGGCCCGGGGGAGGGAGGAGATACCGGAGGGGTCCGCACGGAGCAGGGGAGGGGCAACGGCGGGACCCGGAGGGTTTGGGCAGGGGAAGGGACTGGGGAGACCCAGGAGCCCCCAGCCCCGGAGCAGAGTTACCCAGGAGCCCCCAGCCCCGGGGCAGAGTTACCCAGGAGCCCCCAGCCCCGGGGCAGAGTTACCCAGGAGCCCCCAGCCCCGGAGCAGAGTTACCCAGGAGCCCCCCCCGAGCCCCGGAGCAGAGTTACCCAGGAGCCCTCAGCCCTGGGGCAGAGGGAATGAAGAGATCCCAGCCCTGGTTCAGGGAGGATCCAGGAGACCTCAGGGCTGGAGGATGGGGAACCCAGGACCGGAGGATGGGGAACCCAGGACCGGAGGATGGGGAACCCAGGACCAGAGGGTGGGGAACCCAGGACCGGAGGATGGGGAACCCAGGACCGGAGGGTGGGGAACCCAGGGCTGGAGGATGGGGAACCCAGGGCTGGAGGATGGGGAACCCAGGGCTGGAGGGTGGGGAGCCCAGGGCCGGAGGATGGGGAACCCAGGGCTGGAGGGTGGGGAGCCCAGGGCTGGAGGATGGTGAACCCAGGGCTGGAGGGTGGGGAGCCCAGGGCTGGAGGATGGGGAACCCAGGGCTGGAGGGTGGGGAGCCCAGGGCTGGAGGAGAGGGATCCCCACCCTGTTCAGGAGGAAACTGAAAGCAGCCCTGGGAGAAGCCATGTCCATGGGACCTGACAGGATACACCCATGGGTGCTGAGAGCACTGGCAGGTGAGGCTGCTAAACCCCTCTCTATTCTACTCCCAAAGCCATGGCAGCCTGGGGCAGTCCCCACAGGCTGGCAAAGGGGAAACATTGCTCCCAGCTGCAAAAAGGGTGAGAAGGAGGAACCAGGGAACTCCAGGCCAGTCAGTCTCACCTCTGTGCCCGGAAAGATCATGGAGCAGATCCTCCTGGAGGCACTACTGACTCAGAAGAATAGTGAGGAGGTGATTGGGAACAGTCAGCATGGCTTTGCCAAGGGCACATCCTGCCTGACACACCTGGTGGCCTTCTCTGAACAGGTCACAACAGTAATAGCTGAGGGGAGAGCAACTGATGTCGTTTCCCTGGCCCTGAGCAAAGCCTTCGGCACTGTCCCACACCACATCCTGGTCTCCAGGCTGGTGACACATGGGTGTGATGGGTGACCACCAGATGGATACAGAACTGGCTTGATGGCTGCACCCAGAGAGTGGCTGTCCATGGCTCCATGTCCCAGGGGAGGCCAGGGACAAGCAGAGCCCCTCAGGGATCAGTCCTGGGCCCAGGCTTGTTCAGCATCTCTGTGGGTGCCATGGGCAGTGGCACTGAGTGCAGCCTCAGCAAGGTTGCTGATGGCACCAAGCTGTGTGGTGCAGCAGACAGCTGGAGGGAAGGGATCCATCCAGAGGGACCTGGGCAGGCTGGAGAGGTGGGCACAAGCCAACCTCAGGAGCTTCAACAAGACCAAGGGCAGGGTCCTGCAGCTGGGTGGAGGCAATCCCAGGCACAAATCCAGGCTGGGCAGGGACTGGCTGGAGAGCAGCCCTGAGGAGAGAGACTTGGGGGTGCTGGGGGAGGAGAAGCTCAACAGGAGCTCTCAGTGTGCACTTGCAGCCCGGAAAGCCAATCAGAGCCTGGGCTGCAGCAGGAGAAGTGTGGCCAGCAGGGCAAGGGAGGGGATTCTCCCCTCTGCTCAGCCCTGGGGAGACCCCACCTGGAGTACTGCCTCCAGTTCTGGAGCCCCTATTCCAAGAGGGATCTGGAGGGGCTGGAAGGTGTCCAGAGCAGGGCCAGGAGGATGAGCAGAGGGCTGGAGCACCTCTCCTGGGAGGACAGACTGAAGGAGTTGGGGCTGTTCAGGCTGGAGAAGAGAAGGCTCCCAGGTGACCTCATTGTGGCCTTCCAGGATCTGCAGGGGGCTGCAGGAAGGCTGGGGAGGGACTGCTCAGGATCTCAGGTAGTGATAGGACTAGGGGGAATGGACTGAAGCTGGAGGTGGGGAGATTCAGGCTGGAGGTGAGGAGGAAGTTCTTCCCCATGAGAGTGGTGAAGCCCTGGGATGGGTTGTGCAGGGAGGTGGTTGAGGCCCTGTCCCTGGAGGTGTTTCAGCCCAGGCTGGATGAGGCTGTGGCCAGGCTGCTCTAGTGTGGGGTGTCCCTGCCCATGGCAGGGGGTTGGAATGGATGATCCTTGTGGTCCCTTCCAACCCTGACTGACACTCTGATACTTTGATACTAAGCCTCGTAGTGAGCAGGGCAAGGAAGGGAAGTGCTGGGCAGGGCTGAGGGGCTGGGGGCTGGCAGTGAGGTGACCACCAGGGGGGTCCTCAGGGAGCTCTCTTTAATTCTTCCCTTCCCACCTATCTGCTCCCAGGGTTCAGCCCCGTGGGGTTCCTCCTGCCCTGACTTCCCCTCCTGCCACCACTTGCATCTATTCCTCCTCCCCAGAGTGGGGAGAAGAGGCTCAGGAGCTAAGCACACAGGCTGGGGTTCAGGTTGTGGGCAGCCCCCCTCCACCCCAAGCAGGGGGGGAAGCACTTGGTGGCCTCCATCTGCTGAGTGTCCTCCCCAGCAGGCAGAGCTGGCACACCCCTGAGTCCTCCCCTGCCTTGTGGCTGCAGAGCTGCAGCCAGAGCAGGAGGGCAGCAGCACAGGGAGGGGATTCTGCCCCTCTGCTCTGCTCTGCTCTGCTCAGCCCCCACCTGCAGCACTGCCTCCAGCTCTGGGGCCCCCAGCACAAGGACCTGGAGCTGCTGGAGAGGCTCCAGAGGAGGCCCCAGAGATGAGCAGAGGCTGCAGAGCCTCCCCTGTGGGGCCAGGCTGGGAGAGCTGGGGCTGTGCAGCCTGGAGAAGAGAAGCTCCAGGGAGACCTCAGAGCAGCCTCCCAGTGCCTGAAGGGCTCCAGGAGAGCTGAGGAGGGACTCTGGGCAAGGGCTGGGAGTGCCAGGCTGAGGAACAATGGCTGTGAGCTGGGAGAGGAGAGACTGAGAGTGGAGAGGAGGAAGAGATCCTTGAGAGTGAGGCTGGGGAGACTCTGGCCCATGCTGCCCAGGGAGGCTGTGGCTGCCTGCTGCCTGGAGGTGCTCAGGGCCAGGCTGGATGAGGCCCTGAGCGGGCTGGGGCTGGTGGGAGGTGTCCCTGCCCCTGGCAGGGGGCTGGGGCTGGCTGAGCTCTGAGCTCCCTTCCCATCCAACCCATTCTGGGCTTCCAAGCCCCAGAGGCAGAGCTTCTGTCCCCCTCCCAACCTGCTTTGCTGAGGCTGGGCTCTGTGCCCTGCTGCCCCTCAGCCTCTCCTGGCTCCCAGAGTGCTGGCTCTGGCTGGCAGTGCTGGGAGCTGGCACTGCTGGGCTCAGGGCACTGTTACACCCAGCCTGTGCTTAGCTTGATGCAGACAAACCCAAACAGGGTAGGGGACAGCAAAAACGATCCCTGAGTGGGAGCCTTGCCTTGCTTTGTGCCCAGGTGTGACCCCCTGAGCAGGAGCAGCTTCAGAGCCCTGGGCAGGCTGAGAGCTGGGCAGGGAGGAAGCTGCTGAGGCTCAGGCAGGAGCAGAGCAGAGTCCTGCAGCTGCAGCAGCACAGCCTGGGAGGGGATCTGCTGCAGAGCAGCCCCAAGGAGGAGCAGCTGGCAGTGCTGGGGGCAGCAAGGGCTGCATGGGGCAGCACCGTGCCCTGGGGGCCAAGAAGGCCAAGGGGGGCCTGGGGGCACCCAGCAGGGCCAGGGAGGTTCTGCTCCCCCTCTGCTCTGCCCTGCTGAGACCTCCCCTGCAAGATTGCCTCCAGCTCTGGGCTCCCCAGCTCAGGAGGGACAGGGAGCTGCTGCAGAGAGGCCAAGGCAGGCTCCAAGGCTGCTGAAGGCACTGCAGCACTGCCTGGGGAGGAGAGGCTGAGAGCCCTGGGGGTGCTGAGTGTGCAGAGGAGAAGGCTGAGAGGCATCTGATCAATGTCTCTGAGGAGCTGAGGGCTGGGGGCAGGAAGGGAGGCACAGGGACAGCCTCTGCTCACTCTGCCCTGGCACAGGCCGAGGGGCAAGGGCTGGCAAGTGCAGCCCAGGAGCTTGCAGCTCAGCAGCAGGAGGAACTTCTTGCCTGGGAGGCTGCCAGAGGCCTGGAGCAGGCTGCCCAGAGAGCTTGTGGAGTCTCCTTGTGTGGAGCCTCTGCAGCCCTGGCTGGAGGTGTTCCTGTGTGCCCTGGGCTGGATCCTCTGCCCCTGCTCTGGCAGGGGGCTGGCACTGGCAGCTCTCCAGGGGTCCCTTCCAGCCCCTGGCACCCTGTGCTGAGCTCCTGGGACCTTGCAGCTGCAGCTCAGTGCCTGCAGGGCAGCTGCAGGCAGGCTGGGCAGGGGCTGCTCAGGAGGGGCTGTGGGGACAGGAGGAGCAGCAAGGGTCTGGAGCTGGAGCAGGGCAGAGGTAGGTTGGGGCTCAGGAGGAAGCTCTGCAGAGGGAGGCTGGGGAGGCTCTGGCACAGGCTGCCCAGGGAGGGGGTGGAGGCTCCAGAGGTCCCTCCCAGCCCCTCACACCCTGGCAGCTGTGGCACCACCACTCTCACCAAGGCTCTCCTGGCTCCTTCAGCTGGCAGAGGCGAGGGGGAGGGGGGGGGTCAGGAGTGCCCTGAGCTTAGTGAGTGCCCACAGGTGCCCTGCCCCAGCTGTCCCCCTGCCAGCAGGGGCCGTGGTTAGCCTCTCGTGCAGCCACAGCCCTGCAGGGCTTCTTCTCTGCCTTCCTCAGCCACCCCAAGCTGCGTGCCCTGGCCAGGGCGCTGGCCCCAGGCTTCCTGAGGTTTGGGGGCACCCAGACAGACTTCCTCATCTTTGATCCCCACAAGGACTCAACGCTGGAAGAAAAGACCCTCTGGGAGCTCCAGGCCCAGCAAGGTAAAGGTGAGCATCAGCCTGTTGGACAGCCTAGGTGGTGGGGGGGCCGGGGGCCAGCTGGGGTGCCACAGCAGCAGGTCACCCAGGTGGCCGCCTCCAGGGGTCACAATCGGTCTGCTCCGTGCAGGGAGACCCCTGGAGCTCTAGCACAGCTCCTGGGGAGGCCTTTGCCAGCTGTGGGGAGGAGAGGAGGGGCACAGGGGTGCTGCTGCTCTCCCCAGCTGCACTCCCCCCATTGCCCCCTGTGCCCCCTGCTGCAGCACCAGGAGCTTCCCCTGCTGCAGCCCTTAGAGCCGCCCCTGCTATAGCCCTTAGAGCCGCCCCTGCTGCAGCCCTTAGAGCCGCCCCTGCTGCAGCCCTTAGAGCCGCCCCTGCTGCAGCCCTTAGAGCCGCCCTGCTGCAGCCCTTAGAGCCGCCCCTGCTGCAGCCCTTAGAGCCGCCCCTGCTGCAGCCCTTAGAGCCGCCCCTGCTGCAGCCCTTAGAGCCGCCCCTGCTGCAGCCCTTAGAGCCGCCCCTGCTGCAGCCCTTAGAGCCGCCCCTGCTGCAGCCCTTAGAGCCGCCCCTGCTGCAGCCCTTAGAGCCGCCCCTGCAGCAGCCCTTAGAGCCGCCCCTGCTGCAGCCCTTAGAGCCGCCCCTGCTGCAGCCCCCCCTGCTGCAGCCCTTAGAGCCGCCCTGCTGCAGCCCCGGGAGCCGCCCCTGCTGCAGCCCTTAGAGCCGCCCCTGCTGCAGCCCTTAGAGCCGCCCCTGCTGCAGCCCTTAGAGCCGCCCCTGCTGCAGCCCCGCCCTGCTGCAGCCCTTAGAGCCGCCCCTGCAGCAGCCCTTAGAGCCGCCCCTGCTGCAGCCCTTAGAGCCGCCCCTGCTGCAGCCCTTAGAGCCGCCCCTGCTGCAGCCCTTAGAGCCGCCCCTGCTGCAGCCCCTTAGAGCCGCCCCTGCAGCAGCCCTTAGAGCCGCCCCTGCTGCAGCCCCGGAGCCGCCCCTGCTGCAGCCCTTAGAGCCGCCCCTGCTGCAGCCCTTAGAGCCGCCCCCTGCTGCAGCCCTTAGAGCCGCCCCTGCTGCAGCCCTTAGAGCCGCCTGCAGCCCTGAGCCGCCCCCTGCTGCAGCCCTTAGAGCCGCCCCTGCTGCAGCCCTGCCCCTGCTGCAGCCCCTTAGAGCCGCCCCCCTGCTGCAGCCCTTAGAGCCGCCCCTGCTGCAGCCCTTAGAGCCGCCCCTGCTGCAGCCCTTAGAGCCGCCCCTGCTGCAGCCCTTAGAGCCGCCCTGCTGCAGCCCTTAGAGCCGCCCCTGCTGCAGCCCTTAGAGCCGCCCCTGCTGCAGCCCTTAGAGCCGCCCCCTGCTGCAGCCCTTAGAGCCGCCCCTGCTGCAGCCCCGGAGCCGCCCCTGCTGCAGCCCTTAGAGCCGCCCCTGCTGCAGCCCTTAGAGCCGCCCCTGCTGCAGCCCTTAGAGCCGCCCCTGCTGCAGCCCTTAGAGCCGCCCCTGCTGCAGCCCTTAGAGCCGCCCCTGCTGCAGCCCTTAGAGCCGCCCCTGCTGCAGCCCTTAGAGCCGCCCCTGCTGCAGCCCTTAGAGCCGCCCTGCTGCAGCCCTTAGAGCCGCCCCTGCTGCAGCCCTTAGAGCCGCCCCTGCTGCAGCCCTTAGAGCCGCCCCTGCTGCAGCCCTTAGAGCCGCCCCCTGCTGCAGCCCTTAGAGCCGCCCCTGCTGCAGCCCTTAGAGCCGCCCCTGCTGCAGCCCCGGGAGCCGCCCCTGCTGCAGCCCTTAGAGCCGCCCCTGCTGCAGCCCTTAGAGCCGCCCCTGCTGCAGCCCTTAGAGCCGCCCCTGCTGCAGCCCTTAGAGCCGCCCCTGCTGCAGCCCTTAGAGCCGCCCCTGCTGCAGCCCTTAGAGCCGCCCCTGCTGCAGCCCTTAGAGCCGCCCCTGCTGCAGCCCTTAGAGCCGCCCCTGCTGCAGCCCTTAGAGCCGCCCCTGCTGCAGCCCTTAGAGCCGCCCCTGCTGCAGCCCTTAGAGCCGCCCCTGCTGCAGCCCTTAGAGCCGCCCCTGCTGCAGCCCTTAGAGCCGCCCCTGCTGCAGCCCTTAGAGCCGCCCCCTGCTGCAGCCCTTAGAGCCGCCCCTGCTGCAGCCCTTAGAGCCGCCCCTGCTGCAGCCCCGGAGCCGCCCCTGCTGCAGCCCTTAGAGCCGCCCCTGCTGCAGCCCTTAGAGCCGCCCCTGCTGCAGCCCTTAGAGCCGCCCCTGCTGCAGCCCTTAGAGCCGCCCCTGCTGCAGCCCTTAGAGCCGCCCCTGCTGCAGCCCTTAGAGCCGCCCCCTGCTGCAGCCCTTAGAGCCGCCCCTGCTGCAGCCCTTAGAGCCGCCCCTGCTGCAGCCCTTAGAGCCGCCCCTGCTGCAGCCCTTAGAGCCGCCCCTGCTGCAGCCCTTAGAGCCGCCCCTGCTGCAGCCCTTAGAGCCGCCCCTGCTGCAGCCCTTAGAGCCGCCCTGCTGCAGCCCTTAGAGCCGCCCCTGCTGCAGCCCCCTAGAGCCGCCCCTGCTGCAGCCCTTAGAGCCGCCCCTGCTGCAGCCCTTAGAGCCGCCCCTGCTGCAGCCCTTAGAGCCGCCCCTGCTGCAGCCCTTAGAGCCGCCCCTGCTGCAGCCCTTAGAGCCGCCCCTGCTGCAGCCCCAGAGCCGCCCCTGCTGCAGCCCTTAGAGCCGCCCCTGCTGCAGCCCTTAGAGCCGCCCCTGCTGCAGCCCTTAGAGCCGCCCCTGCTGCAGCAGCCCCCTAGAGCCGCCCCTGCTGCAGCCCTTAGAGCCGCCCCTGCTGCAGCCCTTAGAGCCGCCCCTGCTGCAGCCCTTAGAGCCGCCCCTGCTGCAGCCCCGGGAGCCGCCCCTGCTGCAGCCCTTAGAGCCGCCCCTGCTGCAGCCCTTAGAGCCGCCCCTGCTGCAGCCCCCGGAGCCGCCCTGCTGCAGCCCTTAGAGCCGCCCCTGCTGCAGCCCTTAGAGCCGCCCCCCTGCTGCAGCCCTTAGAGCCGCCCCTGCTGCAGCCCTTAGAGCCGCCCCTGCTGCAGCCCTTAGAGCCGCCCCTGCTGCAGCCCTTAGAGCCGCCCCTGCTGCAGCCCCGGAGCCGCCCCTGCTGCAGCCCTTAGAGCCGCCCCTGCTGCAGCCCTTAGAGCCGCCCCTGCTGCAGCCCTTAGAGCCGCCCCTGCTGCAGCCCTTAGAGCCGCCCCTGCTGCAGCCCTTAGAGCCGCCCCTGCTGCAGCCCTTAGAGCCGCCCCTGCTGCAGCCCTTAGAGCCGCCCCTGCTGCAGCCCTTAGAGCCGCCCTGCTGCAGCCCTTAGAGCCGCCCTGCTGCAGCCCCTTAGAGCCGCCCCTGCTGCAGCCCTTAGAGCCGCCCTGCTGCAGCCCTTAGAGCCGCCCCTGCTGCAGCCCTTAGAGCCGCCCTGCTGCAGCCCTTAGAGCCGCCCCTGCTGCAGCCCTTAGAGCCGCCCCTGCTGCAGCCCTTAGAGCCGCCCCTGCTGCAGCCCTTAGAGCCGCCCCTGCTGCAGCCCTTAGAGCCGCCCTGCTGCAGCCCTTAGAGCCGCCCCTGCTGCAGCCCTTAGAGCCGCCCCTGCTGCAGCCCTTAGAGCCGCCCCTGCTGCAGCCCTTAGAGCCGCCCCTGCTGCAGCCCTTAGAGCCGCCCCTGCTGCAGCCCTTAGAGCCGCCCCTGCTGCAGCCCTTAGAGCCGCCCCTGCTGCAGCCCTTAGAGCCGCCCCTGCTGCAGCCCTTAGAGCCGCCCCTGCTGCAGCCCTTAGAGCCGCCCCTGCTGCAGCCCTTAGAGCCGCCCCTGCTGCAGCCCTTAGAGCCGCCCTGCTGCAGCCCTTAGAGCCGCCCCTGCTGCAGCCCTTAGAGCCGCCCCTGCTGCAGCCCTTAGAGCCGCCCCTGCTGCAGCCCTTAGAGCCGCCCTGCTGCAGCCCTTAGAGCCGCCCCTGCTGCAGCCCCCGGAGCCGCCCCTGCTGCAGCCCTTAGAGCCGCCCCTGCTGCAGCCCTTAGAGCCGCCCCTGCTGCAGCCCTTAGCCGCCCCTGCTGCAGCCCTTAGCCGCCCCTGCTGCAGCCCTTAGCCGCCCCTGCTGCAGCCCTTAGAGCCGCCCTGCTGCAGCCCTTAGAGCCGCCCTGCTGCAGCCCTTAGAGCCGCCCCTGCTGCAGCCCTTAGAGCCGCCCCTGCTGCAGCCCTGAGCCGCCCCTGCTGCAGCCCTTAGAGCCGCCCCTGCTGCAGCCCTTAGAGCCGCCCCTGCTGCAGCCCTTAGAGCCGCCCCTGCTGCAGCCCTTAGAGCCGCCCCTGCTGCAGCCCCGGGAGCCGCCCCTGCTGCAGCCCTTAGAGCCGCCCTGCTGCAGCCCTTAGAGCCGCCCCTGCTGCAGCCCTTAGAGCCGCCCCCTGCTGCAGCCCTTAGAGCCGCCCCTGCTGCAGCCCTTAGAGCCGCCCCTGCTGCAGCCCTTAGAGCCGCCCCTGCTGCAGCCCTTAGAGCCGCCCCTGCTGCAGCCCTTAGAGCCGCCCCTGCTGCAGCCCTTAGAGCCGCCCCTGCTGCAGCCCTTAGAGCCGCCCTGCTGCAGCCCCTTAGAGCCGCCCCTGCTGCAGCCCTTAGAGCCGCCCCTGCTGCAGCCCTTAGAGCCGCCCCTGCTGCAGCCCTTAGAGCCGCCCCTGCTGCAGCCCTTAGAGCCGCCCCTGCTGCAGCCCTTAGAGCCGCCCCTGCTGCAGCCCCGGGAGCCGCCCCTGCTGCAGCCCCTAGAGCCGCCCCTGCTGCAGCCCTTAGAGCCGCCCCTGCTGCAGCCCTTAGAGCCGCCCCTGCTGCAGCCCTTAGAGCCGCCCCTGCTGCAGCCCTTAGAGCCGCCCCTGCTGCAGCCCTTAGAGCCGCCCTGCTGCAGCCCTTAGAGCCGCCCCTGCTGCAGCCCTTAGAGCCGCCCCTGCTGCAGCCCTTAGAGCCGCCCCTGCTGCAGCCCTTAGAGCCGCCCCTGCTGCAGCCCTTAGAGCCGCCCCCTGCTGCAGCCCTTAGAGCCGCCCCTGCTGCAGCCCTTAGAGCCGCCCCTGCTGCAGCCCTTAGAGCCGCCCCTGCTGCAGCCCTTAGAGCCGCCCCTGCTGCAGCCCTTAGAGCCGCCCTGCTGCAGCCCTTAGAGCCGCCCCTGCTGCAGCCCTTAGAGCCGCCCTGCTGCAGCCCTTAGAGCCGCCCCTGCTGCAGCCCTTAGAGCCGCCCCTGCTGCAGCCCTTAGAGCCGCCCCTGCTGCAGCCCTTAGAGCCGCCCCTGCTGCAGCCCTTAGAGCCGCCCCTGCTGCAGCCCTTAGAGCCGCCCCTGCTGCAGCCCCTGCTGCAGCCGCCCTGCTGCAGCCCTTAGAGCCGCCCTGCTGCAGCCCCGGCCGAGCCGCCCCCCTGCTGCAGCCCTTAGAGCCGCCCCTGCTGCAGCCCTTAGAGCCGCCCCTGCTGCAGCCCCTAGAGCCGCCCCTGCTGCAGCCCCTTAGAGCCGCCCCTGCTGCAGCCCTTAGAGCCGCCCCTGCCAGCCCCCAGAGCCGCCCCTGCTGCAGCCCTTAGAGCCGCCCCTGCTGCAGCCCTTAGAGCCGCCCTGCTGCAGCCCCGGAGCCGCCCCTGCTGCAGCCCCGGAGCCGCCCCTGAGCCGCCCCTGCTGCAGCCCTTAGAGCCGCCCCTGCTGCAGCCCTTAGAGCCGCCCCTGCTGCAGCCCTTAGAGCCGCCCCTGCTGCAGCCCTTAGAGCCGCCCCTGCTGCAGCCCTTAGAGCCGCCCTGAGCCCTTAGCCGCCCCTGCTGCAGCCCTTAGAGCCGCCCCTGCTGCAGCCCTTAGAGCCGCCCCTGCTGCAGCCCCGGAGCCGCCCCTGCTGCAGCCCTTAGAGCCGCCCCTGCTGCAGCCCTTAGAGCCGCCCCTGCTGCAGCCCTTAGAGCCGCCCCTGCTGCAGCCCTTAGAGCCGCCCCTGCTGCAGCCCTTAGAGCCGCCCTGCTGCAGCCCTTAGAGCCGCCCTGCTGCAGCCCTTAGAGCCGCCCCTGCTGCAGCCCTTAGAGCCGCCCCTGCTGCAGCCCTTAGAGCCGCCCTGCTGCAGCCCCGAGCCCCGGCTGCAGCCCTTAGAGCCGCCCCTGCTGCAGCCCTTAGAGCCGCCCTGCTGCAGCCCTTAGAGCCGCCCCTGCTGCAGCCCTTAGAGCCGCCCCTGCTGCAGCCCTTAGAGCCGCCCCTGCTGCAGCCCTTAGAGCCGCCCTGCTGCAGCCCTTAGAGCCGCCCCTGCTGCAGCCCTTAGAGAGCCCCCTGCTGCAGCCCTTAGAGCCGCCCCCTGCTGCAGCCCTTAGAGCCGCCCTGCTGCAGCCCCGGGAGCCGCCCTGCTGCAGCCCTTAGAGCCGCCCCTGCTGCAGCCCTTAGAGCCGCCCCTGCTGCAGCCCTTAGAGCCGCCCCTGCTGCAGCCCTTAGAGCCGCCCCCTGCTGCAGCCCTTAGAGCCGCCCCTGCCAGCCCCGGAGACGCCCTGCTGCAGCCCTTAGAGCCGCCCCTGCTGCAGCCCTTAGAGCCGCCCCTGCTGCAGCCCTTAGAGCCCCCTGCCCCCTGCTGCAGCCCTTAGAGCCGCCCCTGCTGCAGCCCTTAGAGCCGCCCCTGCTGCAGCCCTTAGAGCCGCCCCTGCTGCAGCCCTTAGAGCCGCCCCTGCTGCAGCCCTTAGAGCCGCCCCTGCTGCAGCCCTTAGAGCCGCCCTGCTGCAGCAGCCCTTAGAGCCGCCCCCTGCTGCAGCCCTTAGAGCCGCCCCTGCTGCAGCCCTTAGAGCCGCCCCTGCTGCAGCCCTTAGAGCCGCCCCTGCTGCAGCCCTTAGAGCCGCCCCTGCTGCAGCCCTTAGAGCCGCCCCTGCTGCAGCCCTTAGAGCCGCCCCTGCTGCAGCCCTTAGAGCCGCCCCTGCTGCAGCCCTTAGAGCCGCCCCTGCTGCAGCCCTTAGAGCCGCCCTGCTGCAGCCCTTAGAGCCGCCCCTGCTGCAGCCCTTAGAGCCGCCCCTGCTGCAGCCCTTAGAGCCGCCCCTGCTGCAGCCCTTAGAGCCGCCCCTGCTGCAGCCCTTAGCCGCCCCTGCTGCAGCCCTTAGAGCCGCCCCTGCTGCAGCCCTTAGAGCCTGCTGCAGCCCTTAGAGCCGCCCCCTGCTGCAGCCCTTAGAGCCGCCCCCTGCTGCAGCCCTTAGAGCCGCCCTGCTGCAGCCCTTAGAGCCGCCCCTGCTGCAGCCCTTAGAGCCGCCCCTGCTGCAGCCCTTAGAGCCGCCCCTGCTGCAGCCCTTAGAGCCGCCCCTGCTGCAGCCCTTAGAGCCGCCCTGCTGCAGCCCTTAGAGCCGCCCTGCTGCAGCCCTTAGAGCCCCCTGCCCCCTGCTGCAGCCCTTAGAGCCGCCCCTGCTGCAGCCCTTAGAGCCGCCCTGCTGCAGCCCTTAGAGCCGCCCCTGCTGCAGCCCTTAGAGCCGCCCTGCTGCAGCCCTTGGAGCCGCCCTGCTGCAGCCCTTAGAGCCGCCCTGCTGCAGCCCCGGAGCCGCCCTGCTGCAGCCCCGGGAGAGCCCTTAGAGCCGCCCCTGCTGCAGCCCTTAGAGCCGCCCCTGCTGCAGCCCTTAGAGCCGCCCCTGCTGCAGCCCTTAGAGCCGCCCCTGCTGCAGCCCTTAGAGCCGCCCCTGCTGCAGCCCTTAGAGCCGCCCCTGTTGCAGGCTTTCCCCGGCAGGCGGGCGCAGGAAGGGCTGCTCCCTGGGGTGCCTTATCTGCTGCTCAGGGAGCCAGGTCCTGGCAGCTGGCTGGCAGCAGCCTTCCTGCTGGGTCTGCAGCTGCAGAGCTCTCTGGGCTGTGTCTGCCCTGCTGGCAGCCTGCAGGAGCAGAGCTGAGCCTGCTCCAGCCTGCCCAGCACCTCACACTGCAGCAGCAATGCTGTGGGCAGCAGAGGCAGGGCAGGGTTTGAGCTCCTGGGCTCAGGGTGCTGCAGTGAGTGGAGAGGAGGAGCCTGGGCATGGAGCTGCCTCAGGGGTGTTGGAAGTGGATGATCCTTGAGCTCCCTTCCAGCCCTGAGAGTTCTGTGGCAACGTGGAGGGCAATGGACTGCAGCTGGCAGCAGGACACAGGGCTGGGGGCAGCTCCACTTGGTGCCTCCTTCTGAGGGGAGCCAGGCAGCCTCAGGAAGGTGGCAGCAAGCTGGGTGGCTGTGTGCTGCCCAGAGGGAGGAAGGCTCTGCAGAGGCTCCTGGGCAGGCTGCAGCCAGGGCTGAGCTCAGCTGCAGGAGGCTCAACCGGGCCAAGGGCTGGGTGCTGAGCCTGGGGCACAGCCACCCCAGGAAGGCTGCAGGCTGGGGGCAGAGGGGCTGGAAAGTGGGCAGCAGAGAAAGCCCTGGGGTGCTGGGGGCAGCAGCTGGAGGGGTGGCAGGGGGTGGGCAGGGGGGCAAGAAGGGCAGCAGCAGCCTGGGCTGGAGCAGCAGTGGTGTGGGCAGCAGGAGCAGGGCAGGGATGGTGCCCCTGGGCTCAGCACTGGGCAGGCCACAGCTTGAGGGCTGGGCTCAGCTTTGGGCTGCTGGCTGCCAGGAGGAGGAGGAAAAGCAGCTCCAGCTCACCCAGGAACAGCTGTGGCCAGTATGTGATCCTCTTCATCAGAGGGTAGGTGACCACCAGGGACAAGGAGGCTGCTCCCAGAAGGATGCTGCAGAAAGCACCAAGAGGTTTATTCTCTGCCCCTCTACAGAGCTCAAGAGACAGTGAAACAGCAGGGAGGGGATGAACACCTCCCCAGGAGCCAGCAGTGGGCCCTGGCAGCCCAGAGCCAGCTGAGTGCTGAGCTGCAGCCAGAGCAGGGAGAGCAGCAGCACAGGGAGGGGATTCTGCCCTCTGCTCTGCTCTGCTCAGCCCCCACCTGCAGCACTGCCTCCAGCTCTGGGGCCCCCAGCACAAGGACCTGGAGCTGCTGGAGAGGCTCCAGAGGAGGCCCCAGAGATGAGCAGAGGCTGCAGAGCCTCCCCTGTGGGGCCAGGCTGGGAGAGCTGGGGCTGTGCAGCCTGGAGAGGAGAAGGTTTGGAGGTGACCTCCCCCCTGCAGAGGGCTTCTCAGAGGGCAGAGTTATTTTCTCTCTCCTCTCCACCCTCCCTTCACTCTGGCACAGGCAGCAACCAATACTGAACCCCAAAGCAGGGGGAGAAAAGCAAAGCAAACTCCATCAACCAACTCCCAGCTGCTCCAAGAAGCTTCTGCCCCTGCCCAGAGCTGCTGCCCCTGCCCAGAGCTTCTGCCCCTGCCCAGAGCTGCTGCCCCTGCCCAGAGCTTCTGCCCCTGCCCAGAGCTGCTGCCCCTGCCCAGAGCTGCTGCCCCTGCCCAGAGCTTCTGCCCCTGCCCAGAGCTGCTGCCCCTGCCCAGAGCTGCTGCCCCTGCCCAGAGCTTCTGTCCCTGCCCAGAGCTGCTGCCCCTGCCCAGAGCTTCTGCCCCTGCCCAGAGCTGCTGCCCCTGCCCAGAGCTTCTGCCCCTGCCCAGAGCTGCTGTCCCTGCCCAGAGCTGCTGCCCCTGCCCAGAGCTTCTGCCCCTGCCCAGAGCTGCCCTGCCCAGAGCTGCTGCCCCTGCCCAGAGCTTCTGCCCCTGCCCAGAGCTGCTGTCCCTGCCCAGAGCTGCTGCCCCTGCCCAGAGCTTCTGTCCCTCAGGTGCTGCTCTCACAGGGGCACAAAAGCAGCTCTAAAGCCATCAGGTGGCAATGCTGGAGCAGGAGGACAAAGTCTTCACCCTCTCACCCTTTTTCTGCCCTGCAGGAGCTTGTGGCCCCAGGCCTGCCTTTGCTGCCCTTCAGAGGCTGCTGCTGGCCCAGTGGCCCAGCCAGGAGAAGCTGCTGCTGGCAGAGCACAAGTGGAGGAAGCACAAGAACACCACCATCACAGGTCAGGCTCTGCTGCAGCTGAGAGCCAGGGGGCTGCAGGGAAACTCAGCCTGGGCAAGAGGAGGCTGAGGGAGACCTCCTTGCTCTCTGCAGCTCCCTGGGAGGAGGCTGCAGCCAGGGGGTTTGGGCTCTGCTCCCTCTGCTCAGGGGCTGGAAGGAGAGGCAGTGCCCTGCAGTGGTGCCAGGGCTGGGATGTTTCTCCAGTGTCTGCCACCTCAGTCACAGCAGTGCTGTGCTGCAGCAGGGGCTGGCAGGGTGCCCACACCCTGCAGCATGCTCCAGGCTCAGCTCTCACCTCCTGCTTGCAGCAACAGGGAGTCAGGCAGGGCAGGTCCTGCCTCACCACCCTGATCTCCTGCCATGCCCAGGGGACTGCCTGGGGGTGTGGGGCAGGCTGGGGATGGAGTCTGCCTGGACTGCAGCAAGGCCTTTGCCACCATCCCCCCCAGCAAGCTCCTGGCCAAGCTGTCAGCCCCTGGCTGGGGCAGCAGCACTCTGAGCTGGGTCAGGAACTGGCTGCAGGCTGAGCCCAGAGAGTGGTGGTGAATGGTGCCACAGCCAGCTGGCAGCCAGGCCCCAGTGGTGTGCCCCAGGGCTCAGTGCTGGGCCCCAGCCTGATCAATATCTGCACTGAGGATCTGGAGGAGGGGATGGAGTCCATCAGCAGTGAATGTGCAGCTGACAGCAAGCTGGGGGCAGGAGTTGAGCTGTGAGAGGGCAGGAGAGCTCTGCAGAGGGACCTTGCCAGGCTGGGCAGATGGGCAGAGGCCAAGGGCAGGAGATTGAAGACATCCAAGTGCCAGGTGCTGCACATTGGCCACAGCAACCCCAGGCAGTGCCACAGGCTGGGGGCAGAGGGGCTGAGAGCAGCCAGGCAGAGAGGGAGCTGGGGGTGCTGGGGGAGAGCAGCTGAAGAGGAGGCAGCAGTGTGCCCAGGGGGCCAAGAAGGCCAAGGGCAGCCTGGCCTGGGTCAGGCAGAGTGTGGCCAGCAGGAGCAGGGAAGTCCTTGTGCCCTGTGCTCAGCACTGCTGAGGCCTCCCCTTGAGTCCTGTGTCCAGCTCTGGGCTGCTGAGGTTAGGCAAGAGGTTGAGCTGCTGGAAGGTGTCCAGAGAAGGGCAACAGAGCTGGGGAGGGGTCTGGGGCACAAGGCTGGGGAGGGGTCTGGGGCACAGGGCTGGGGAGGGGGCTGGGGCACAGCCCTGTGAGGAGAGGCTGAGGGAGCTGGGGTTGCTCAGCCTGGAGCAGAGGAGGCTCAGGGGAGACCTTCTTGCCCTCTCCAGCTCCCTGCAGGGAGGTTGCAGCCAGGGGGGTTGGTCTCTTCTGCCAGGCCCCCAGCAGCAGAACAAGAGGACACAGTCTGAAGCTGTGCCAGGGGAGGTTGAGGCTGGAGGGGAGGAGAAAGTTCTTCCCAGCCAGAGGAATTGGCCACTGGGATGAGCTGCCCAGGGAGGTGGTGGAGTCCCCAGCCCTGGAGGTGCTCAGGAGGGGCTGGATGCGGCCCTTGGAGCCAGGGGTTGCTCATGAGCTCTGTGGTGCCAGGCTGGACTGGATGATCTCTGAGGTCTCTTCCAGCCTGGGTGCCTGTGACGCTGTGGTACCAGCAGGATCGGCGCAGGTAGCAGAGGCTGTGGCTCGGCCAGGGCTGGGGCAGCAGGCAGGCAGCCTTCAGCTCCCCTCTCTCCTCTGCCTCCTGCCTGCAGGGCACACTCTGGACATCCTGCAGAGCTTTGCCAGCTGCTCCGGGCTGCAGCTCATCTTCGGGCTCAACGCTCTGCTGCGCAGGGGGCCTGCAGTGGGACAGCTCCAATGCCCGGGCCCTGCTGGGCTACTGCTCCTCCAGGGGCTACAACATCTCCTGGGAGCTGGGCAACGGTAAGTGGGCAGCCTGCAGCGGGCCAGGCCTCTGCTCAGCTGCACAGCACGGCCCCAGCCCCGCTGCGGCTGCAGGAGCCTCTGCGTGCCCCCCGCTGCCTCCCCCCCCGGGGCTGCAGCTGCTGTGCAAGCAGAGCAGGGGGAGAGGAGCCCTGCAAGCACAGCCCCGGGGGCGGCAGGGCAAGGCTGGTTCAGTCTGAAGCCCAGGCCACAGGGTCAGAGCTCAGAGGGTGTGAGGGGCTGGAAGGGACCTCTGGGGATCACAGGGTCAGAGCTCAGGGGCTGGAGGGTCTGGGGATCACAGGGGGCTGGAAGGGACCTCTGGGGATCACAGGGTCAGAGCTCAGAGGGTGTGAGGGGCTGGAAAGGACCTCTGGGGATCACAGGGTCAGAGCTCAGAGGGTGTGAGGGGCTGGAAGGGACCTCTGGGGATCACAGGGTCAGAGCTCAGAGGGTGTGAGGGGCTGGAAAGGATCTCTGCTTCAGATTGGATGTCAGGAAGAGGCTGTTCCCCAGGAGGGCTGCAAGCAAGCTGGGGAGGGACTTTGGAGGGGGTGAGGGAGGGACAGGAGTGGGGGGCTGGAGCAGAAGTAGAAGTGGGGAGCTGGAGCTTGGCTGTGAGGAAGAAGTTGCTGCCCAGGAGGGTGGTGAGAGCCTGGCCCAGGCTGCCCAGGGAGGTGGTGGCAGCCTCCTGGCTGGAGGGGTTTGCAGCCAGGCTGGAGGTGGCTGTGAGCAAGCTGCTGTGGGGTGAGGGGTCCCTGCCCGTGGCAGGGGCTTGGGGCTGGCTGAGCCTTGAGCTCCCTTCCAGCCCTGCCAGCTCTGTGCCTCCTTGCCCAGGGCAAGCAAGAACTCTCCAGGCCAGCAGGAGGGGAGGGCAGTGCCTGAGGACTGGCAGACAAAGGCCATCTCTGGAGTCAGGAGGGTTTGCCAGCCCCAGCCTGGGGAGGTTTGGGAGCTGAGGGAAGTGCTGAGGCACAACCACTGCTGCCCTGAGCTCTTGGCTGGCACCAAGGCCCCAGTGGGATCACAGCCGGGCAGGGAAGGCTTTGAAGGAGGCCTTTGGCTTTCCTGGGCCCCTGGGCACTGCTGGCTCCTCTTCAGCTGCCTGTCCATCAGCACCCCCAGGTCCCTTTCTGCTGGGCAGCAGCACCTGCCCTGCCCTGAGCCCTTGCTTGGCACCCAGGGAGGGTCACGGCCGGGCAGGGAAGGCTTTGAAGGAGGCCACCGGGCTCAGGTCGCTCTGTGCCCCCCCGGGGGCTGGCTCCTGTGCAGCCCCCATGCAGGAGGGGTGCAGAGCCCTGCCCGCGGGGTGCTGAGCCCTGGGTGTCTCCTGCAGAGCCCAACAGCTTCAGGAAGAAGTCTGGCACGGCCATCGACGGGCGGCAGCTGGGGCAGGACTTCCTGCAGCTCCGCCAGCTGCTGGACAGCTACAGCCTCTACCGGCGAGCCCGGCTCTACGGCCCCGACGTGGGGCAGCCCCACAAGCGCTCCCAGAGCCTGCTCAGAAGGTGAGAGCCCTGCAGCAGCTCCACCTAACCATGGGGCAGCCCCACAAGCGCTCCCAGAGCCTGCTCAGGAGGTGAGAGCCCTGCAGCAGCTCCACCTAACCATGGGGCAGCCCCACAAGCGCTCCCAGAGCCTGCTCAGAAGGTGAGAGCCCTGCAGCAGCTCCACCTAACCATGGGGCAGCCCCAAAGCACTCCCAGAGCCTGCTCAGGAGGTGAGAGCCCTGCAGCAGCTCCACCTAACCATGGGGCAGCCCCAAAGCACTCCCAGAGCCTGCTCAGGAGCTGAGAGCCCTGCAGCAGCTCCACCTAACCATGGGGCAGCCCCAAAGCACTCCCAGAGCCTGCTCAGGAGGTGAGAGCCCTGCAGCAGCTCCAGCTAACCATGGGGCAGCCCCACAAGCGACTCCCAGAGCCTGCTCAGGAGGTGAGAGCCCTGCAGCAGCTCCACCTAACCATGGGGCAGCCCCAAAGCACTCCCAGAGCCTGCTCAGGAGCTGAGAGTCCTGCAGCAGCTCCACCTAACCATGGGGCAGCCCCAAAGCACTCCCAGAGCCTGCTCAGGAGGTGAGAGTCCTGCAGCAGCTCCAGGGAGCAATGGAGCAGCCCCAAAGGACTCCCAGAGCCTGCTCAGGAGCTGAGAGCCCTGCAGCAGCTCCACCTAACCATGGGGCAGCCCCAAAGCACTCCCAGAGCCTGCTCAGGAGCTGAGAGCCCTGCAGCAGCTCCACCTAACCATGGGGCAGCCCCAAAGCACTCCCAGAGCCTGCTCAGGAGCTGAGAGCCCTGCAGCAGCTCCACCTAACCATGGGGCAGCCCCAAAGCACTCCCAGAGCCTGCTCAGGAGCTGAGAGCCCTGCAGCAGCTCCACCTAACCATGGGGCAGCCCCAAAGCACTCCCAGAGCCTGCTCAGGAGCTGAGAGCCCTGCAGCAGCTCCACCTAACCATGGGGCAGCCCCAAAGCACTCCCAGAGCCTGCTCAGGAGCTGAGAGCCCTGCAGCAGCTCCACCTAACCATGGGGCAGCCCCAAAGCACTCCCAGAGCCTGCTCAGGAGCTGAGAGCCCTGCAGCAGCTCCACCTAACCATGGGGCAGCCCCAAAGCACTCCCAGAGCCTGCTCAGGAGCTGAGAGTCCTGCAGCAGCTCCACCTAACCATGGGGCAGCCCCAAAGCACTCCCAGAGCCTGCTCAGGAGCTGAGAGCCCTGCAGCAGCTCCACCTAACCATGGGGCAGCCCCAAAGCACTCCCAGAGCCTGCTCAGGAGCTGAGAGCCCTGCAGCAGCTCCACCTAACCATGGGGCAGCCCCAAAGCACTCCCAGAGCCTGCTCAGGAGCTGAGAGCCCTGCAGCAGCTCCACCTAACCATGGGGCAGCCCCAAAGCACTCCCAGAGCCTGCTCAGGAGCTGAGAGCCCTGCAGCAGCTCCACCTAACCATGGGGCAGCCCCAAAGCACTCCCAGAGCCTGCTCAGGAGCTGAGAGCCCTGCAGCAGCTCCACCTAACCATGGGGCAGCCCCAAAGCACTCCCAGAGCCTGCTCAGGAGCTGAGAGCCCTGCAGCAGCTCCACCTAACCATGGGGCAGCCCCAAAGCACTCCCAGAGCCTGCTCAGGAGCTGAGAGCCCTGCAGCAGCTCCACCTAACCATGGGGCAGCCCCAAAGCACTCCCAGAGCCTGCTCAGGAGCTGAGAGCCCTGCAGCCCCAAAGCAGCCTGCTCCTGAGAGCCCTGCAGCAGCTCCACCTAACCATGGGGCAGCCCCAAAGCACTCCCAGAGCCTGCTCAGAAGGTGAGAGCCCTGCAGCAGCTCCACCTAACCATGGGGCAGCCCCAAAGGACTCCCAGAGCCTGCTGAGGAGCTGAGAGCCCTGCAGCAGCTCCACCTAACCATGGGGCAGCCCCAAAGCACTCCCAGAGCCTGCTGAGGAGCTGAGAGCCCTGCAGCAGCTCCACCTAACCATGGGGCAGCCCCAAAGCACTCCCAGAGCCTGCTGAGGAGCTGAGAGCCCTGCAGCAGCTCCAGGGAGCAATGGAGCAGCCCCAAAGCACTCCCAGAGCCTGCTGAGGAGCTGAGAGCCCTGCAGCAGCTCCAGGGAGCAATGGAGCAGCCCCAAAGCACTCCCAGAGCCTGCTGAGGAGCTGAGAGCCCTGCAGCAGCTCCAGCTAACAATGGAGCAGCTCCAGGTCCCCATGAGGCAGCTCCAGGTCCCAGTTAGTTAGCTCCAAGCCTCAGTTAAGAAGCCTCAGGCCCTAATTAGTTAGTTCCAGGTCCTAATTAGGCAGCTCCAGGCACCAATGGGGCAGCTCCAGGTCCCCTGTGACACAGCTCCAGGTCCCAGTTAGGAAGCATCAGGCCCTAATTAGTTACTTCCAGGTCTTAATTAGGCAGCTCCAGGTCCCAATTAGTTAGCTCCAAGCCCCAGTTAAGAACCTTCGGGCCCTAATTAGTTACTTCCAGGTCTTAATTAGGCAGCTCCAAGTCCCAGTTAGTTAGCTCCAAGCCCCAGTTAGGAGCCTTCTGGCCCTAATTAGTTACTTCCAGGTCTTCATTAGGCAGCTCCAGGCTCCAATGGGGCAGCTCCAGGTCCCAGATAGGAACCACCAGGCCCTAATTAGTCAGCTCTAGGTCCCCAATGGGGCAGCTCCAGGACCCAGTTAGTTAGCTCCAAGCCCCAGTTAGGAACCTTCTGGCCCTAATTAGTTACTTCCAGGTCTTAATTAGGCAACTCCAGGTCCCAATTAGTTAGCTCCAAGCCCCAGTTAAGAACCTTCAGGCCCTAATTAGTTACTTCCAGGTCCTAATTAGGCAGCTCCAGGCTCCAATGGGGCAGCTCCAGGTCCCCATGAGGCAGCTCCAGGTCCCCATGAGGCAGCTCCAGGTCCCAGTTAGTTAGCTCCAAGTCCCAGTTAGGAAGCTTCAGGCCCTAATTAGTTACTTCCAGGTCCTAATTAGGCAGCTGCAGGGACCCGCTGGGGCAGCCCCAGGCCCCACTGGCAGCCCTGCCGAGGCTGGCTCCAGGCCTCCCCTGCAGGAGCTCGCAGCCTGGGGGTGCTGTGAGGAGGGCAGAGGCTGGCAGCAGGCAGCCAGGTGCCTCTGCAGCCGGTCTGGAGGCTGCAGGAGCGCTGGGGAGTGACATGCGCTGCCCAGGCCACCTCCTGGGCCCTCTCTGCACCCCCTGGGGTCTGCACTGGGGGGTTCTGACAGGCTGCACAGCAGCCCAGCCCGGGGGCAGAGGGGGGGGCTGCGGGAGGCAGCCCTGGGGGTGGAGGGAGGCTGCAGCTCCTCCCTGTGCCTGCCCAGCCCCTGCCCTGCATCCTCTCTGCTTGCCTGCAGCTTCCTGAAGGCCGGGGGCAAGGCCATCGATGCTGTCACCTGGCACCAGTAAGTACCACTGGGGGCCCAGCAGCCCCCTGCCTGCTGCCCAGAGCTGCCAGCTCGGGGGGGGGCTGGGAGAAGCCTTCCAGCCTTGCCTGGGGTGACTCCAGCCCTAACTGCACTGCTCAGAGGGAGAGATGAGCCCAGCACAGCCCCACAGGATGCCAGGGGCTGGGAGGGACCTCTGGAGCCTCCACCCCCTCCCCGGGCAGCCTGTGCCAGAGCCTCCCCAGCCTCCCTCTGCAGAGCTTCCTCCTGAGCCCCAACCTGCCTCTGCCCTGCTCCAGCTCCAGACCCTTGCTGCTCCTCCTGTCCCCACAGCCCCTCCTGAGCAGCCCCTGCCCAGCCTGCCTGCAGCTGCCCTGCAGGCACTGAGCTGCAGCTGGAAGGTCCCAGGAGCTCAGCACAGGGTGCCAGGGGCTGGAAGGGACCCCTGGAGAGCTGCCAGTGCCAGCCCCCTGCCAGAGCAGGGGCAGAGGATCCAGCCCAGGGCACACAGGAACACCTCCAGCCAGGGCTGCAGAGGCTCCACACAAGGAGACTCCACAAGCTCTCTGGGCAGCCTGCTCCAGGCCTCTGGCAGCCTCCCAGGCAAGAAGTTCCTCCTGCTGCTGAGCTGCAAGCTCCTGGGCTGCACTTGCCAGCCCTTGCCCCTCGGCCTGTGCCAGGGCAGAGTGAGCAGAGGCTGTCCCTGTGCCTCCCTTCCTGCCCCCCAGCCCTCAGCTCTCGAGAGACATTGATCAGATGCCTCTCAGCCTTCTCCTCTGCACACTCAGCACCCCCAGGGCTCTCGGCCTCTCCTCCCCAGGCAGTGCTGCAGTGCCTTCAGCAGCCTTGGAGCCTGCCTTGGCCTCTCTGCAGCAGCTCCCTGTCCCTCCTGAGCTGGGGAGCCCAGAGCTGGAGGCAATCTTGCAGGGGAGGTCTCAGCAGGGCAGAGCAGAGGGGGAGCAGAACCTCCCTGGCCCTGCTGGGTGCCCCCAGGCCCCCCTTGGCCTTCTTGGCCCCCAGGGCACGGTGCTGCCCCATGCAGCCCTTGCTGCCCCCCAGCACTGCCAGCTGCTCCTCCTTGGGGCTGCTCTGCAGCAGATCCCCTCCCAGGCTGTGCTGCTGCAGCTGCAGGACTCTGCTCTGCTCCTGCCTGAGCCTCAGCAGCTTCCTCCCTGCCCAGCTCTCAGCCTGCCCAGGGCTCTGCTGAGCCTTCAGGGTTGGAGGTTGGAGTGGGTGAGCTCAGAGGAGCTTTTCCACCCCAAACAATGGGCTGAATCTCTGCTCCTCCCCCGAGGTGCCAGGGCTGTGGGCACTGTGGGTGCTGGGTGCCTGCCCCGGGGCTGCTGTTGTGCTTCTCCCTCCTCTAGCTACTACGTGAACGGACGCAGCGCCACCAGCAAGGACTTCCTCAGCCCCGGGGTGCTGGACACCTTTGCCACAGCTGTACAGCAAGTCCTGGAGGTGACATCTCCTCTCCCACCCTCCCCACCTGCAGTCCCCAGGGGCCTAGCAGGGAATCCAGGCTGAGCAATGAGCAGGGACCCTCAAAGCTGGGCTGCTGAGTTCAACCCAGTCCTTAACGATGCCAACAGGGAATGAGCTCCAAAGGCTGCCCCCACAGCAAGCATGGTGCCACACAGAGCTGTGCCCAGCTGGGCAAAAGGGGCAGCAGCAGCCTGGGCTGGAGCAGCAGTGGTGTGGGCAGCAGGAGCAGGGCAGGGATGGTGCCCCTGGGCTCAGCACTGGGCAGGCCACAGCTTGAGGGCTGGGCTCAGCTTTGGGCTGCTGGCTGCAAGAAGCACCTTGAGGAGCTGGAGCAGGGCCAGGGAAGGGCAAGCAAGGTGGGGAAGGGTGTGGAGAAGAGGGCTGGGGAGGAGCAGCTGAGGGAGCTGGGGGTGCTGAGTGTGGAGCAGAGGAGGCTGAGGGAGACCTCCTTGCTCTCTGCAGCTCCCTGAGAGGAGGCTGCAGCCAGGGGGGTTGGGCTCTGCTCCCCAGCAACAAGGGCCAGGAGGAGAGGCAATGGCCTCAGGCTGCCCCAGGGGAGGCTCAGCTTGGAGAGGAGAAGAAACTTCTTCCCTGCAAGGGCTCTCCCTGTGCCCAGCTCTGGGCTCCCCAGGGGCAGAGAGACAGAGAGCTGCTGGGGAGAGCCCAAGGCAGAGCCAGGAGGAGGAGTTGGGGAGTTGAGCTTCTCCCCTGTGGAGAGAGGCTGAGAGCCCTGGGGCTGCCCAGCCTGCAGAGGAGGTCCTGCTGGTGCTGGGGGCCCCGGAGCTGGGGGCAGGGCTGCAGGTGGGGGCTGAGCAGAGCAGAGGGGCAGAAAGGGTTCTCCCAGCCTGGCCCAGGCTGCCCAGGGAGGGGTTGGATGCCCATCCCTGGAGGTGTTTCAGGGAGGCAGAGCTGTGGTGCTGAGGCCATGGCTCAGCCCCAGCCTGGGCAGAGGCAGAGGATGGTTGGGCTGGGTGAGCTTAGAGACCTTCCCCCACTCTTGACTCTTCTTCCCTCCCTGCCCCTGTGCAGATCGTTGCTGGGACTGTGCCTGGCAAGAAGGTGTGGCTGGGAGAGACGAGCTCTGCCTATGGGGAGCCCCCGGCTGTCCAACACTTACATTGCTGGCTTCATGTGAGTACCACGGCCCTGCCCTGGGCTGCTGCCACAGCCACATCTCACCAGCTGAAGGGACTGGTGGCCATGCCCAGGGGAGGAATGGCTCCCTGCAGGCTGCCTGAGCAGTGCCAGCAGCAGGGGGGTGGGGGGGGGTGAGGGTCACAGCCCTGCCACCCCTTCATGTGTGCTGCCCTCTGCCTGAGCTTTGAGGTGAGCCCCAGGGGAGAGCAGGTCCTGGGGGAGACACAGACACACTGAATGGTTTGGCTTGGAAGGGACCTTGAAAGTCATCTTAGCATAGCCAGCAGGGCCAGGGAGGGGATTCTGCCCCTCTGTTCCCCTCTGCTGAGAGCACAGCTGCAGCTCTGGGGCCAGCTCTGGAGCCTCTGTGCCAGGAAGGCTCTGGAGGGGCTGGAAGGTGTCCAGAGCAGGGCCAGCAGGAGGAGCAGAGGGCTGGAGCTGCTCTGAGCACAGCCTGAGAGAGTTGGGGCTGTGCAGGCTGCAGAGGAGAAGGCTCCCAGGAGACCTTCTGGTGGCCTTGCAGGAGCTGCAGGGGGCTGCAAGCAAGCTGGGGAGGGACTTTGGAGGGGGTGAGGGAGGGACAGGAGTGGGGGGCTGGAGCAGAACTCGAAGTGGGGAGCTGGAGCTTGGCTGTGAGGAAGAAGTTGCTGCCCAGGAGGATGGTGAGAGCCTGGCCCAGGCTGCCCAGGGAGGTGGTGGCAGCCTCCTGCCTGGAGGGTTCCAGCAAGCTGTGGCCATGGCACTTGGGGCCAGGGTTTGGTGCCCATGGAGGGGTTGGGTTGAGGGTTGGACTGGATGCTCTCAGAGAGCTTCTCCAGCCTTAATCAGGCAGTGATTCCTCTCAGCCTTCAGCCCTTGGCCAGCCCAGGGGCATCCACTGCTGCTCCTGCTTCCCAGCCCCTGCAAACGGGGCAGGGGAGCAACTGCTCCCAGCTCAGCCCTCCAGAGGTGGCCTGAAGCCCCTGGCACAGACTCACAGCCTGCTGGGGCTTGGCTGGCTGCTCTGGAGATCCTTTCCTGCAACCTCCCTGCTGCAGCAGGTTCCCTTAGAGCAGCTTGCCCAGGCCCTCAGTGCCCAGGGGGGTTGGAAGCTCTCCAGAGCAGGAGACTCCACAACCTCTCTGGCAGCCTGCTCCAGGGCTTCCCTTTTGTTTCTAGGTAATCACCACAAGAGTTCAAGTGCAAGGTGGCTCTCCCTGAGCTGGCTGCAGGCAGCTGGGCAGCAGAGCTTCTGCTCCTTGTGTGCTGCTCTCCCTGAGCTGGCTGCAGGCAGCTGGGCAGCAGAGCTTCTGCTCCTTGTGTGCTGCTCTCCCTGAGCTGGCTGCAGGCAGCTGGGCAGCAGAGCTTCTGCTCCTTGTGTGCTGCTCTCCCTGAGCTGGCTGCAGGCAGCTGGGCAGCAGAGCTTCTGCTCCTTGTGTGCTGCTCTCCCTGAGCTGGCTGCAGAGGGCCAGTGAGGTGCAGCTGAGCTCAGCAGGCTCAGCCTCCTCCTCTTTGCCTCCTTTCCTGTGGCAGGTGGCTGGACAAGCTGGGGCTGGCAGCCAGGCAGGGCATCGACGTGGTGCTCAGGCAGGTGTTCTTCGGAGCAGGCTCCTACCACCTGGTGGATGCCAACCTCCAGCCCCTGCCGGTAGGTATCAGGTCCCCCAGAGGCAGCACTGGGCAGGGGGAGGGGGAGGGGAGGCAGAGTCAGCAGGGAGAGTGCTCAACCCTGCAGGAAACTCTCCGTTGTCCTGGCAGCCACAGCTGGGAGAGGGGAGATTGGCACTGCAGGGGAGGAAGGAATCGATGAGAGTGAGGCTGGGCACAGGCTGCCCTGGAGGCTGTGGCTGCCTCCTGCCTGGAGGCTTTCCCCAGGGGCAGAGAGGCAGAGACCTGCTGGGGAGAGCCCAAGGCAGAGCCAGGAGGAGGAGTTGGGGACCTGAGCATCTCCCCTGTGGAGAGAGGCTGAGAGCCCTGGGGGTGGTGAGCCTGGAGAGGAGAAGGCTGAGAGGGATCTGATCAATGCCTCCCAATAGCTGAGGGCTGGGGGGCAAGGGGAGGAGGCCAAGCTCTGTTGGGTGGTGCTCAGGAGTAACCCAAGGAGCAGTGGAGACAAACTGGAGCAGAGAAGGTTTCAGCTCAGCAGGAGCAGGCTGCCAGAGAGGTTGTGGAGTCTCCTGCTCTGGAGAGCTTCCAACCCCCCCGGATGGATTTTCTCATCCTCAGTACCTGAAGGGGCTCCAGCAGAGCTGGGGAGGAGCTTTGGACAAGGGCTGGGAGTGCCAGGATCAGGCTCTCTGCTCTGCTCTGCTCAGCCCCCACCTGCAGCACTGCCTCCAGCTCTGGAGCCCCCAGCACAAGGACCTGGAGCTGCTGGAGAGGCTCCAGAGGAGGCCCCAGAGATGAGCAGAGGCTGCAGAGCCTCCCCTGTGGGGCCAGGCTCTCCAGGGAGACCTTAGAGCAGCCTTGTGGAGTCTCCTGCTCTGGAGAGCTTCCAACCCCCCCGGATGGGTTCTGGGTGCCCTGCTCTGGCAGGGGCTTGGGCTGGAGGCTCTCCAGGGGTCCCACCCAGCCTCTAATGCTCTGTGTGCTGTGAGCTGTGCTCTCGTGCCCCCAGGACTATTGGCTCTCCCTGCTCTACAAGAAGCTGGTGGGCACCAAGGTGCTGAAGGTCAGCCTGGCAGGAGCTGATGAGAGGAAGCTTCGAGTCTACCTCCACTGCACCAACAGCCTCCAGTAAGCCTCCAGCCAGGGCCAACCCCCCCAGGAACTGAGCCCTTGGCCACCCCTGGGCCAAGCAAAGCAGAGTGAGGACTCTGCAAGCACCCTCTGTGCACCCCCAGCAGCATCTCCCCTTGCCTTGCAGCCCCAGGTACAGAGAGGGGGACGTGACCCTGTTTGCCTTGAACCTCTACAACGTCACCCAGCAGCTGCAGCTGCCACAGCACCTCCTGAGCAAGCAGCTGGACCAGTACCTCCTGCTGCCCCACGGCAAAGAGAACCTCCTGTCCAGGTGAGCAGCAGCTCCTCCTGGCCCCTTAGGGAGGACACTGGGGTGGCCTCTAAAACCTCACCTTGGCCAGTGTTAAAAGCCAGGGGGGAAAGAGGTCACTCTTCAGGCTTCTGAGTGAAGTCTAACTCCTCTTCAATCAGGGTCCAGAGGAGGCCCCAAGGATGAGCAGAGGATGGAAAACCTCCCCTGTGGGGCCAGGCTGGGAGAGCTGGGGGTGTTCAGCCTGGACAGGAGAAGGCTGCAGGCAGAGCTCAGAGCAGCTTCCAGTCCCTGCAGGGGCTGCAAGCAGGCTGCAGGGGATGTCACTGCCTGCAGGCACTGCTCTTAGTTGCTGTGCTTTGGTCCCACTTTAACTCTGGAGGTCATCCTCTGCTTTGGCCTGCAGCTGCTGCTGGATCCTTCCTGGGCAGCTGGCCAGGAGCCAGCAGTGGGCACTGCCAGCACAGGAGGCCAAGGGCAGCCTGGGCTGCACCCAAAGCAGGGTGGCCAGAGCTGGAGAGAGGGATCCTGCCCCTCTGCTCTGCTCTGGGGAGACCTCCCCTGCAGGGCTGGGGCCAGCTCTGGAGCCCTCAGCACAGGAGGGAGCTGGAGCTGAGGGAGAGGCTCCAGAGGAGGCCAGCAAGAGCCTCAGGGGCTTGGAGCAGCTCTGCTGTGGGGCCAGGCTGAGGGAGCTGGGGGGTTGAGCCTGCAGAAGAGAAGGCTGCAGGCAGAGCTCAGAGCAGCTGCCAGGCCCTGCAGGGGCTGCAAGCAGGCTGCAGAGGGACTGCTGCCAAAGGGCTGCAGGGACAGCCCCAGGGGCAATGGTTGGAGCTGAGAGCAGAGCAGATGGAGCTTGGAGGTGAGGCAGAAGTTGTGCCCCAGGAGGCTGCTGGAAGGCTGCAAGAGGTTGCCCAGGGAGGTGGTTGTGGCCCCATGGCTGGAGCTCTGGCAGGGGAGGCTGGAGAGGGCTGTGGGCAAGCTGCTGCAGGGGAGGATGTCCCTGCTGAGGGCAGGGGTTGGGCTGGAGGGGCTCTGGAGCTGCCTTCCAGCCCAGAGCTCTCTGTGACTCTGTGATGCTATGAAGGTTGGAGATCACCCAGTCCAACTCCCTGCCAGGGCAGGGCACCCAGGGCAGGGCACCCAGAGCACATCCAGGGGGTTGGAAGCTCTCCAGAGCTGGAGACTCCACAACCTCTCTGGCAGCCTGCTCCAGGCTCCAGCAGCCTCACCCCAAAGATGTTTCTCCTCCTGCTGAGGTGGAACCTCCTGGCTTCCAGTCTGTGCCCACTGCCCCCTGGCCTGTCCCAGGGCACCACTGAGCAGAGCCTGGCCCCTGCTATTTGCCCCCAGTCTTCAGCTCTTGAGAGGCATTGATCAGATCCCTCTGAGCCTTCTCCTCTCCAGGCTCACCACCCCCAGGGCTCTCAGCCCTTCCTCTCCAGACATCTTCCAGGCCCTTCAGCATCCTCACAGCCTCCCTCCAGCAGTTCCCTACCCCTCCTGAAGTGGGGAGCCCAGCCCTGGCCCCAGTGCTGCAGCTGTGGTCTCAGCAGGGCAGAGCAGAGGGCACAGGGTACATCCAGTCCCTTTGAGGGCTGTTTTCCTGCCTCTCCCCTTCAAGGGTTGGATCTGCCTTTCCCTGGGCGGGGTGGGGGGCGGTGCTGATCTCTAACCTGGCTTCCAGCTGCGGTGTGCTGCCCCTCGGTTCTATCTCAGGGCCCCCCTGCAAAGAGCCTGGCCCCTTCTTCTTGCCCCCGTCCCCTCACACCTAAGCCCTGAGCAGCTGCCCTGTGAGGCCTGAAAGCAGGAGCCCAGCAGCCCCTCCCCGCCGCAGCCCCCCGTGTCGCCCTCCCCAGGTCGGTGGAGCTGAACGGCCGCCCGCTGCGGATGGCGGACGAGCGAACCCTGCCCGAGCTGCCCGGGCGGCCGCTGGCGCCTGGCGCCCCGCTGGCCCTCCCTGCCTTCTCCTACGGCTTCTACGTGCTCAGGAACGCCAAGGCCCTGGCCTGCGCCTGACCAGCTCCTGCCCGGGGCGAAGGTCCCGCCCCTGGGGGCTTCCCGGTCCGCGCCGGCAGGCTGCAGCCTGGCAAGGGAGGCAGAGGGGCAGCGCAGGGGGCGGCTGCCAGCTGGGCTCCTGGCGGGGCTGGGGAGGATGCAGCAGCACAGAGCCAGGACCTGGCTGGGGCTCGGAAGGGACCTTAAGCAGCAGGCAGCTCCCAACCCCTTGGGCTTTGCATACAACAGAGTGGCTACCCTCCCCCACACACACCCAGGCAGGATTCCCTCAGTCCCCCCGGGAGGGGCTCCCCTCAGCCCCCCCAGGCAGGATCTCCTCAGCCCCCCCCCCAGGAGGGGCTCCCCTCAGGCCCCCCAGGCAGGATCTCCTCAGGCCCCCCAGGAGGGGCTCCCCTCAGCCCCCCCAGGCAGGATCTCCTCAGCCCGCCCCCAGGAGGGCTCCCCTCAGCCTCCCCAGGCAGGATCTCCTCAGCCCCCCCAGGAGGGGCTCCCCTCAGGCCCCCCAGGCAGGATCTCCTCAGGCCCCCCAGGAGGGGCTCCCCTCAGCCCCCCCAGGCAGGATCTCCTCAGCCCGCCCAGGAGGGGCTCCCCTCAGCCCCCCCAGGAGGGGCTCCCCTCTGCAGCCACCACTCCCCTGCCGTCCCTGCAGCCCCCAGCTGCTGTGTGACCTCCTCCGGGGTCGCTGCACTCCAGCACAGAGCCCTTGAGCCGCAGCACACAGAGAGCTGCAGCAGCTTCCCAGCCTCTGCCCGGGGCCGTGCCAGCTGCGAGGCCCTGGGGCTCTGGGGGCATGGCCCTGCCCGCAGCGCCCCCTGCACCTGCCCGCAGTGCCCCCTGCCGCCTGCCCGCAGCGCCCCTGCACCTGCCCGCAGCGCCCCCTGCCCGCAGCGCCCCCTGCACCTGCCCGCAGCGCCCCCTGCCCGCACCGCCGCCTGCCCGCAGCGCCCCCTGCCAGCAGCGCCCCCTGCCGCCTGCCCGCAGGAGCCTGAGCAGCAGGGATGGGGTAGATGAGCACCAGGGGTGGGGGTGCTGAGCAGCAGGGGTGGGGGTGCTGAGCAGCAGGGGTGGGGGTGCTGAGCAGCAGTGGGTGGTGCTGAGCAGCAGGGGTGGGGGTGCTGAGCAGCAGGGGTGGGGTTGCTGAGCAGCAGGGGGTGGTGCTGAGCAGCAGGGATGGTGGTGCTGAGCAGCAGGGATGGGGGTGCTGAGCAGCAGGGGGTGCTGAGCAGCAGGGGTGGGGGTGCTGAGCAGCAGGTTTGGGGGTGCTGAGCAGCAGGGGTGGGGGTGCTGAGCAGCAGGGGTGGGGTTGCTGAGCAGCAGGGGGTGGTGCTGAGCAGCAGGGATGGGGGTGCTGAGCAGCAGGGATGGGGGTGCTGAGCAGCAGGGGTGGGGGTGCTGAGCAGCAGGTTTGGGGGTGCTGAGCAGCAGGGGGTGGTGCTGAGCAGCAGGGGTGGGGGTGCTGAGCAGCAGGGGTGGTGCTGAGCAGCAGGGATGGTGGTGCTGAGCAGCAGGGATGGGGGTGCTGAGCAGCAGGGATGGTGGTGCTGAGCAGCAGGGGTGGGGGTGCTGAGCAGCAGGGGGGTGCTGAGCAGCAGGGGTGGGGGTGCTGAGCAGCAGGGGTGGGGGTGCTGAGCAGCAGTGGGTGGTGCTGAGCAGCAGGGGTGGGGTTGCTGAGCAGCAGGGGGTGGTGCTGAGCAGCAGGGATGGGGGTGCTGAGCAGCAGGGATGGGGGTGCTGAGCAGCAGGGGTGGGGGTGCTGAGCAGCAGGTTTGGGGGGTGCTGAGCAGCAGGGGGTGGTGCTGAGCAGCAGGGGTGGGGGTGCTGAGCAGCAGGGGGTGGTGCTGAGCAGCAGGGATGGTGGTGCTGAGCAGCAGGGATGGGGGGTGCTGAGCAGCAGGGATGGTGGTGCTGAGCAGCAGGGGTGGGGGTGCTGAGCAGCAGGGGGTGCTGAGCAGCAGGGGTGGGGGTGCTGAGCAGCAGGGGTGGGGGTGCTGAGCAGCAGTGGGTGGTGCTGAGCAGCAGGGGTGGGGGTGCTGAGCAGCAGGGGTGGGGGTGCTGAGCAGCAGGGGTGGGGGTGCTGAGCAGCAGGTTTGGGGGTGCTGAGCAGCAGGGGTGGTGCTGAGCAGCAGGGGTGGGGGTGCTGAGCAGCAGGGGGTGGTGCTGAGCAGCAGGGATGGTGGTGCTGAGCAGCAGGGATGGGGGTGCTGAGCAGCAGGGATGGTGGTGCTGAGCAGCAGGGGTGGGGGTGCTGAGCAGCAGGGGGGGGTGCTGAGCAGCAGGGGTGGGGGTGCTGAGCAGCAGGGGTGGGGGTGCTGAGCAGCAGTGGGTGGTGCTGAGCAGCAGGGGTGGGGGTGCTGAGCAGCAGGGGGTGGTGCTGAGCAGCAGGGATGGGGGTGCTGAGCAGCAGGGATGGGGGTGCTGAGCAGCAGGGGTGGGGGTGCTGAGCAGCAGGTTTGGGGGTGCTGAGCAGCAGGGGTGGTGCTGAGCAGCAGGGGTGGGGGTGCTGAGCAGCAGGGGGTGGTGCTGAGCAGCAGGGATGGTGGTGCTGAGCAGCAGGGATGGGGGTGCTGAGCAGCAGGGATGGTGGTGCTGAGCAGCAGGGGTGGGGGTGCTGAGCAGCAGGGGGGTGCTGAGCAGCAGGGGTGGGGGTGCTGAGCAGCAGGGGTGGGGGTGCTGAGCAGCAGTGGGTGGTGCTGAGCAGCAGGGGTGGGGGTGCTGAGCAGCAGGGGTGGGGGTGCTGAGCAGCAGGGGGTGGTGCTGAGCAGCAGGGGTGGGGGTGCTGAGCAGCAGGGGTGGGGGTGCTGAGCAGCAGGGATGGTGGTGCTGAGCAGCAGGGGTGGGGGTGCTGAGCAGCAGGGGGGTGCTGAGCAGCAGGGGTGGGGGTGCTGAGCAGCAGGGGTGGGGGTGCTGAGCAGCAGGGGTGGTGCTGAGCAGCAGGGGTGGGGGTGCTGAGCAGCAGGGGGTGGTGCTGAGCAGCAGGGGTGGTGCTGAGCAGCAGGGGTGGGCTGAGCAGCAGGGGTGCTGAGCAGCGGGGGGTGCTGAGCGGCAGGGTTGGGGGTGCTGAGCGGCAGGGGTGGGGGTGCTGAGCGGCAGGGGTGGGGGTGCTGAGCGGCAGGGGGGATGCTGAGCAGCGGGGGGGGTGCTGAGCGGCAGGGGGTGGTGCTGAGCGGCAGGGATGGGGGTGCTGAGCGGCAGGGGTGGGGGGTGCTGAGCAGCAGGGATGGGGGTGCTGAGCAGCAGGGATGGGGGTGCTGAGCAGCGGGGGGTGCTGAGCAGCAGGGGTGGTGCTGAGCAGCAGGGATGGGGGTGCTGAGCAGCAGGGGTGGGGGTGCTGAGCAGCGGGGGGTGTGCTGAGCAGCAGGGATGGGGGTGCTGAGCAGCAGGGGGGTGCTGAGCAGCAGGGGTGGGGGTGCTGAGCAGCAGGGGTGGGGGTGCTGAGCGGCAGGGGTGGGGGTGCTGAGCGGCAGGGGGGATGCTGAGCAGCGGGGGGTGCTGAGCAGCAGGGATGGGGGTGCTGAGCAGCAGGGGTGGGGGTGCTGAGCAGCAGGGGTGGGGGTGCTGAGCAGCAGGGGTGGGGGTGCTGAGCGGCAGGGGGGATGCTGAGCAGGGGGGATGCTGAGCAGCGGGGGGGTGCTGAGCGGCAGGGGGTGGTGCTGAGGGGGGATGCTGAGCAGGGGGTGCTGAGCAGGGGATGGGGGTGCTGAGCGGCAGGGGTGGGGGTGGTGCTGAGCAGCGGGGGGGGATGCTGAGCGGCGGGGGGTGCTGAGGGGGGGGTGCTGAGCAGGGGGGCTGAGCAGCGGGGGGGTGCTGAGCGGCAGGGGGTGGTGCTGAGCAGCAGGGATGGGGGTGCCCTGAGGCTGCTCCCTGGTGCAGCCTGCTGCTCTGCCTCTGCTCTCTCCGGCTTCATCCCCAGGAGGGAGGGGAGCTGCGCCCCGCCCCCAGCGCCCCCGCCGCCTCCGTGGGCTGACGGCTCCCTGCGGCTGAGGCTTGGCGCTGCCTAACCTGCTGGGCTCCCTCCCGCCCTCCAGGGAACAGAGCCCAGGCAAACCACCTGCCCCTCAGCCGGCAGAGAGGGACACCCGCGGCCCCAGAGCACCCCGGGGGACAATCCTGCCTGGCCAGGCTCTCGGCCCGGCCCTCTGTGCCAGGGCACTGCCTTGCGGTGCTCGTCTTGCTGGCCGTGCCTGTGCCATGCACACCCTGAGCCACGGGCGGGGGAGAACACCTCAGAGAAGCTCTGTGGGCTGCTGCAGCCCTTCCTTTGCAACCCCTTTCCCCCCAGGTCTCCATCCCCTCTCCCCCCAGGCCTCCATCCCCTCTCCTCCCCAGGCCTCCAACCCCTTTCCCCCCACGCCTCCATCCCCTCTCCCCCTCAGCTCTCCATCCCAGCTCTCCATCCCCTCTCCCCCCCCGGCTCTCCATCCCCCTCCCCCTCAGCTCTCCATCCCCTCTCCCCCCCAGGCCTCCATCCCCTCTCCCCCCCAGGCCTCCATCTCCTCTCCCCCCAAGGCCTCCATCCCCTTTACCCCCAGACCTCCATCCCCTCTCCCCACAGGCCTCCATCCCCTCTCCCCCTCAGCTCTCCATCCCAGCTCTCCATCCCAGCTCTCCATCCCCTCTCCCCCCAGGTCTCCATCCCCTCTCCCCCCAGCTCTCCATCCCCTCTCCATCCCAGCTCTCCATCCCCTCTCCCCCAGGTCTCCATCCCCTCTCCCCCAGCTCTCCATCCCCTCTCCCCCAGCTCTCCATCCCCTCTCCCCCCAGCTCTCCATCCCCTCTCCCCCCAGCTCTCCATCCCCTCTCCCCCAGCTCTCCATCCCCTCTCCCCCCAGCTCTCCATCCCCTCTCCCCCAGCTCTCCATCCCCTCTCCCCCCAGCTCTCCATCCCCTCTCCCCCAGGCCTCCATCCCTGCCAACAGCTGCAGAGCTTCTGGGCCCAGCAGGAGGCCAACCCCAACCTCTGCCACCCTGCTGCCTCCTTTCTGGAGCTTTGGGAGGCTGCTGCCAGCCCCGTGGGGGGTGAGTGCAGGGCCAGGGGGACACTTCCTAAGGCCAGGTGTGCCTGGGAGCTGGGAGGAGGGAGAGCTGCCCAATAAAAGGTTGTGCTGCAGCTCAGCCTGGCAGAGGAGTGTGTGCAGCCCCCTGCAGCTGTGCCCTGTGCAAGCAGGAGCAGAGCAGAGCTGAGGAGAAGGAAGGCAGAGGAGCAGGGAGGAGCAGCTGCTGCCATCTGCCTGGGCTGGTGCCCAGGGTTTGCCGCCGCCCCCCAGGGCATCCTGGTCCCCAGGGTGGGAAGCAAGGACCTGAGGGGTGGCCACCGCTGGGGCAGGGCTTGGCTGGGGGGCTGCACTCAGCTGGGGGCAAGAGCCCAGTGCCCAAACGGGGAGCAGGGACCAGTGGTGGCCTTGGGGTGGCTACTGGGACCAGTGCTGGTAACAGCTTTGGCAGTGACAGGGGCAGTGGCACTGAGGCTCCCTCTGCAAGTCTGAGGTGAGAGCAAGCTGGGTGGTGACCCTCTGGAGGGAAGGATCCATCCCCAGGGCCCTGGGCAGGCTGCAGAGCTGGCCCCAAGGCAACCTCCTGAAGCCCAGCAAGGCCAAGGGCAAGGGCCTGCAGCTGCCTCAGGGCAAGGCCAAGCACAGAGCCAGGCTGGGGGAGGAGTGGCTCAGGAGCAGCCTGGGGAGGAGGCCTTGGGGGGGGGTCAGGTGGTGACAAAGTGCCCAGGAGCCAGCAGTGGTCCCTGGCAGCCCAGAGGCAGCTGAGTGCTGAGCTGCAGCCAGAGCAGGGAGAGCAGCAGCACAGGGAAGGGATTCTGCCCCTCTGCTCTGCTCAGCCCCCACCTGCAGCACTGCCTCCAGCTCTGGGGCCCCCAGCACAAGGAGGACCTGGAGCTGCTGGAGAGGCTCCAGAGGAGGCCCCAGAGATGAGCAGAGGCTGCAGAGCCTCCCCTGTGGGGCCAGGCTGGGAGAGCTGGGGCTGTGCAGCCTGGAGAGGAGAAGGCTGCAGGGAGACCTCAGAGCAGCCTCCCAGTATCTGAAGGGGTACAGGGAGGGGATTCTGCCCCTCTGCTCTGCCCTGCTCAGACCCCCTGCAGCACTGCCTCCTCAGACGTCACCAGGAGGGCATCCAGGGCTTCTCTGGGGGCAGTTGGCTCTGGCACAAATTCCACCTCTGCCAGTGTCCATCCCAGAGCTTGGGTTGCTCACCTCGGACTCACTGTTCCGGTGCACGTCAGGAGACCTTGGCCTGGGGCAGCGCTGGACGGAAGGGGAGATAAGGAAACATCATTCCCACCGCACCAGGAGCAATGTCAGCAGCAGCTGAGCCAGTGGGGCACGAAGAGCTGCTGCTGCTTGCTCAAAGGCTGAGCTGTGCCAGCCCCTGGAGGGGTTTGTGGCAGCCAGGGCCCCTTCCAGGGGCTGTAAATCTGCTGGCAGCAAGGTCACTCCTCAGCTTCAGCTTCAGCTCAGCGCCCTGGGAAGTGCCTGCGGGCAGGGCAGGGTTTGCTCCCCAGGGCACACAGGCACAGCACCAGAGCCACAGAGTGGTGCTGCAAAGCTGCTGAGGCCACTGCAGCAGCTCCGGGGAAGAGAGGCTGAGAGCCCTGGGGCTGCTTAGCCTGGAGCAGAGCAGCCTGAGGGGCACCTGAGCAATGCTGATCAATACTTCAAGGGTGGGGGTCAGGGGGATGGGGCCAGGCTCTGCTCAGTGGTGCCCAGGGACAGCACAAGGGGGAAGGGCACAAAGTGGAACATCAGAAGCTCATCTGAACAGGAGGAGGAATTTCTGTGCTGTAAGGGTGAGGGAGGCCTGGGGCAGGCTGCCCCCAGGGGTGGTGGAGTCTCCATCTCTGGGGACATTCAGAACCCTGCTGGATGTGTTCCTGTGTCACCTCCCCCAGCTGCCCCTGCCTTGGCAAGGGAGGGTTGGACTGGATGACCTCCAGAGCTCCCTCCCAACCCCTTCCATGCTGTGATCCCATGCAGGGCTTGTGCTCAATGACCTCCAGAGCTCCCTCCCAACCCCTTCCATGCTGTGATCCCATGCAGGGCTTGTGCTCAATGACCTCCAGAGCTCCCTCCCAACCCCTTCCATGCTGTGATTCCATGCAGGGCTTGTGCTCAGTGACCTCCAGAGCTCCCTCCTAACCCCTTCCATGCTGTGATTCCATGCAGGGCTTGTGCTCAGTGACCTCCAGAGCTCACTCCCAACCCCTTCCATGCTGTGATTCCATGCAGGGCTTGTGCTCAATGACCTCCAGAGCTCCCTCCCAACCCCTTCCATGCTGTGATTCCATGCAGGGCTTGTGCTCAATGACCTCCAGAGCTCCCTCCCAACCCCTTCCATGCTGTGATTCCATGCAGGGCTTGTGCTCAGTGACCTCCAGAGCTCCCTCCCAACCCCTTCCATGCTGTGATTCCATGCAGGGCTTGTGCTCAGTGACCTCCAGAGCTCCCTCCCAACCCCTTCCATGCTGTGATTCCATGCAGGGCTTGTGCTCAGTGACCTCCAGAGCTCCCTCCCAACCCCTTCCATGCTCAGGCTCCTCGGGACCAGGATGGGGGCTCAGCCTCCGAGACCCGGGTGGGGGTTAAGGCTCCGGGCGCCAGGCGAGGGCTGAGGCTCCCCGGCAGCTGGACGGGGGCTCAGGCTCCGGGACCCGGACGGGCGCTCAGGCCGCCGGGGACCCATCCGGGGGCTCAGGCTCCTGGCACCGCACGGGGGCGCAGTCTCCGGGGCCCGGGTGGGGACTGAGGCTCCGAGAACCAGACGGGGCTGAAGCTCCGGGACCCGGACGGGTGCCAGCTCCGCTCCCCGTGCGCGCTCCCCGCGCATGCGCGTCGCCGGTGCCGCGCGGGGGCGGCGGGAAGATGGCAGCGCTGCTGGCGCGGCTCTGCCGGGGCCGTCCCGGCCTGCGCGCCCCCGCCTGCCCCTGGCCGCGGCCCCGCCGCTCAGCCGCCCCCGCGTCTCCCCCCCGCCGCGGCCGCGGCCGCTCAGCTTCTCGGCAGCCGAGCTGGTGCGCGCCGCGCCGGGCCCGCTGCAGCCCTACCTGCGCCTGATGCGGCTGCACCAGCCCGCCGGTGAGCGGGGCCGGCAGGCAGCGGGGGAAGGCTGCGCGGGCGGGGGCTGAGCCCTGCAGCGGGGCCGGCAGGCAGCGGGGGAAGGCTGCGCGGGCTGGGGGCTGAGCCCTGCAGCGGGGCCGGCAGGGAGCTGGGTCGGCACTGAACGGGGTCAGGATGAAGCGGGGATAGCGCTGAATGGGGTCGGCAGTGAGTGGGGTTGGCAGTGAACGGGGTCAGCATCGAACAGGGTCAGCACGAAGCGGGGTCAGCACGGAGCGGGATTAGCACGGAGCGGGGTCAGCGTCGAATAGGGTCAGCACGGAGGAGTGTCAGCATTGAACTGGGTCGGCAGGGAGCGGGGTCAGCACTGGACGGAGTCGGCAGGAAGCGGGGTCGGAAGGGAGCGGGGTCAGCATTGGACGGGATCGGCAAGGAGCGGGGTCGGCTGGGAGCGTGGTCGGCCCTGGACGGAGTCGGCAGGGAGCGGGGTCAGCACTGGAGGGGGTCGGCAGGGAGCGGGGTCAGCATTGGACGGGGTCGGCAGGGAGCGGGGTCGGCAGGGAGCGGGGTCAGCACTGGACAGAGTCGACAGGGAGCGGAGTCGGCCCTGGACAGAGTCGGCAGGGAGCGGGGTCAGCATTGGACAGAGTCGACAGGGAGCGGAGTCGGCCCTGGACAGAGTCGGCAGGGAGCGGAGTCGGCCCTGGACAGAGTCGGCAGGGAGCGGGGTCAGCATTGGACAGAGTCGGCAGGGAGCGGGGTCAGCACTGGACAGAGTCGGCAGGGAGCGGAGTCGGCCCTGGACAGAGTCGGCAGGGAGCGGGGTCAGCATTGGACAGAGTCGGCAGGGAGCGGAGTCGGCCCTGGACAGAGTCGGCAGGGAGCGGGGTCAGCACTGGACAGAGTCGGCAGGGAGCGGAGTCGGCCCTGGACAGAGTCGGCAGGGAGCGGGGTCAGCATTGGACAGAGTCGGCAGGGAGCGGGGTCAGCACTGGACAGAGTCGGCAGGGAGCGGGGTCGGCACTGAACGGGGTCGGCAGGGAGCGGGGTCGGCACTGGACAGAGTGGGCACTGAACGGGGTCGGCACTGAACGGGGTCGGCAGGGAGCGGGGTCAGCATTGGACGGGGTCGGCACTGAACGGGGTCGTCTGGGAGCGGGGTCGGCACTGAACGGGTTGGCTGGGAGTGGGGTCAGCACTGGACGGGGTCGGCAGGGAGCGGGGTCAGCACTGGACGGGGTCGGCAGGGAGCGGGGTCAGCATTGGACGGGGTCGGCAGGGAGCGGGGTCAGCATTGGACGGGGTCGGCACTGAACGGGGTCGTCTGGGAGCGGGGTCGGCACTGAACGGGTTGGCTGGGAGTGGGGTCAGCACTGGACGGGGTCGGCAGGGAGCGGGGTCAGCACTGGACAGAGTCGGCAGGGAGCGGAGTCGGCCCTGGACAGAGTCGGCAGGGAGCGGGGTCAGCATTGGACAGAGTCGGCAGGGAGCGGGGTCAGCACTGGACAGAGTCGGCAGGGAGCGGGGTCGGCACTGAACGGGGTCGGCAGGGAGCGGGGTCGGCACTGGACAGAGTGGGCACTGAACGGGGTCGGCACTGAACGGGGTCGGCAGGGAGCGGGGTCAGCATTGGACGGGGTCGGCACTGAACGGGGTCGTCTGGGAGCGGGGTCGGCACTGAACGGGTTGGCTGGGAGTGGGGTCAGCACTGGACGGGGTCGGCAGGGAGCGGGGTCAGCACTGGACGGGGTCGGCAGGGAGCGGGGTCAGCATTGGACGGGGTCGGCAGGGAGCGGGGTCAGCATTGGACGGGGTCGGCACTGAACGGGGTCGTCTGGGAGCGGGGTCGGCACTGAACGGGTTGGCTGGGAGTGGGGTCAGCACTGGACGGGGTCGGCAGGGAGCGGGGTCAGCACTGGACGGGGTCGGCAGGGAGCGGGGTCGGCAGGGAGCAGGGTCAGCACTGAACGGGGTCGGCAGGGAGCGGGGTCAGCATTGGACGGGGTCGGCACTGAACGGGGTCGGCAGGGAGCGGGGTCGGCACTGAACGGGGTCGGCAGGGAGCGGGGTCGGCACTGAACGGGGTCGGCAGGGAGCGGGGTCGGCACGGCAGCAGCCACCGCAGCGCTCATCCCCAGCCGCACGGGCGGCTGCCGCGGGCCGGGAGGTGCTCGGCGGTGTGGCTCTGGGGTCCTGCTCTTCGCCCCGGCCGCACGCACCCTGCCTTCGTGCTCGGGGTTTTGCCCGAGCCGGCTCCGTGATGGCGCTGCAGGGCGGCCGAGCTGCCCCGCCGTGCCGTGCCGTGTCGTGCCGCTGGCCGCCGCCCGGCTGACGGCGGGGCTGGGGGGTTGTGTCTCGGCAGGGACGTGGCTGCTGTACCTGCCCTGCAGCTGGAGCATCGCGCTGGCGGCCGCGCCGGGCTGCCTGCCCGACGGGCGGATGCTGGCCCTGTTCGGCGTCGGGGCGGTGCTGATGCGCGGCGCCGGCTGCACCATCAATGACATGTGGGACCGGGACTACGACCGGCAGGTTAGAGGCCCCCCCGCGGGCTGCAGACCAACCCCCCGCCGAAGTGAATCCTTCAACGCTGTGGCTTGGGAGGGACCTTAGGCTGAAACTCGACAGCTCCCCCCTACACAGCTGTGCTCAAGGTCCCATCCAACCTGGCCCTGAACACTTCCAGGCTTGGAGCCTCCACAGCCTCCCTGGGCAACCTGTGCCAGTGCCTCACCACCCTCCTGGGCAGCAGTTGCTTCCTCAGGTCATAGAATCATGGATCAATAAGGTTGGAAAAGACCTCAGAGCTCATCAAGTCCAACCTGGGACCTAACCCCCAACCCCTCCTGACAGCTCACCCCTGGCTCCAAGGGCCACATCCAAGCCCCTCTGGAACACCTCCAGGGCTGGGGACTCCACCACCTCCCTGAGCAGCTCATCCCAGGGTCAATTCCTCTGGCTGGGAAGAACTTTCTCCTCCCCTCCAGCCTCAACCTCCCCTGGCACAGCTTGAGGCTGTGTCCTCTTGTTCTGCTGCTGGGGGCCTGGCAGAAGAGACCAACCCCCCCCTGGCTCCAACCTCCCTGCAGGGAGCTGGAGAGAGCAAGAAGGTCTCCCCTGAGCCTCCTCTGCTCCAGGCTGAGCAACCCCAGCTCCCTCAGCAGTTCTTCCCAGCCAGAGGAATTGGCCACTGGGATGTGCTGCCCAGGGAGGTGGGGAGTCCCCAGTCCTGGAGGTGTTCAGGAAGAGCCTGGATGAGGCCCTTGCTGCCATGGTTTAGATGGTGCTGGGTGAGAGGTTGGACTGGATGAGCTCTGAGGTCTTTTCTAACCTGGTTAATTCCTTCTCTAAGAACCCCTTCCCCTTCCCTTCCTTCTCCATCCAGCTTCTTCTAGTGTGAGGTCCTTGCCCCTTGTGCTGTGCCTCCCTGCCTTGGCAGGTTGCCTGGAGAAGCTGTGGAGGTTCCAAGCCTGGAGGTGTTCAAGGCCAGGCTGGATGAGGCCTTGAGCAAAGCTGGGGAGCAGCAGGAGAGCTGGGAAGGGGCTCTGGGCAAGGGCTGGGAGTGCCAGGCTGAGGAACAATGGCTTGGAGCTGGGAGAGGAGAGACTGAGAGTGGAGAGGAGGAAGAGATCCTTGAGAGTGAGGCTGGGGAGACTCTGGCCCAGGCTGCCCAGGGAGGCTGTGGCTGCCTGCTGCCTGGAGGTGCTCAGGGCCAGGCTGGATGAGGCCCTGAGCAAGCTGTGCTGGTGGGAGGTGTCCCTGCCCATGGCAGGGGGCTGGGGCTGGATGTTCTTTGAGGTCCTCAGCACTGTCTCCTTCTGTCTCTGCCTTCATTTCTGCCCCAGGTGTCACAGCCTCAGTGCTGCTGCTCCAGGGAGCACAGGTTGATGCCATGGTGCTGGGGTCCTGGCCTGAAGGAGCCTCAGTTCCTGCTTTCTGTGCCCCCTTGCTGTTTTTCCCTCCTGTGCCAGGGCTGTGACTCTGAGCTCCCTCTGTAAGGGCACTGGGTGAGGGCCTGGCACAGGCTGCCCAGGCAGTCCCCAGCCCTGGAGGTGTTCCAGAGCCCTGTGGCCACGGTGGGGTGGGGTTGGGGGCTGGGCTGGCTGAGCTTGGAGGCCCTTCCCAAGCTCAGTGGCTGCATGGATTGGTTGTGTTGGGGTTGACATTGGCATTGCTCTTCCCCTCCTCAGGTTGCAAGGACAGCAAGCAGGCCCCTGGCAGCTGGAGACATCTCCACCCTCCAGTCCTTTGTCTTCCTGGGAGGACAGCTCAGCTTGGCTCTCGGTGTCCTCCTGTGTCTCAATCACTACAGGTGAGGGATTGAGGCTCCCTTGGGCTTCATCACTGGACTCCAGGGTGAGAGCTGAGCACAGAGAAGGTGCTGGAAAGGTGCTGATGGCAGAGAGCCACAGCAGGGCTTGGGTTGGAAGGGAGCTCAGAGCTCAGCCAGCCCCAGCCCCCTGCCATGGGCAGGGACACCTCCCACCAGCACAGCCTGCTCAGGGCCTCATCCAGCCTGGCCCTGAGCCCCTCCAGGCAGCAGGCAGCCACAGCCTCCCTGGGCAGCATGGGCCAGAGTCTCCCCAGCCTCACTCTCAAGGATCTCTTCCTCCTCTCCACTCTCAGTCTCTCCTCTCCCAGCTCCAAGCCATTGTTCCTCAGCCTGGCACTCCCAGCCCTTGCCCAGAGTCCCTCCCCAGCTCTCCTGGAGCCCCTCAGGCACTGGGAGGCTGCTCTGAGGTCTGCCTGGAGCCTTCTCCTCTCCATGCTGGGCAGCCCCAGCTCTCCCAGCCTGGCCCCACAGGGGAGGCTCTGCAGCCTCTGCTCATCTCTGGGGCCTCCTCTGGAGCCTCTCCAGCAGCTCCAGGTCCTTGTGCTGGGGGCCCCAGAGCTGGAGGCAGTGCTGCAGGTGGGGGCTGAGCAGAGCAGAGCAGGGGGCAGAATCCCCTCCCTGTGCTGCTGCTCTCCCTGCTCTGGCTGCAGCTCAGCACAGGGCTGGTTTCTGGGCTGCCAGGGCCCAGTGCTGGCTCCTGGGGAGGTGTTCATCCCCTCCCTGCTGTTGATGGTGAATGGTGCCACATCCAGCTGGCGGCCTGTCACTAGTGGTGTGCCCCAGGGATCAGTGCTGGGCCCCATGCTCTTCAACATCTTTATTGATGATCTGGATGAGGGCATTGAGTCCATCATCAGTAAATTTGCAGCTGACACCAAGCTGGGGGCAGCAGTTGATTTGCCTGAGGGCAGAGAGGCTTTGCAGAGGGACCTCGACAGGCTGGACAGATGGGCAGAGGCCAAGGGCAGGAGATTGAACACATCCAAGTGCCAGGTGCTGCACATTGGCCACAGCAACCCCAGGCAGTGCCACAGGCTGGGGGCAGAGGGGCTGAGAGCAGCCAGGCAGAGAGGGACCTGGGGGTGCTGGTTGACTGTAGGCTGAACATGAGCCTGCAGTGTGCCCAGGCAGCCAAGAAGGCCAGTGGCATCCTGGCCTGGGTCAGGAACAGTGTGGCCAGCAGGAGCAGGGAAGTCATTCTGCCCCTGTACACTGCACTGGTTAGGCCACACCTTGAGTCCTGTGTCCAGTTCTGGGCCCCTCAGGATAGGAAGGAGGTTGAGCTGCTGGAAGGTGTCCAGAGAAGGGCAACAAAGCTGGTGAGGGGTTTGGAACACAAGCCCTGTGAGGAAAGGCTGAGGGAGCTGGGGTTGCTTAGCCTGGAGAAGAGGAGACTGAGGGGTGACCTTCTTGCTCTCTACAACTACCTGAAGGGAGGTTGTAGCCAGGCAGAGGTTGGCCTCTTCTCCCAGGCCCCCAGCACCAGAACAAGAGGACACAGTCTCAGGCTGTGCCAGGGCAGGTTTAGGCTGGAGGTTAGGAAGAAGTTCTACACAGAGAGAGTGATTGCCCATTGGAATGTGCTGCCCATGGAGGTGGTGGAGTCACCTTCACTGGAGGTGTTCAGGAGGAGACTGGATGGGTGCTTGGTGGCATGGGTTAGTTGTTTAGGTGGTGTTGGATTGATTGATAGATTGGACACGATGATCTTGAAGGTCTCTTCCAACCTGGTGTATTGTATTGCATTGTATTGTATTGAGCTCTGTAGAGGGGCAGAGAGTAAACCTCTTGGTGCTTTCTGCAGCATCCTTCTGGGAGCAGCCTCCTTGTCCCTGGTGGTCACCTACCCTCTGATGAAGAGGATCACATACTGGCCACAGCTGTTCCTGGGTGAGCTGGAGCTGCTTTTCCTCCTCCTTTTCCTCCTTCAGCTGTAGCTTTGGAGGTGTTTTACAAGTCAGGAGCTCAGCTCAGCCACCTGATGGCTTCAGAGACTGGGGAGCAAAGCCCAACCCCTCCCTGGCTGCAGCCTCCTCCCAGGGAGCTGCAGAGAGCAAGGAGGTCTCCCTCAGCCTCCTCTTGCCCAGGCTGAGTTTCCCTGCAGCCCCCTGGCTCTCAGCTCCAGCAGAGCCTGACCTGTGATGGTGGTGTTCTTGTGCTTCCTCCACTTGTGCTCTGCCAGCAGCAGCTTCTCCTGGCTGGGCCACTGGGCCAGCAGCAGCCTCTGAAGGGCAGCAAAGGCAGGCCTGGGGCCACAAGCTCCTGCAGGGCAGAAAAAGGGTGAGAGGGTGAAGACTTTGTCCTCCTGCTCCAGCATTGCCACCTGATGGCTTTAGAGCTGCTTTTGTGCCCCTGTGAGAGCAGCACCTGAGGGACAGAAGCTCTGGGCAGGGGCAGAAGCTCTGGGCAGGGGCAGCAGCTCTGGGCAGGGGCAGAAGCTCTGGGCAGGGGCAGCAGCTCTGGGCAGGGGCAGCAGCTCTGGGCAGGGGCAGAAGCTCTGGGCAGGGACAGAAGCTCTGGGCAGGGGCAGCAGCTCTGGGCAGGGGCAGAAGCTCTGGGCAGGGGCAGAAGCTTCTTGGAGCAGCTGGGAGTTGGTTGATGGAGTTTGCTTTGCTTTTCTCCCCCCTGCTCTGGGGTTCAGTATTGGTTGCTGCCTGTGCCAGAGTGAAGGGAGGGTGGAGAGGGAGAGAGAAAATAACTCTTTGCCCTCTGAGAAGCCCTCTGCAGGGGGAGGTCACCTCCAAACCTTCTCCTCTCCAGGCTGCACAGCCCCAGCTCTCCCAGCCTGGCCCCACAGGGGAGGCTCTGCAGCCTCTGCTCATCTCTGGGGCCTCCTCTGGAGCCTCTCCAGCAGCTCCAGGTCCTTGTGCTGGGGGCCCCAGAGCTGGAGGCAGTGCTGCAGGTGGGGGCTGAGCAGAGCAGAGCAGAGGGGCAGAATCCCCTCCCTGTGCTGCTGCTCTCCCTGCTCTGGCTGCAGCTCAGCACAGGGCTGGTTTCTGGGCTGCCAGGGCCCAGTGCTGGCTCCTGGGGAGGTGTTCATCCCCTCCCTGCTGTTTCACTGTCTCTTGAGCTCTGTAGAGGGGCAGAGAATAAACCTCTCCAAACCTTTCTTCCCCCCTGGATTTGTCCTGCCTTGAGCTCTTCAGCCTCTCAACCACCTTCCTGTGCAGGCCCTGGGGGTGCCTGGACTGCAGGTTGAGCTCCTGGAACACTTCTTGGCCCTCACCTCCCAGCTGCCTGCAGCTTCTTGGTGCTGCTCAGCCTGGCAGGGCCACAGCTGGCTGCTGTGAGCTCTTCTGCAGTGATGCTCTTGTGTTCCACTGCCTCCTGTGCTCTCCCGGCCTGGGGCTGGTTCCCTGCCCCGGTGGCCTCAGGTCTAAGCTGGGGAGGGCAGTGTGTGGCAGTGTGCAGTGCCCTGTGTTCAGCAGCTGTGTGGGGAGGGGCTGGGGGAGCAGAGGTGCTAGCAGTGCACAGAGAGCTGCTCCTGCAGCCAGGCTCAGCCAGCTCACACAACTGCTTCAGCTGGAGGAGGCTGCTGGGGCTCACAGGGGCTGCAGCTGGTACTCCCCTCCCAGCACCCTGCTGGCTGCATCCCTCAGGAGGAAGGGCAGTGGCCTGGGGCCTGCCTGAGGTGGGCACTGCTGTGGGGCAGCACCTGGCTGGGCTGGCAGCTGGCCCTGAGCCCCAGGGAGCACAGGAGCAGGGAAGCCTTTGGCTTGGAACACACTTCCAAGCTGGCAGCTGCTCAGGGCTGCAGGAGAGACACCAGAGGGAGACCTGCCCAGGGAGCTGGCCAGGGAAGAGTCCTCTGCATGAGCTGTGGGGCTGCCAGCCCTGCCCCCCACCCCTCCCCCAGTGGCTCAGGTGGCAGCCTGGTGAATGGGGAGCCGCTGGAGCCTGTGGGCAGAGGCTGCTGTGCTGGGAGCCCTGGCAGGAGCACACAGCTCTGCTGTGCTGCTGGAGCCCACAGGGGCTGCAGCTGGGATTCCCCTCCCAGCACCTCCTGCTGCAGGGCCAAGGGACAGCACAGAGACCCAGAGCAAGCTCTGGGCTGGAAGGGGCCTTAGGGATCACAGAATCAGAGAATTGCTTCACTTGGAAAGGACCTCCAAGGGCATCAGCTCCACCTCCAGCCCAGCCCCACCAGGGCCACCAGACCCTGGCCCCAAGGGCCATGGGCACAGCTTGCTGCAGCACCTCCAGCCATGGGGACTGCAGCACCCCCTGGGCAGCCTCTGCCAGTCCCTGACCCCTCTGGCAGCAGAGAGATTCTTCCTCATTCCAACCTGAGCCTCCCCTGGCACAAGTTCAGGCCATTGCCTCTGCTCCTAGCACCTCCAGGGATGGGCATCCAAGCCCCTCCCTGGGCAGCCTGGGCCAGGCTGGCAGAGCCCTTGCAGGGAAGAAGTTTCTTCTCCTCTCCAAGCTGAGCCTCCCCTGGGGCAGCCTGAGGCCATTGCCTCTCCTCCTGGCCCTTGTTGCTGGGGAGCAGAGCCCAACCCCCCTGGCTGCAGCCTCCTCTCAGGGAGCTGCAGAGAGCAAGGAGGTGTCCCTCAGCCTCCTCTGCTCCACACTCAGCACCCCCAGCTCCCTCAGCTGCTCCTCCCCAGCCCTCTTCTCCACACCCTTCCCCACCTTGCTTGCCTTTCCCTGGCCCTGCTCCAGCTCCTCAAGGTGCTCCTGGTGCAAGCCAGGAGCCCAAAGCTGAGCCCAGCCCTCAAGCTGTGGCCTGCCCAGTGCTGAGCCCAGGGGCACCATCCCTGCCCTGCTCCTGCTGTCCACACCACTGCTGCTCCAGCCCAGGCTGCTGCTGCCCTTCTTGCCCCCCTGGCACTCAAGCTGTGGCCTCCCCAGAGCCCAGAGGGCTGGAATCAGCTGGGAAAGCTGAGGAGATTCTGCCCATAGAGGAAGGAAGGGAAAAGGAATCCTAAGGGAGGGGAAGTCTGAAAGCAGAAGGCTTAGGCCTTTGGAGTGCTCCTGGCCCTCTTGCATCTCATTGTTTCTGACTTCTCTTTCCCCCTCTGTGTTTCCAGGCCTCACATTCAACTGGGGAGCCCTGCTTGGCTGGGCTGCCATCAGGGGCTCCTGTGAGTGGGCTGTGTGCTTGCCCCTCTACCTGGCTGGGGTGATGTGGACCCTGGTGTACGACACCATCTACGCCCATCAGGTAGGGCCAGAGCCTTGCTCATGGCTGATCAGAGCTGATCACAGCTGATCAGAGCTGAAAATAGTTGGTCATAGCTAATTATAGCTGATAAGACCTGATCATAGCTGATTATAGCTTCTCAGAGCTGATCATAGCTGATTGTAGCTGATCAGAGCTGATTGTAGCTGATCAGAGCTGATTGTAGCTGATCAGAGCTGATCATAGCTGATCAGAGCTGATCAGAGCTGATCATAGCTGATTGTAGCTGATCAGAGCTGATCATAGCTGATTGTAGCTGATCAGAGCTGATCGTAGCTGATTGTAGCTGATCATAGCTGATTGTAGCTGATCAGAGCTGATCATAGCTGATTGTAGCTGATCATAGCTGATTGTAGCTGATCAGAGCTGATCATAGCTGATCAGAGCTGATCAGAGCTGATCATAGCTGATTGTAGCTGATCAGAGCTGATTGTAGCTGATCAGAGCTGATTGTAGCTGATCAGAGCTGATCAGAGCTGATCAGAGCTGATCAGAGCTGATCAGAGCTGATTGTAGCTGATCAGAGCTGATCATAGCTGATTGTAGCTGATCATAGCTGATCATAGCTGATTGTAGCTGATCAGAGCTGATCATAGCTGATTGTAGCTGATCAGAGCTGATTGTAGCTGATCAGAGCTGATCATAGCTGATCATAGCTGATCAGAGCTGATCATAGCTGATTGTAGCTGATCAGAGCTGATTGTAGCTGATCAGAGCTGATCATAGCTGATCAGAGCTGATCAGAGCTGATCATAGCTGATCAGAGCTGATCAGAGCTGATCATAGCTGATTGTAGCTGATCAGAGCTGATCATAGCTGATTGTAGCTGATCAGAGCTGATCATAGCTGATTGTAGCTGATCATAGCTGATTGTAGCTGATCAGAGCTGATTGTAGCTGATCAGAGCTGATCATAGCTGATCATAGCTGATCAGAGCTGATCATAGCTGATTGTAGCTGATCAGAGCTGATCAGAGCTGATCAGAGCTGATCATAGCTGATCAGAGCTGATCAGAGCTGATCGTAGCTGATCGTAGCTGATCAGAGCTGATCATAGCTGATCGTAGCTGATCAGAGCTGATCATAGCTGATTGTAGCTGATCAGAGCTGATCATAGCTGATTGTAGCTGATCAGAGCTGATCATAGCTGATCGTAGCTGATCAGAGCTGATCATAGCTGATCGTAGCTGATCGTAGCTGATCAGAGCTGATCATAGCTGATTGTAGCTGATCAGAGCTATCAAAGCTGATTATAGCTGATCAGAGCTGATCAGAGCTCTCTGGCTGCAGCCCAGGCTCTGCTTGGCTCTCTGGGCTGCCAGTGCTCCCTGCTGGCTCCTGCTCAGCTTCTCCTCCCCCAGCCCCCCAAGGCCTTTCCTCCAGGGCTGCTCTGCAGCCAGTCCCTGCCCAGCCTGGATCAGGGCCTGGGATTGCCCTGCCCCAGCTGCAGGACCTTGCCCTTGGTCTGCTTGAACCTCCTGAGGCTGCCCTGGGCCCAGCCCTGCAGCCTGTGCAGGTCCCTCTGGATGGATCCTTCCCTCCAGCTGCACCACACAGCTTGGTGCCACCAGCAGCCCTGCTGAGGCTGCACCCAGTGCCTCTGTCCCTGGCACCAAGTGAAGGTCTCCTCAGGCCACTCCTCGTGCAGAAGAAGTCTCCTGCCCAGCAGCCTCTCAGCTCTTCCGTGGCTTGCTGCCTGGTGCCTGCTGAGGGTGTCCTGGGCCCAGCTCTGCAGCCTGTGCAGGTCCCTGTGGAGGGAGAGGGAAGCCCTGTGGAGGAGGGGAGCCAGGCCCTGGGCCATGCAGCCTCTGCTCTTGCCCTGTGTGGCCGCAGTGATGGAAGGTCCCCAGCCTGGCTGCCGTCCTGGCGCAGAGCTGCTGCCTCCTCACTGCCAGCAGCCAGGGAGCACTTCAGCCTCAGCTGGCTGAGCTGAGCCCCTGGTGAGCGCTGGGCAGCGGAGCAGGGCTGCTCCCTGCTGCTGTGGCAGGTGCTGGCTGTGCTGCTGAGCTCTGCTGTGCCCCCAGGACAAGAGGGACGATGCTGCCATCGGGGTGAAGTCCACGGCGCTGCGCTTCCAGGGGCGGACGAAGCAGTGGCTCAGCGCCTTCAGCCTCACCATGCTCCTCAGCCTCTGCCTGGCAGGGCTCAACTCCAGCCAGACCTTCCCCTACTACTCAGCTGTGGCTGCTGCAGGCCTCCACCTCGCCCACCAGGTCTGATCCCTGCCCTGATCCCTTCCCCACCTTGGCAGCTGGCAAGGAGGAAGCAGAGAGCTGTGCCCAGCCTCAGCAGCTGGGCAGCTCAGGTCCTGGGAGGAGAGCTGAGGCAGGCTGCCAGTTACCTGCCTCTGGTGTCCAGATCTGGAGCCTCTGTGCCAGGAAGGCTCTGGAGGGGCTGGAAGGTGTCCAGAGCAGGGCCAGGAGGAGGAGCAGAGGGCTGGAGCTGCTCTGCTCTGAGCACAGGCTGAGAGAGTTGGGGCTGTGCAGGCTGCAGAGGAGAAGGCTCCCAGGAGACCTTCTGGTGGCCTTCCAGGGTCTGCAAGCAAGCTGGGGAGGGACTTTGGAGGGGGTGAGGGAGGGACAGGAGTGGGGGGGCTGGAGCAGAACCGAAGTGGGGAGCTGGAGCTTGGCTGTGAGGAAGAAGTTGTTGGCCAGGAGGGTGGTGAGAGCCTGTCCCAGGCTGCCCAGGGAGGTGGTGGCAGCCTCCTGGCTGGAGGTGTTTGCAGCTAGGCTGGAGGTGGCTGTGAGCAAGCTGCTGTGGGGTGAGGGGTCCGTGCCCATGGCAGGGGTTGGGGCTGGCTGAGCCTTGAGCTCCCTTCCAGCCCTGCCAGCTCTGTGCCTCTGGGATTCTCTTAACTGCTTTCTGCAGACCTCCCATGGACCTGATTGGAGTCAGTCAGAGAATCCTTTTGGTTGGAGAAGCTCTTCAAGCTCACCAGCCCAACCATTCTCCAGCTCTACCAAGGCTGGGGCTGAGCCATGGCCTCAGCACCACAGCTCTACCTCTCTGGAACCCCTCCAGGGATGGGCATCCAACCCCCTCCCTGGGCAGCCTGGGCCAGGCTGGCAGAGCCCTTGCAGGGAAGAAGTTTCTTCTCCTCTCCAAGCTGAGCCTCCCCTGGGGCAGCCTGAGGCCATTGCCTCTTTCCTGAGGTCCTGCTCCCTGAGAGGAGGCTGCAGCCAGGTGGGGGTTGGGCTCTGCCTCCTCTGCTCAGGTGAGAGGAGAGGCAATGTCCTGAACTTGTGCCAGGGGAGGGTGAGGTTGGAATGAGGAACAATTTCTGTGCTGCTAGAAAGGTCAGGGACGGGCAGAGGCTGCCCAGGGAGGTGGTGGCAGCATCCTGGCTGGAGGGGTTCCAGCAAGCTGTGGCCATGGCACTTGGGGCCAGGATTTGGTGCCCATGGAGGGGTTGGGTTGAGGGTTGGACTGGATGCTCTCAGAGAGCTTCTCCAGCCTTAATCAGGCAGTGATTCCTCTCAGCCTTCAGCCCTTGGCCAGCCCAGGGGCATCCACTGCTGCTCCTGCTTCCCAGCCCCTGCAAACGGGGCAGGGGAGCAACTGCTCCCAGCTCAGCCCTCCAGAGGTGGCCTGAAGCCCCTGGCACAGACTCACAGCCTGCTGGGGCTTGGCTGGCTGCTCTGGAGATCCTTTCCTGCAACCTCCCTGCTGCAGCAGGTTCCCTTAGAGCAGCTTGCCCAGGCCCTCAGTGCCCAGGGGGGTTGGAAGCTCTCCAGAGCAGGAGACTCCACAACCTCTCTGGCAGCCTGCTCCAGGCTCCAGCAGCCTCACCCCAAAGAAGTTTCTCCTCCTTCTGAGGTGGAACCTCCTGGCTTCCAGTCTGTGCCCACTGCCCCCTGGCCTGTCCCAGGGCACCACTGAGCAGAGCCTGGCCCCTGCTGCTTGCCCCCCAGCCCTCAGCTCTTGAGAGGCATTGATCAGATCCCTCTCAGCCTTCTCCTCTCCAGGCTCACCACCCCCAGGGCTCTCAGCCTCTCTTTGTAGGAGAGAAGCTCTCAGTCCCCTGGACATCCCTGGCCCTTCCTTGCCCTCTCACCTGCAGTTCCCTGTCCCTCTTGAACTGGGGAGCCCAGACCTGGTTACAACACTCTAGGTGTGGTCTGACCAGTGCAGAGCAGAGGGGAGGAGAAACTCCCTTGCTCTGCTGGCCACACTTCATGCCTTCCAGCACACCCTTGGCCTTCCTGGCCATGAGGGCACCTTGCTGGCTCATGGGGAACCTGCACTCCCAGATCCCACTCCATGGAGCTGCTTCAAGCACAGCCCTGTGAGCAGAGGCTGAGGGAGCTGGGGTTGCTCAGCCTGGAGCAGAGGAGGCTCAGGGGAGACCTTCTTGCTCTCTCCAGCTCCCTGCAGGGAGGTTGGAGCCAGGGGGGGTTGGTCTCTTCTGCCAGGCCCCCAGCAGCAGAACAAGAGGACACAGTCTCCAGCTGTGCCAGGGGAGGTTGAGGCTGGAGGGGAGGAGAAAGTTCTTCCCAGCCAGAGGAATTGGCCACTGGGATGAGCTGCCCAGGGAGGTGGTGGAGTCCCCATCCCTGGGGGTGTTCCAGAGGGGCTTGGATGTGGCCCTTGGAGCCAGGGGTGAGCTGTCAGGAGGGGTTAGGGATTAGGTCACAGGTTGGACTTGATGACCCCTGAGGTCTTTTCCAACCTTCCTGCTCCTGTGACTCCCAGCAGGTGCCCCCTGCCCTGTCCTGCTGCAGGAGGTTGCTCCTCCCCAGGGGCAGGACCCTACCCTTGCCCTGCTTCACCTTCCTGAGGCTGCTCAGCTTCCCCACCTGTCCAGGGGTGGCTGGACAGCAGCATGGGCTGCAGGGCTGTCAGCCAGCTGGCTGTGAGCAGGAGCTGGGTGCTGAGCCTGGGGCTGCTGTGCCCTCGCAGATCTACAGCCTGGACCCGGAGAGGCCTGAGGACTGCTGGCAGAAGTTCGTCTCCAACCGCACCGTGGGGGTCCTGCTCTTCACTGGCATCCTGCTGGGCAACCTCTGCAAGCAGGAGGACTCCAGCCACGGAGAGCAGCCTCCAGAGGACAGGTAGCTGCTGCAGGCACCGCTGGCTGGAGAGGGAAACCCCAGCTGCCAGAGCTGGGGCTGCTGCTGCCGCCTGCCACCACCTTCCTGCGGAGGGGGAGGCTGTCCCCCGGGGGCGTTGGAATCAGCCTTCAGCGACTTCAGCCTCCCCCAGGAGCTGCTCTGCTTGCTCCTGGAGAGTGCAAGCGGCCCTCAGCTGGCAAGGCTGGCAGCCCAGCCCCTCACCAGAAGGAGTGACAGCACCTGGAGAAGCCAGAGGGGGTTCAAGGTGGAAATAAAATCTCCCTGTCCGTGTTGGGTGGTTCTGAGCTGTGAGCTGAAGCCTTCCCCCTGGCTCTGAGCTGTGAGCTGAAGGCTTCCCCTGGCTCTGAGCTGTGAGCTGAAGCCTTCCCCCTGGCTCTGAGCTGTGAGCTGAAGCCTTCCCCCTGGCTCTGAGCTGTGAGCTGAAGCCTTCCCCCTGGCTCTGAGCTGTGAGCTGAATGCTTCCCCCTGGCTCTGAGCTGTGAGCTGAATGCTTCCCCCTGGCTCTGAGCTGTGAGCTGAATGCTTCCCCCTGGCTCTGAGTTGTGAGCTGAATGCTTCCCCCTGGCTCTGAGCTGTGAGCTGAATGCTTCCCCCTGGCTCTGAGTTGTGAGCTGAATGCTTCCCCCTGGCTCTGAGCTGTGAGCTGAATGCTTCCCCCTGGCTCTGAGCTGTGAGCTGAATGCTTCCCCCTGGCTCTGAGCTGTGAGCTGAATGCTTCCCCCTGGCTCTGAGCTGTGAGCTGAATGCTTCCCCCCTGGCTCTGCCTTGTGAGCTGAATGCTTCCCCCTGGCTCTGAGCTGTGAGCTGAATGCTTCCCCCTGGCTCTGCCTTGTGAGCTGAATGCTTCCCCCTGGCTCTGAGCTGTGAGCTGAATGCTTCCCCCTGGCTCTGCCTTGTGAGCTGAATGCTTCCCCCTCCACCTCTTGTGGCCTCCCCAGAGCCGAGCCCCAGGACACAGTCCCCTCCCTGCTGCTGCTGGACACAGCATTGCTGAGCCCAGCCAGGAGGCCTTTGGCTCTCTTGGCCCCCTGGGCACTGCTGGCTCTTCTGGAGCCTCCCCTCAGCTCCAGCTCCCTCCTGTGTTGGGGGCCCCAGAGCTGGCCCCAGCCCTGCAGGGGAGGTCTCCCCAGAGCAGAGCAGAGGGGCAGGATCCCTCTCTCCAGCTCTGGCCACCCTGCTTTGGGTGCAGCCCAGGCTGCCCTTGGCCTCCTGTGCTGCCAGTGCCCACTGCTGGCTCCTGGCCAGCTGCCCAGGAAGGATCCAACAGCAGCTGCAGCCCACCAGGGCCTTGCTCCAGCCCTGGTGGAGTTAAGAGACCTTTATGATCAAGTTCAGCCACAGCTGTGTCCCTCAGCACCACATCTCTGCCTCTTTCCCTGTGCCAGTCTGGTTTGTCACCTGCCCTGCTCTCCAGCCTGCCCCAGGCAGACCTGCCCAGGGGTTCCTGTGCCTGGAGGGCACCTCTGTGCCCTGGCAGTGAGACAACATCCAGGCTCTGCAGGGCACTCACCACTGGAACAGACCTTGGGCAGCCAAGTCCCATTGAAAGGTGTCCCTGCCCATGGCAGGGGGCTGGAGCAGATCACCTCTGAGGCCCCTTCCAGGCTGAGCCATTCTGGGGTGCCAGGGGTTTGCCCTTTCCCTTAGCAGGATGCTGCCAGCTGCTTGTGCAACGTCCTGGCAGGAGCAGAGCTGCTGGGCTGCTGCTCTTGGCTTGAAGCAAGCAGAGAATCAGTTTGCTTGGCAAAGACCTTGAAGGTCCTGGAGACCAACCAGCCTCTGGCTCTGCCTGGGACTCCCCAGCAGGTCTCTGTCTTTCTGCACCTGGGGAGCCCAGAGCTGGGCACAGGGAGAGCCCATGCAGGGAAGGAGTTTCTTCTCCTCTCCAAGCTGAGCCTCCCCTGGGGCAGCCTGAGGCCATTGCCTCTCCTCCTGGCCCTTGTTGCTGGGGAGCAGAGCCCAACCCCCCTGGCTGCAGCCTCCTCTCAGGGAGCTGCAGAGAGCAAGGAGGTCTCCCTCAGCCTCCTCTCGGGGAGCTGCAGAGAGCAAGGAGGTCTCCCTCAGCCTCCTCTCGGGAGCTGCAGAGAGCAAGGAGGTCTCCCTCAGCCTCCTCGCAGGGAGCTGCAGAGAGCAAGGAGGTCTCCCTCAGCCTCCTCTCGGGGAGCTGCAGAGAGCAAGGAGGTCTCCCTCAGCCTCCTCGCAGGGAGCTGCAGAGAGCAAGGAGGTCTCCCTCAGCCCTCCTCTCGGGGAGCTGCAGAGAGCAAGGAGGTCTCCCTCAGCCTCCCCTCGCAGGGAGCCAGAAGCTCTCCCTTGGAACAGAACAGAACAGAACGAACCAGGCTGGAAAAGGCCTCAGAGCTCATCCAGTCCAACCTCTCCCCCAGCACCACCTGAGCAACCCAACCCTGGCACCAAGGGCCTCATCCAGGCTCCTCCTGCACCCCTCCGGGGGGGACTCCACCTCCTCCCTGCCTCGTTCCCCCTGCCTGGGGCGCGGCGCGGGCGGAAGTGACGTCACAGAAGGGCGCCGCTGCAGCCGGCACCATGGCGACGCGGGCCGTGGCGGCGAGCAGGTCCTGGCGGAGGCTGCTGCCCGGTACGTGCTGCTCCCCTTCCCCCCGGTCCCTCTTGCTCCGGGTGCGTGCTGCTCCCCTTCCCCCGGTCCCTCTTGCTCCGGGTGCGTGCTGCTCCCCTTCCCCCCGGTCCCTCTGCTCCGGGTGCGTGCTGCTCCCCTTCCCCGGTCCCTCTGCTCCGGGTGCGTGCTGCTCCCCTTCCCCCCGGTCCCTCTTGCTCCGGGTGCGTGCTGCTCCCCTTCCCCCGGTCCCTCTTGCTCCGGGTGCGTGCTGCTCCCCTTCCCCCGGTCCCTCTTGCTCCGGGTGCGTGCTGCTCCCCTTCCCCCGGTCCCTCTGCTCCGGGTGCGTGCTGCTCCCCTTCCCCCGGTCCCTCTTGCTCCGGGTGCGTGCTGCTCCCCTTCCCCCCGGTCCCTCTTGCTCCGGGTGCGTGCTGCTCCCCTTCCCCCCGGTCCCTCTTGCTCCGGGTGCGTGCTGCTCCTTCCCCCGGTCCCTCTTGCTCCGGGTGCGTGCTGGTCTCCCCGGGTTCCCCCTTCCCCTCTGCTCCGGGTGCGTGCTGCTCCCCTTCCCCCGGTCCCTCTTGCTCCCGGTGCGTGCTGCTCCCCTTCCCCCGGTCCCTCTTGCTCCCGGTGCGTGCTGCTCCCCTTCCCCCGGTCCCTCTTGCTCCCGGTGCGTGCTGCTCCCCTTCCCCCGGTCCCTCTTGCTCCCGGTGCGTGCTGCTCCCCTTCCCCCCGGTCCCTCTTGCTCCCGGTGCGTGCTGCTCCCCTTCCCCCGGTCCCTCTTGCTCCGGGTGCGTGCTGCTCCCCTTCCCCCGGTCCCTCTTGCCCCCGGTGCGTGCTGCTCCCCTTCCCCCGGTCCCTCTGCTCCGGGTGCGTGCTGCTCCCCTTCCCCCGGTCCCTCTGCTCCGGGCTCCGGGTGCGTGCTGCTCCCCTTCCCCCCGGTCCTTCTGCTCCGGGTGCGTGCTGCTCCCCTTCCCCCGGTCCTTCTGCTCCGGGTGCGTGCTGCTCCCCTTCCCCCCGGTCCCTCTTGCTCCGGGTGCGTGCTGCTCCCTTCCCCCGGTCCCTCTTGCTCCGGGTGCGTGCTGCTCCCCTTCCCCCCGGTCCCCGTTTGCTCCGGGTGCGTGCTGCTCCTTCCCCCGGTCCTTCTGCTCCGGGTGCGTGCTCCCCCTTCCCCCGGTCCTTCTGCTCCGGGTGCGTGCTGCTCCCCTTCCCCCGGTCCTTCTGCTCCGGGTGCGTGCTGCTCCCCTTCCCCCGGTCCTTCTGCTCCGGGTGCGTGCTGCTCCCCTTCCCCCCGGTCCCTCTTGCTCCGGGTGCGTGCTGCTCCCCTTCCCCCGGTCCCTCTTGCCCCCGGTGCGTGCTGCTCCCCTTCCCCCGGTCCCTCTGCTCCGGGTGCGTGCTGCTCCCCTTCCCCCCGGTCCCTCTGCTCCGGGTGCGTGCTGCTCCCCTTCCCCCGGTCCCTCTTGCTCCGGGTGCGTGCTGCTCCCCTTCCCCCGGTCCCCGTTTGCTCCGGGTGCGTGCTGCTCCCCTTCCCCCCGGTCCCTCTTGCTCCCGGTGCGTGCTGCTCCCCTTCCCCCCGGTCCCTCTGCTCCGGGTGCGTGCTGCTCCCCTTCCCCCCGGTCCCTCTTGCTCCCGGTGCGTGCTGCTCCCCTTCCCCCCGGTCCCTCTTGCTCCCGGTGCGTGCTGCTCCCCTTCCCCCCGGTCCCTCTTGCCCCCGGTGCGTGCTGCTCCCCTTCCCCCGGTCCCCGCTTGCTCCGGGTGCGTGCTGCTCCCCTTCCCCCCTGTCCCCTCATGCTCCCGGTGCGTGCTGCTCCCCTTCCCCCCGGTCCCCGCTTGCTCTTCCCCTTTCCCCGTCCGAGGCGCGCTGCTCTCTCCAGGTTACCCCTCTTTTCCCCACTGCTCTTCTCGGCTTTCTGGGGGCGGGAGGTGGCGGTGGCAGAGCGGGAGAGGCGCGGGGGTGTGTGGGGGGTGTCGCTGTTGCCTCTCTGTCCCGCCCCGTTGCCGCTAACCCTCCGCTCCTTGCCTTGCAGCGGCTCTGTGGGAGCAGCCCTGCCGCCTCCAGCACCTGCGGACCGAGAGCTCCGACCAGGTGAGGGTCCCTTGGTGAGCCCCTGTTGTCTGCCAGCCCTCGGGTCACTGCCGCCCGAACTGGGAGGGGCTCATCTTGGGGTTTCAAGGCTCTGGTTGGGTCTGGATGCAGCTCTGGCTCATGAAATAACAGCAGTCGAGTGCTGGGTGTGAGACTCTGCCCTGGTGAGACCTAACCTGCAGAACTGTGTCCAGACATGGAGCCCTCAGCACAGGAAGGACTTGGAACTGATGGATTCCTTTCAGTCCCTGACACCCTCACGGGCAACCTATGCCAGTCTCTCACCACCCTCAGGGGCAACAACTTCTTCCTCACAGCCAAGCTCCAGCCCCCCACTCCTGTCCCTCCCTCACCCCCTCCAAAGTACCTCCCCAGCTTGCTTGCAGACCCTGGAAGGCCACCAGAAGGTCTCCTGGGAGCCTTCTCCTCTGCAGCCTGCACAGCCCCAACTCTCTCAGGCTGTGCTCAGAGCAGAGCAGCTCCAGCCCTCTGCTCCTCCTCCTGGCCCTGCTCTGGACCCCTTCCAGCCCCTCCAGAGCCTTCCTGGCACAGACGCTCCAGAGCTGGAGCCAGAGCTGCAGCTGTGCTCTCAGCAGAGTGGAGCAGAGGGGCAGAATCCCCTCCCTGGCCCTGCTGGCCACACTTCTCTGGCTGCAGCCCAGGCTCTGCTTGGCTCTCTGGGCTGCCAGTGCTCCCTGCTGGCTCCTGCTCAGCTTCTCCTCCCCCAGCACCCCCAAGGCCTTTCCTCCAGGGCTGCTCTCCAGCCAGTCCCTGCCCAGACTTCATCAGTGCCTACAAGTGCCCCAGATCACCCCAGGCCGTTCTTGTCAAGCTCACAGCTGTCCGTTGCCATTGCAGCCTATCCAAATGGAGAACCCCTACAAAGAGCCTCCCAACAGATGTGTCTTGTGTGGCATAGATGTGGACTACAAGAACGTGCAGGTGAGGCTGAGAAGTGCTCAGGTGACAGTGAGTGAGGTGGGCATGAGTGAGGGGAGCAGGCGTGAGCAAGGCAGGGGAGCGGGTGTGTGCAAGCCGGGTGGGTGTGTGCAAGGTGGGCGTGTGTGAGGCGGGCACGTGTGTGGCGGGGTGGTGGGCATGTGAGGCGAGCAAGTGGGCGTGTGGCAGGCGTGTGTGCGCTGGGGGGGCCGGGCAAGTGTCAGCCAAACCGGCGTGTGAGAGGCGAGCGGGTGGGTAGGTGTGAGGTGGGCAGCTGTGAAGAGGGTGGGCGGGAGGGTGTGAGGCACGTGTCTGTGAGGCAGGTGTGTGGGCAGTGAGCGGGCGTGTGGGCAGTGAGCGGGCGTGGGCACAATGAGCGGGCGTGGGCACAATGAGCGGGCGTGTGTGCAGTGAGCGGGCGTGTGGGCAGTGAGCCAGCGTGTGGGCGGGCGTGTGCGCAGTGAGCGGGCGTGTGCGAGGCGGGCGTGTGCGCAATGCGCGGGCGTGTGGGCAGTGAGCCGGCGTGTGGGTGGGCGTGTGCACAATGAGCAGGCGTGTGGACAATGAGCGGGCGTGTGTGAGGCGGGCGTGTGCGCAATGAGGGGGCGTGTGGACAATGAGCGGGCGTGTGTGAGGCGGGCGTGTGCGCAATGAGGGGGCGTGTGGACAATGAGCGGGCGTGTGTGAGGCGGGCGTGTGCGCAATGAGGGGGCGTGTGGACAATGAGCGGGCGTGTGTGAGGCGGGCGTGTGCGCAATGAGGGGGCGTGTGCGAGGCAGGCATGGGGAAAATGAGCGGCCGTCGGGACAATGAGCGGCCGTGTGCACAATGAGCAGGCGTGTGCGCAATGAGCGGGCGTGTGCGAGGCGGGCGTGTGGACAATGAGCGGGTGTGGGGACAATGAGCGGGCGTGTGCGCAATGAGAGGGCGTGTGCGAGGCGGGCGTGTGGACAATGAGCGGGTGTGGGGACAATGAGCGGGCGTGTGCGAGGCGGCCGTGGGGACAATGAGCGGCCGTGGGGACAATGAGCGGGCGTGTGCACAATGAGCGGGCGTGTGCGCAATGAGCGGGCGTGGGCGAGGCGGGCGTGTGCGCAATGAGCGGGCCTGTGGACAATGAGCGGGCGTGTGCGAGGCGGGCATGGGGAAAATGAGCGGCTGTGTGGACAATGAGCAGGCGTGTGCGATGCGGGCGTGTGCACAATGAGCGGGCGTGTGGACAATGAGCAGGCGTGTGCACAATGAGCGGGCGTGTGCAATGAGCAACAATGAGCGGGCGTGTGGGAGGCGGGGGAGGCGTGTGCGCAATGAGGGGGCGTGTGCGAGGCAGGCATGGGGAAAATGAGCGGCCGTCGGGACAATGAGCGGCCGTGTGCACAATGAGCGGGCGTGTGCAACATGAGCGGGCGTGTGCGAGGCGGGCCTGGGGACAATGAGCGGGCGTGGGGACAATGAGCGGGCGTGGGGACAATGAGCGGGCGTGTGCGAGGCGGGCGTGTGCGCAATGAGCGGGCGTGGGGACAATGAGCGGGCGTGTGCACAATGAGCGGGCGTGTGCGAGGCGGGCGTGGGGGCAATGAGCGGGCCTGTGGACAATGAGCGGGCGTGTGCGAGGCGGGCATGGGGAAAATGAGCGGCTGTGGGGACAATGAGCGGGCGTGGGGAAAATGAGCGGCTGTGGGGACAATGAGCGGGCAGGGGGGAAAATGAGCGGCTGTGGGGACAATGAGCGGGCGTGGGCGAGGCGGGCATGGGGAAAATGAGCGGCTGTGGGGACAATGAGCGGGCGTGGGCGAGGCGGGCGTGGGGGGCAATGAGCGGGCCTGTGGACAATGAGCGGGCGTGTGCGAGGCGGGCATGGGGAAAATGAGCGGCTGTGGGGACAATGAGCGGGCGTGTGCGATGCGGGCGTATGGACAATGAGCGGGCGTGTGCACAATGAGCAGGCGTGTGCGAGGAGGGCGTGTGGGCAATGAGCGGGCGTGTGCACCATGAGCGGGCGTGTGCGAGGCGGGCATGGGGACAATGAGCGGGCGTCGGGACAATAAGCGGGCGTGGGCGAGGCGGGCGTGGGGACAATGAGCGGGCGTGTGGGCAATGAGCGGGCGTGGGGACAATGAGCGGGCGTGGGGACAATGAGCGGGCGTGTGCACTATGAGCGGGCGTGTGCGAGGCGGCCGTGTGCACAATGAGCGGGCGTGTGTGAGGCAGGCTTGGGGACAATGAGCGGGCGTGTGGACAAGGAGCGGGCGTGTGGGCAGCGAGGCGGGCGTGTGGGCAATGAGCGGGCGTGGGGACAATGAGCAGGCGTATGTACAATGAGCAGGCGTGGGCGAGGCGGGCGGGTGCACTATGAACGGGCTTGTGCGAGGCGGGCGTGGGGACAATGAGCGGGCGTGGGGACAATGAGCGGGCGTGGGCGAGGCGGGCGTGTGCACAGCGAGCGGGCGTGTGCGAGGTGGGCGTGTGGGCAATGAGCGGGTGTGTGGGCAATGAGCGGGCGTGTGCGAGGTGGTGGGCGTGTGGGCAATGAGCGGGTGTGTGGGCAATGAGCGGGCATGTGTGAGGTGGGCGTGTGGGCAATGAGCGGGCATGTGGGCAATGAGCGGCCGTGGGGACAATGAGCGGGCGTGTGCGAGGTGGGCGTGTGCACAATGAGCAGGCATGTGCGAGGCGGGCGTGTGGACAATGAACGTGCGTGTGCGATGCGGGCGTGTGGACAATGAGCGGGCGTGGGCGAGGTGGGTGTGTGGACAATGAGCGGGCCTGTGCGAGGCGGGTGTGTGGACAATGAGCGGGCGTGTGCGCAATGAGCGGGCGTGTGCGCAATGAGCAGGCGTGTGGACAATGAGTGGGCGTGTGGGCAATGAGCGGGCGTGTGCGAGGCGGAAATGGGGAAAATGAGTGGGCGTGTGCGAGGCGGGCGTGTGCGCAATGAGCGGGCGTGGGCGAGGCGGGCGTGTGCACAATGAGCGGGCGTCTGCGAGGCGGGCGTGGGGACAATGAGCGGCGTGTGGGCAATGAGCGGGCGTGGGGACAATGAGCGGGCGTGGGGACAATGAGCGGGCGTGTGCACTATGAGCGGGCGTGTGCGAGGCGGCCGTGTGCACAATGAGCGGGCGTGTGCGAGGCGGGCTTGGGGACAATGAGCGGGCGTGTGGACAAGGAGCGGGCGTGGGCGAGGCGGGCGTGTGGGCAATGAGCGGGCGTGGGGACAATGAGCAGGCGTATGTACAATGAGCGGGCGTGGGCGAGGCGGGCGGGTGCACTATGAACGGGCGTCTGCGAGGTGGGCGTGTGGACAATGAGCGGGCGTGTGGACAATGAGCGGGCGTGGGGACAATGAGCGGGCGTGTGCGAGGTGGGCGTGTGGACAATGAACGTGCGTGTGCGATGCGGGCGTGTGGACAATGAGCGGGCGTGGGCGAGGTGGGTGTGTGGACAATGAGCGGGCGTGGGCGAGGTGGGTGTGTGGACAATGAGCGGGCCTGTGCGAGGCGGGTGTGTGGACAATGAGCGGGCGTGTGCGCAATGAGCAGGCGTGTGCGCAATGAGCAGGCGTGTGGACAATGAGTGGGCGTGTGCGAGGCGGAAATGGGGACAATGAGCGGGCGTGGGCGAGGCGGGCGTGTGCACAATGAGCGGGCGTCTGCGAGGCGGGCGTGTGGACAATGAGCGGGCGTGGGGACAATGAGCGGGCGTGTGGGCAATGAGCGGGCGTGGGGACAATGAGCGGGCGTGGGGACAATGAGCGGGCGTGTGCACTATGAGCGGGCGTGTGCGAGGCGGCCGTGTGCACAATGAGCGGGCGTGTGCGAGGCGGGCTTGGGGACAATGAGCGGGCGTGTGGACAAGGAGCGGGCGTGGGCGAGGCGGGCGTGTGCAAGGCGGGCGTGGGGACAATGAGCGGGCGTGGAGACAATGAGCAGGCGTGGGGACAATGAGCGGGCGTGGGCGAGGCGGGCGGGTGCACTATGAACGGGCTTGTGCGAGGCGGGCGTGGGGACAATGAGCGGGCGTGGGGACAATGAGCGGGCGTGTGCACAATGAGCGGGCGTGTGCACAATGAGCGGGTGTGTGCTCAATGAGCGGGCGTGTGCGAGGTGGGCGTGTGGGCAATGAGCGGGTGTGTGGGCAATGAGCGGGCGTGTGCGAGGTGGGCGTGTGGGCAATGAGCGGGTGTGTGGGCAATGAGCGGGCGTGTGCGAGGTGGGCGTGTGGGCAATGAGCGGCCGTGGCGACAATGAGCGGGTGTGTGCGACGTGGGCGTGTGCACAATGAGCAGGCATGTGCGAGGCGGGCGTGTGGACAATGAGCGGGCGTGTGCGAGGTGGGTGTGTGGACAATGAGCGGGCGTGTGCGCAATGAGCGGGCGTGTGCGCAATGAGCGGGCGTGTGGACAATGAGCGGGCGTGTGGGCAATGAGCGGGCGTGTGCGAGGCGGAAATGGGGAAAATGAGTGGGCGTGTGCGAGGCGGGCGTGGGAACAATGAGCGGCCGTGGGGACAATGAGCGGGCGTGTGCGAGGCGGGCGTGTGCGCAATGAGCGGGCGTGGGCGAGGCGGGCATGTGCACAATGAGCGGGCGTCTGCGAGGCGGGCATGTGGACAATGAGCGGGCGTGTGGACAATGAGCGGGCGTGGGCGAGGCGGGCGTGGGGGCAATGAGCGGGCGTGTGCGAGGCGGGCGTGTGGACAATGAGCGGGCGTGTGCGAGGCGGGCATGTGCACAATGAGCGGGCGTGTGTGAGGCGGGCGTGGGGACAATGAGCGGGCGTGGGGACAATGAGCGGGCGTGTGCACCATGAGTGGGCGTGGGGACAATGAGCGGCCGTGTGCACAATGAGCGGGCGTGTGCGAGGCGGGCGTGCGGGCAATGAGCGGGCGTGTGGACAACGAGCGGGCGTGGGCGAGGCGGGCGTGTGGTCAATGAGCGGGCGTGGGGACAATGAGCGGGCGTGGGGACAATGAGCGGGTGTGGGCGAGGTGGGTGTGTGGACAACGAGCGGGCGTGGGCGAGGTGGGTGTGTGGACAATGAGCGGGCCTGTGCGAGGCGGGTGTGTGGACAATGAGCGGGCGTGTGCGCAATGAGCGGGCGTGTGCGCAATGAGCGGGCGTGTGCGCAATGAGCAGGCGTGTGCGCAATGAGCAGGCGTGTGGACAATGAGTGGGCGTGTGGGCAATGAGCGGGCGTGTGCGAGGCGGAAATGGGGAAAATGAGTGGGCGTGGGCGAGGCGGGCGTGGGGGCAATGAGCAGGCGTGTGCGAGGCGGGCGTGTGTGCAATGAGCGGGCGTGTGCGAGGCGGGCATGTGCAGAATGAGCGGGCGTGTGTGAGGCGGGCGTGGGGACAATGAGCGGGCGTGGGGACAATGAGCGGGTGTGTGCACCATGAGCGGGCGTGGGGACAATGAGCGGGCGTGGACGAGGCGGGTGTGTGCGCAATGAGCTGGCGTGGGGAAAATGAGCGGGCGTGGGGACAATGAGCGGGCGTATGTACAATGAGCGGGCGTGGGCGAGGCGGGCGTGTGCGCAATGAGCGGGCGTGTGGACAATGAGCGGGCGTGTGGACAATGAGTGGGCGTGGGCGAGGCGGGCGTGTGCGCAATGAGCGGGCGTGTGCACAGTGAGCGGGCGTGTGGGCTGTGAGCGGGCGTGGGCACAATGAGGGGGCGTGTGGTCAGTGAGCGGGCGTGTGGACAATGAGCGGGCGTGTGGACAATGAGTGGGCGTGGGGACAATGAGCGGGCGTGTGGTCAATGAGCGGGCGTGTGGTCAATGAGCGGGCGTGTGCACAATGAGCGGGCGTGTGCACAATGAGCGGGCGTGTGCGCAATGAGGGGGTGTGTGCGAGGCAGGCATGGGGAAAATGAGCGGCCGTGTGCACAATGAGCAGGCGTGTGCGCAATGAGCGGGCGTGTGCGCAATGAGCGGGCGTGTGCGAGGCGGGCGTGTGGACAATGAGCGGGTGTGTGGACAATGAGCACAATGAGCGGGCGTGTGCGAGGCGGCCGTGGGGACAATGAGCGGCCGTGGGGACAATGAGCGGGCGTGTGCACAATAGCGGGCGTGTGCGAGGCGGGCGTGTGCGCAATGAGCGGGCGTGGGCGAGGCAGGCGTGTGCGCAATGAGCGGGCGTGGGCGAGGCGGGCGTGTGGACAATGAGCGGGCGTGGGGACAATGAGCGGGCGTGGGCGAGGCGGGCGTGTGGACAATGAGCGGGCGTGGGGACAATGAGCGGGCGTGGGCGAGGCGGGCGTGTGGGCAATGAGCGGGCCTGTGGACAATGAGCGGGCGTGTGCGAGGCGGGCATGGGGAAAATGAGCGGCTGTGGGGACAATGAGCGGGCGTGTGCGAGGTGGGCATGTGGGCAATGAGCGGGTGTGTGGACAATGAGCGGGCATGTGCGAGGTGGGCGTGTGGGCAATGAGCGGGCATGTGGGCAATGAGCGGCCGTGGGGACAATGAGCGGGCGTGTGCGAGGTGGGCGTGTGCACAATGAGCAGGCATGTGCGAGGCGGGCGTGTGGACAATGAACGTGCGTGTGCGATGCGGGCGTGTGGACAATGAGCGGGCCTGTGCGAGGCGGGTGTGTGGACAATGAGCGGGCGTGTGCGCAATGAGCGGGCGTGTGCGCAATGAGCAGGCGTGTGGACAATGAGTGGGCGTGTGGGCAATGAGTGGGCGTGGGCGAGGCGGAAATGGGGACAATGAGCGGGCGTGTGCGCAATGAGCGGGCGTGTGCGCAATGAGCAGGCGTGTGGACAATGAGCGGGCGTGTGCGAGGTGGGCGTGTGCACAATGAGCAGGCATGTGCGAGGCGGGCGTGTGGACAATGAACGTGCGTGTGCGATGCGGGCGTGTGGACAATGAGCGGGCCTGTGCGAGGCGGGTGTGTGGACAATGAGCGGGCGTGTGCGCAATGAGCAGGCGTGTGGACAATGAGTGGGCGTGTGGGCAATGAGCGGGCGTGTGCGAGGCGGAAATGGGGAAAATGAGTGGGCGTGTGCGAGGCGGGCGTGTGCACAATTAGCGGGCGTCTGCGAGGCGGGCGTGGGGACAATGAGCGGGCGTGGGCGAGGCGGGCGTGGGGGCAATGAGCGGGCGTGGGGACAATGAGCGGGCGTGGGGACAATGAGCGGGCGTGGGCGAGGCGGGCGTGTGCACAATGAGCGGGCGTGTGGTCAATGAGCGGGCGTGTGGACAATGAGCGGGCGTGTGGGCAATGAGCGGGCGTGTGTGTGAGCGGGCAATGAGCGGGCGTGTGTGCAATGAGCGGGCGAGTGCGAGGCGGGCATGTGCAGAATGAGTGGGCGTGTGCGAGGCGGGCGTGGGGACAATGAGCGGGTGTGTGGACAATGAGCGGGCGTGTGCGAGGCGGGCGTGGGGGCAATGAGCGGGCGTGTGCGAGGCGGGCATGTGCAGAATGAGTGGGCGTGTGCGAGGCGGGCGTGGGGACAATGAGCGGGTGTGTGGACAATGAGCGGGCGTGGGCGAGGCGGGCGTGGGGGCAATGAGCGGGCGTATGTACGATGAGCGGGCGTGGGCGAGGCGGGTGTGTGCGCAATGAGCGGGCGTGGGCGAGGCGGGCGTGTGCACAATGAGCGGGCGTGTGGTCAATGAGTGGGCGTGTGGACAATGAGCGGGCGTGTGGACAATGTGTGGGCGTGGGCGAGTTGGGCGTGTGCGCAATGAGCGGGCGTGTGCGCAGTGAGCGGGCGTGTGGGCAGTGAGCGGGCGTGTGCACAATGAGCGGGCGTGTGTGAGGCGGGCATGGGGAAAATGAGCGGGCGTGGGGACAATGAGCGGGCGTGTGCACAATGAGCGGGCGTGTGCGAGGCGGGCGTGTGGGCAATGAGCGGGCGTGTGGGCAATGAGCGGGCGTGTGCACAATGAGCAGGCGTGTGCGAGGCGGGCGTGTGCACAATGAGCAGGCGTGTGCGATGCGGGCGTGTGCACAATGAGCGGGCGTATGGACAATGAGCGGGTGTGTGTGCAGTGAGCGGGCGTGTGCGAGGCGGGTGTGTGGGGAATGAGCGGGCGTGTGGGCAATGAGCGGGCGTGTGCACCATGAGCGGGCGTGTGCGAGGCAGGCGTGTGCACAATTAACAGGCGTGTGGAGAATGAGCGGGCGTGTGCGAGGCGGGCGTGTGCACTATGAACGGGCTTGTGCGAGGCGGGCGTGGGGACAATGAGCGGGCGTGTGTGCAATGAGCGGGCGTGTGTGCAATGAGCGGGCATGTGGACAATGAGCGGGCGTGGGGACAATGAGTGGGCGTGTGCGAGGCGGGCGTGTGGTCAATGAGTGGGCGTGTGGATAATGAGCTGCCGTGGGCACAATGAGCGGGCGTGCGCGAGGCGGGCGTGTGGACAATGAGCGGGCGTGTGGACAATGAGCGGACGTGTGGACAATGAGCGGGCGTGTGGACAATGCGCGGGCGTGGGGACAATGAGCGGGCGTGGGCGAGGCGGGCGTGTGGTCAATGAGTGGGCGTGTGCGAGGCGGGCCTGTGGTCAATGAGTGGGCGTGTGCGAGGCGGGCGTGTGCACAATGAGCGGGCATGTGGGCAATGAGTGGGCGTGTGCACCATGAGCGGGCGTGTGCGAGGCGGGCGTGTGCACAATGAGCGGGCGTTTGCGAGGCGGGCGTGTGCACAATGATCGGGCGTGGGCGAGGCGGGCGTGTGGGCAATGAGCGGGCGTGTGCGAGGCGGGCGTGTGCACAATGCGTGGGCGTGTGGTCAATGAGCGGGCGTGTGGACAGGCAGGAGGGGTCAGGCAGGCAGGAGGGGTCAGGCAGGGGCCGGGCTGGGCCAGGCAGGCAGGAGGGGTCAGGCAGGGGCCGGGCTGAGGCAGGCAGGAGGGGGCAGGCAGGCGCTGGGCTGGGGCAGGCAGGGGGTGTCAGGCAGGCAGGGGGTGTCAGGCAGGCAGGGGGTGTCAGGCAGGCGCTGGGCTGACTCAGGTTTGCTCTCTCTCCCCCAGCTGCTGTCGCAGTTTGTGTCTCCTCAGACCGGCCGCATCTTCGGCAGGCACATCACAGGTAGGGGAAGTGCCGCCCGCCCCCGCCCCCGGCCGCCGCCCGCCCCCGCCCCCGCCCGCCCCCCGCCCCCGGCCGCCCGCCCCCCCCGCCCCCGGCCGCCTCAGCAGCGCTCTGGCCAGGAAAAGTGACGCCAGCTGCAAAGCCTCTCCCAGGCCTTGTGTTCCTCTGGGTCGCTGCAGCGAGGCTTGGCCATGGGCATGGCTGCCCTGGGGGTGTGTGCTGTAGCGGAGTGGTGGAACTGTGGGGGTTGGGAAAGGCCTCCAGGAGCATCCAGTCCAACCTCCAGCCCAACCCCACCCTGGCCACCCACCTGGGAGTGTGGAACTGGAATCATGGAATTGTTTGGCTTGGGAAAGTCCTCTGAGCTCACCCAGTCCAGCCTCCAGCCCAACCCCCACCATGGCCCCAGGTGCCATGGCCACAGCTTGCTGCAACACCTCCAGGGGTGGGACCTCCACCACCTCCCCGGGCAGCCTCTGCCAGTCCCTGACCACTCTGGCAGCAAAGAAATCATATTGGACTCGATGATCTTCGAGGTCTCTTCCAACCTTAGCAATACTGTGATACTGTGAAATTCTTCCTCCTCTCCAACCTCAGCCTCCCTGGCACAAGTTCAGGACATTGCCTCTGCTTCTCTCACCTGAGCCTGGGGAGCAGAGCCCAACCCCCCTGGCTGCAGCCTCCTCTCAGGGAGCTGCAGAGAGCAAGGAGGTCTCCCTCAGCCTCCTCTGCTCCACACTCAGCACCCCCAGCTCCCTCAGCTGCTCCTCCCCAGCCCTCTTCTCCACACCCTTCCCCACCTTGCTTGCCCTTCCCTGGCCCTGCTCCAGCTCCTCAAGGTGCTTCTTGCAGCCAGCAGCCCAAAGCTGAGCCCAGCCCTCAAGCTGTGGCCTGCCCAGTGCTGAGCCCAGGGGCACCATCCCTGCCCTGCTCCTGCTGCCCACACCACTGCTGCTCCAGCCCAGGTTGCTGCTGCCCCTCTTGCCCCCCTGCCCACCCCCTGCCTCCTCTCCAGCTGCTGCCCCCAGCACCCCCAGGGCTTTCTCTGCTGCCCACTTTCCAGCCCCTCTGCCCCCAGCCTGCAGCCTTCCTGGGGTGGCTGTGCCCCAGGCTCAGCACCCAGCCCTTGGCCTGGTTGAGCCCATCCCATGCCCGGTAGCAGCAGGTTGGTTTCGTAGGGGAAGCCTCAGCACTTCCCAGGCTCACCCTCTGCTGGCTTGTTGGTGACTTGAGACTGAAAATGCTTTCCCCTCCTCCAGGTTTGTGCAACAAGAAGCAGAGGCAGATCTCCAAAGCCATTAAGAGAGCTCAGCTGCTGGGTAAGGAGGAGTTCTCCTGGGGGGTGTCCCTCAAGCCTCCTTTCCTCTTGGAAAACCCCAACTCTGCCTCCCCCCCCGTTTTTGTTCCTCACAGGGTTTATGCCAGTGATGTACAAGAGCCCTTCCTTCCTCACAGACCCCAAGCTCTTTGACATCAAGTACCCTGAGTAGCAGGGGCACAGGGACAATAAAACTGTTGGCCTGGCACTGCAAGTGTGGTTTAATCCCTGCCTGGCTGCTGAGGGGCTCTCAGCTGCTGCTTTGGCAAGTCTCCAATCAGCTGGAGGGAGCAGCACAGATGCCAGCCCCCATCCCACTTCCCACCCCCAGCCCCCTTCTGTTTCACAGCAGGAATCCAACAGCTGGCTGGGACACAGCCTCTGCTCACAGCCTGTGGCTGCCCTCTGCCTGGGCAGCCTGGGCCAGAGTCTCCCCAGCCTCACTCTCAAGGATCTCTTCCTCCTCTCCACTCTCAGTCTCTCCTCTCCCAGCTCCAAGCCATTGTTCCTCAGCCTGGCACTCCCAGCCCTTGCCCAGAGTCCCTCCCCAGCTCTCCTGGAGCCCTTCAGGTACTGGGAGGCTGCTCTGAGGTCTGCCTGCAGCCTTCTCTACTCCAGTCTGCACAGCCCCAACTCTATAGATCTCTATAGAATTTGGTTGGAAGAGACCTTCAAGATCATCACGTCCAACCCATCAACCAATCCAACCCACCCAGCAACTAACCCATGGCACCAAGCACCCAGCAAGTCTCCTCCTGAACACCTCCAGTGATGGTGACTCCACCACCTCCCTGGGCAGCACATGCCAATGGGCAATCACTCTCTCTGTGTAGAACTTCTTCCTAACATCCAGCCTAGACCTGCCCTGGCACAGCCTGAGACTGTGTCCTCTTGTTCTGCTGCTGGGGGCCTGGGAGAAGAGACCAACCCCCCCCTGGCTACAACCTCCCTTCAGGGAGTTGGAGAGAGCAAGAAGGTCTCCCCTGAGCCTCCTCCAGGCTGAGCAACCCCAGCTCCCTCAGCCTCTCCTCACAGGGCTGTGCTCCAAACCCCTCACCAGCTTTGTTGCCCTTCTCTGGACACCTTCCAGCAAGACAACATCCTTCCTGAACTGAGGGGCCCGGAACTGGACACAGGACTCAAGGGGTGGCCTAACCAGTGCAGTGTACAGGGGCACAATGACCTCCCTGCTCCTGCTGGCCACACTCTGCCTGACCCAGGCCAGGCTGCCCTTGGCCTTCTTGGCCCCCTGGGCACACTGCAGGCTCCTCTTCAGCTGCTCTCCCCCAGCACCCCCAGCTCCCTCTCTGCCTGGCTGCTCTCAGCCCCTCTGCCCCCAGCCTGTGGCACTGCCTGGGGTTGCTGTGGCCAATGTGCAGCACCTGGCACTTGGATGTCTTCAACCTCCTACCCTTGGCCTCTGCCCATCTGCCCAGCCTGGCAAGGTCCCTCTGCAGAGCTCTCCTGCCCTCTCACAGCTCAGCTCCTGCCCCCAGCTTGCTGTCAGCTGCACATTCACTGCTGATGGACTCCATCCCCTCCTCCAGATCCTCAGTGCAGATATTGATCAGGCTGGGGCCCAGCACTGAGCCCTGGGGCACACCACTGGGGCCTGGCTGCCAGCTGGCTGTGGCACCATTCACCACCACTCTCTGGGCTCAGCCTGCAGCCAGTTCCTGACCCAGCTCAGAGTGCTGCTGCCCCAGCCAGGGGCTGACAGCTTGGCCAGGAGCTTGCTGGGGGGATGGTGGCAAAGGCCTTGCTGCAGTCCAGGCAGAGTTCATCCACAGCCTGCCCCACACCCCCAGGCAGTCCCCTGGGCATGGAAGGAGATCAGGGTGGTCAGGCAGGACCTGCCCTTGCTAAATCCCTGCTGGCTGGGCCTGAGCCCTTGGCCATCCTGTCAGTGCTGTGTGATTGCACTCCAGATGACCTGTTCCGTACCCTTGCCTGGCACTGAGGTCAGACTGACAGGCCTATCATTCCCTGGCTCCTCCAACCTGCCCTGCTTGTGGCTGGGCACCACCTTGGCAGCTTCCAGTCCTCTGGGACCTCTCCAGTGAGCCAGGGCTGCTGAAAAGTGATGGAGAGCGGCTTGGCAGCTCATCTGCCAGCTCTCCCAGCCTAGCCCCACAGGGGAGGCTCTGCAGCCTCTGCTCATCTCTGGGGCCTCCTCTGGAGCCTCTCCAGCAGCTCCCTGTGCTGGGGTCCCCAGGGCTGGCTGCAGTGCTGCAGGGGGTGCACTGCCTGTGCAGGATGCCCCTGGCTGCCCCAGGGCTGGAAGCCACAGGGCAGGGGAGGACTCAGGCTGTGTGCCAGCCCTGCCTGCTCTGCCAGTGTCTCCCCCACTGCCAGGAACTCCTGCAGGCTCCATCTGCCCTCCCCAAGCTCCAAGCCCTTCCCCCACACAGGACCTATTGTCCTGATTCTGCCAGCAAGGCTTCAGTGAGCCAAAGCTTCAGTGCCTGCAGCAGCAAACTCTCTGCTCCCAGACCCCTTCCCCTGAGCTCAGCAGGCAGTGCACCAGCAAGCAAACCCAGGGGGAGGGGGTGGGGGGCACAGAGCTGCTCCCTGCCATCAGCTGTGGCTGGCAGAGGTGAAGATGTGGCTCTGCAGGCCGAGGGCAGCCTGTGGCATACCTCATCCACCAGCACCAGCCCCAGCTCAGGCAGCCTCCCTGCCTGGACCAGGGAGTTGACCAGAGCGTGGCCTTTCTCTATGGTGGCTATGTAGAGAGCCCTCCTCCTCCTCCTCTGCAGGGGGGGGAACCTGCCTTTGCTGCCTGCATATTCTTCAACCAGGAAGTCCAATTCCAGCCCAAAGCTGGATAACCCCCTGACCTGTGGGGGAAAACAAGAGGGAGAAAGGGAGAAGAAGGGAGGGGAGAAGGAGGGAGGGGAGAAGAGGGGAGGGGAGGGAGGGGAGGGGAAGGGAGGGGAGAAGATGGGAGGGGAGGGAGGGGAGAAGAAGGGGAGGGGAGAAGAAGGGAGGGGAGAGGATGGGAGGGGAGAGGAGAATGAACCAGGCTGGAAAAGACCTTTGAGATCACCAAATCCAACCTCTCCCCCAGCACCATCTGAGCAACTCAACCCTGGCACCAAGGGCCTCATCCAGGCTCTTCCTGAACACCTCCAGCCATGGGGACTCCACCACCCCCTGGGCAGCTCATCCCAGTGGCCAATTCCTCTGGCTGGGAATAACTTTCTCCTCCCCTCCAGCCTCAACCTCCCCCTGGCACAGCTTGAGGCTGTGTCCTCTTGTTCTGCTGCTGGAGGCCTGGCAGAAGAGACCAACCCCCCCCGGCTCCAACCTCCCTGCAGGGAGCTGGAGAGAGCAAGAAGGTCTCCCTGAGCCTCCTCTGCTCCAGGCTGAGCAACCCCAGCTCCCTCAGCCTCTGCTCACAGGGCTGTGCCCCAGACCCCTCCCCAGCCTTGTGCCCCAGACCCCTCCCCAGCCTTGTGCCCCAGACCCCTCCCCAGCTCTGTTGCCCTTCTCTGGACACCTTCCAGCAGCTCAACCTCTTGCCTAACCTCAGCAGCCCAGAGCTGGACACAGGACTCAAGGGGAGGCCTCAGCAGTGCTGAGCACAGGGCACAAGGACTTCCCTGCTCCTGCTGGCCACACTCTGCCTGACCCAGGCCAGGCTGCCCTTGGCCTTCTTGGCCCCCTGGGCACACTGCTGCCTCCTCTCCAGCTGCTCTCCCCCAGCACCCCCAGCTCCCTCTCTGCCTGGCTGCTCTCAGCCCCTCTGCCCCCAGCCTGTGGCACTGCCTGGGGTTGCTGTGGCCAAGGTGCAGCACCAGGCACTTGGATGTCTTCAGTCTCCTGCCCTTGGCCTCTGCCCATCTGCCCAGCCTGGCAAGGTCCCTCTGCAGAGCTCTCCTGCCCTCTCACAGCTCAACTCCTGCCCCCAGCTTGCTGTCAGCTGCACATTCACTGCTGAGGGACTCCATCCCCTCCTCCAGATCCTCAATGAAGATATTGATCAGGCTGGGGCCCAGCACTGAGCCCTGGGGCACACCACTGGGGCCTGGCTGCCAGCTGGCTGTGGCACCATTCACCACCACTCTCTGGGCTCAGCCTGCAGCCAGTTCCTGACCCAGCTCAGAGTGCTGCTGCCCCAGCCAGGGGCTGACAGCTTGGCCAGGAGCTTGCTGGGGGGATGGTGGCAAAGGCCTTGCTGCAGTCCAGGCAGACTCCATCCCCAGCCTGCCCCACACCCCCCAGGCAGTACCCTGGGCATGGCAGGAGATCAGGCTGGAGAGGCAGGACCTGCCCTGCCTGACTCCCTGTGGCTGGGCCTGAGCCCTTGGCCATGCTGTAAGGGCTGTGTGACTGCACTCAGGATGACTGCTCCATAACAAGGGTCAAAAGGAATAGGAAGAGGAATAATTGGATGGATTCCTGGAATCCAGGAGTGTGAGATGGACTTTGAAGCTCATCCAGATCCAACTCCTCCCTCCCCTGCCCCTGCCTCTTGCCAGGGTTTCTGAGAAATCAGCTAGCAGAGGCAGGCCTGGATGCATCCTGCCCTGGTGCTGAAGTTCAGCTGCTGGGCTAATAAAAGAGTCTTGACGTGTGCTGAGTGGGGAGCAGCTCCCTGGCCCTGGGAGCAGTGCCCAGGAGAGGCTGTGGCAGCACTCAGTGACTCATTGATAAGATATTGAAAGGAAGTCCCTCAACAGCTGCCTCTCAAGGGGGCTCCAAAAGAGCTGGGGAAGGACTTTTGGGGGTGCCAAGCAGAGCCTGGGCTGCAGCCAGAGCAGTGTGGCCAGCAGGGCCAGGGAGGGGATTCTGCCCCTCTGCTCCACTCTGCTGAGCCCACAGCTGCAGCTCTGGGGCCAGCTCTGGAGCCTCTGTGCCAGGAAGGCTCTGGAGGGGCTGGAAGGGGTCCAGAGCAGGGCCAGGAGGAGGAGCAGAGGGCTGGAGCTGCTCTGAGCACAGCCTGAGAGAGTTGGGGCTGTGCAGGCTGCAGAGGAGAAGGCTCCCAGGAGACCTTCTGGTGGCCTTGCAGGAGCTGCAGGGGTCTGCAAGCAAGCTGGGGAGGGACTTTGGAGGGGGTGAGGGAGGGACAGGAGTGGGGGGCTGGAGCAGAACTTTACAAAACAATACCATAAACCAGGTTGGAAGAGACCTTCAAGATCATCGTGTCCAACCCATCAACCAATCCAACCCACCCAAACAGCTAACCCATGGCACCAAGCACCCCATCCAGTCTCCTCCTGAACACCTCCAGTGAAGGTGACTCCACCACCTCCCTGGGCAGCACATTCCAATGGCCAATCACTCTCTCTGTGTAGAACTTCTTCCTAACATCCAGCCTAAACCTCGCCTGGCACAGCCTGAGACTGTGTCCTCTTGTTCTGCTGCTGGCTGCCTGGGAGAAGAGACCAACCTCTGCCTGGCTACAACCTCCCTTCAGGTAGTTGTAGAGAGCAAGAAGGTCTCCCTGAGCCTCCTCTGCTCCAGGCTGAGCAACCCCAGCTCCCCTCTGCCTCTGCTCACAGGGCTGTGCCCCAGACCCCTCCCCAGCCTTGTGCCCCAGACCCCTCCCCAGCTCTGTTGCCCTTCTCTGGACACCTTCCAGCAGCTCAACCTCTTGCCTAACCTCAGCAGCCCAGAGCTGGACACAGGACTCAAGGGGAGGCCTCAGCAGTGCTGAGCACAGGGCACAAGGACTTCCCTGCTCCTGCTGGCCACACTCTGCCTGACCCAGGCCAGGCTGCCCTTGGCCTTCTTGGCCCCCTGGGCAAACTGCTGCCTCCTCTTCAGCTGCTCTCCCCCAGCACCCCCAGCTCCCTCTCTGCCTGGCTGCTCTCAGCCCCTCTGCCCCCAGCCTGTGGCACTGCCTGGGGTTGCTGTGGCCAATGTGCAGCACCTGGCACTTGGATGTCTTCAATCTCCTGCCCTTGGCCTCTGCCCATCTGCCCAGCCTGGCAAGGTCCCTCTGCAGAGCTCTCCTGCCCTCTCACAGCTCAACTCCTGCCCCCAGCTTGCTGTCAGCTGCACATTCACTGCTGATGGACTCCATCCCCTCCTCCAGATCCTCAATGAAGATATTGATCAGGCTGGGGCCCAGCACTGAGCCCTGGGGCACAGCACTGGTGCCTGGCTGCCAGCTGGCTGTGGCACCATTCACCACCACTCTCTGGGCTCAGCCTGCAGCCAGTTCCTGACCCAGCTCAGAGTGCTGCTGCCCCAGCCAGGGGCTGACAGCTTGGCCAGGAGCTTGCTGGGGGGATGGTGGCAAAGGCCTTGCAGAGATCCAGGTAGACCATATCCACAGTGGGGAGCTGGAGCTTGGCTGTGAGGAAGAATTTGTTGCCCAGGAGGGTGGTGAGAGCCTGGCACAGGCAGCCCAGGGAGGTGCCCCCTGGCCTGTCCCAGGGCACCACTGAGCAGAGCCTGGCCTCTGCTGCTTGCCCCCAGCCCTCAGCTATCGATAGGCATTGATCAGCTCCCTCTCAGCCTTCTCCTCTCCAGGCTCACCACCCCCAGGGCTCTCAGCCCTTCCTCTCCAGCCATCTTCCAGGCCCTTCAGCATCCTTGCCGGGCCGCCAGGGGCCTTTGGAGCCGCTGGGATCCGGGGAGGCCGTTGCAGAGCACGACTCGGTGCCCCCTCCGCAGCACCACCCACGGAGGGCTCCATCAGTCCCGGCCTGGCAGGCAAAGTCCTCTCGTGGTGGTGGCAGGGGAGGAGCAGCACTGCCCCTGGGGTGCCCTCAGCTTGCACTGCTCCTGAGCAGGCAGCTGCTGGGGCCCAGCCTCTGCTCAGCACACACTGCTGCGGTGGCGGCATCACGGGCTGGCTGCGAAGGGCAGCCGGGCAGAGCCTCTCCTGGCAGCCGGGCAGAGCCTCTCCTGGCAGCCGGGCAGAGCCTCTCCTGGCAGCCGGGCAAAGCCTCTCCTGGCAGCCGGGCAGAGCCTCTCCTGGCAGCCGGGCAAAGCCTCTCCTGGCAGCCGGGCAGAGCCTCTCCTGGCAGCCGGGCAGAGCCTCTCCTGGCAGCCGGGCAAAGCCTCTTCCTGGCAGCCGGGCAAAGCCTCTCCTGGCAGCCGGGCAAAGCCTCTCCTGGCAGCCGGGCAGAGCCTCTCCTGGCAGCCGGGCAGAGCCTCTCCTGGCAGCCGGGCAGAGCCTCTCCTGGCAGCCGGGCAGAGCCTCTTCCTGGCAGCCGGGCAGAGCCTCTCCTGGCAGCCGGGCAGAGCCTCTCCTGGCAGCCGGGCAGAGCCTCTCCTGGCAGCCGGGCAAAGCCTCTCCTGGCAGCCGGGCAAAGCCTCTTCCTGGCAGCCGGGCAAAGCCTCTCCTGGCAGCCGGGCAGAGCCTCTCCTGGCAGCCGGGCAAAGCCTCTCCTGGCAGCCGGGCAGAGCCTCTCCTGGCAGCCGGGCAAAGCCTCTTCCTGGCAGCCGGGCAGAGCCTCTCCTGGCAGCCGGGCAAAGCCTCTTCCTGGCAGCCGGGCAGAGCCTCTCCTGGCAGCCGGGCAAAGCCTCTCCTGGCAGCCGGGCAGAGCCTCTTCCTGGCAGCCGGGCAAAGCCTCTCCTGGCAGCCGGGCAAAGCCTCTCCTGGCAGCCGGGCAGAGCCTCTCCTGGCAGCCGGGCAGAGCCTCTTCCTGGCAGCCGGGCAGAGCCTCTCCTGGCAGCCGGGCAGAGCCTCTCCTGGCAGCCGGGCAGAGCCTCTCCTGGCAGCCGGGCAGAGCCTCTTCCTGGCAGCCGGGCAGAGCCTCTCCTGGCAGCCGGGCAAAGCCTCTTCCTGGCAGCCGGGCAGAGCCTCTCCTGGCAGCCGGGCAGAGCCTCTCCTGGCAGCCGGGCAAAGCCTCTCCTGGCAGCCGGGCAGAGCCTCTCCTGGCAGCCGGGCAGAGCCTCTCCTGGCAGCCGGGCAAAGCCTCTTCCTGGCAGCCGGGCAGAGCCTCTCCTGGCAGCCGGGCAGAAGCCTCTCCTGGCAGCCGGGCAGAGCCTCTCCTGGCAGCCGGGCAAAGCCTCTCCTGGCAGCCGGGCAGAGCCTCTCCTGGCAGCCGGGCAGAGCCTCTCCTGGCAGCCGGGCAAAGCCTCTCCTGGCAGCCGGGCAAAGCCTCTCCTGGCAGCCGGGCAGAGCCTCTTCCTGGCAGCCGGGCAGAGCCTCTCCTGGCAGCCGGGCAGAGCCTCTCCTGGCAGCCGGGCAAAGCCTCTCCTGGCAGCCGGGCAAAGCCTCTCCTGGCAGCCGGGCAGAGCCTCTCCTGGCAGCCGGGCAGAGCCTCTCCTGGCAGCCGGGCAGAGCCTGTCCTGGCAGCCGGGCAAAGCCTCTTCCTGGCAGCCGGGCAGAGCCTCTCCTGGCAGCCGGGCAAAGCCTCTCCTGGCAGCCGGGCAAAGCCTCTTCCTGGCAGCCGGGCAGAGCCTCTCCTGGCAGCCGGGCAGAGCCTCTCCTGGCAGCCGGGCAGAGCCTCTCCTGGCAGCCGGGCAAAGCCTCTCCTGGCAGCCGGGCAAAGCCTCTCCTGGCAGCCGGGCAGAGCCTCTCCTGGCAGCCGGGCAAAGCCTCTTCCTGGCAGCCGGGCAGAGCCTCTCCTGGCAGCCGGGCAAAGCCTCTTCCTGGCAGCCGGGCAGAGCCTCTCCTGGCAGCCGGGCAGAGCCTCTTCCTGGCAGCCGGGCAGAGCCTCTCCTGGCAGCCGGGCAGAGCCTCTCCTGGCAGCCGGGCAAAGCCTCTCCTGGCAGCCGGGCAGAGCCTCTCCTGGCAGCCGGGCAGAGCCTCTTCCTGGCAGCCGGGCAAAGCCTCTCCTGGCAGCCGGGCAAAGCCTCTCCTGGCAGCCGGGCAGAGCCTCTCCTGGCAGCCGGGCAGAGCCTCTCCTGGCAGCCGGGCAAAGCCTCTCCTGGCAGCCGGGCAAAGCCTCTCCTGGCAGCCGGGCAGAGCCTCTCCTGGCAGCCGGGCAAAGCCTCTCCTGGCAGCCGGGCAGAGCCTCTCCTGGCAGCCGGGCAAAGCCTCTCCTGGCAGCCGGGCAGAGCCTCTCCTGGCAGCCGGGCAGAGCCTCTCCTGGCAGCCGGGCAGAGCCTCTCCTGGCAGCCGGGCAGAGCCTCTCCTGGCAGCCGGGCAAAGCCTCTTCCTGGAGGAAAAGGAAAAGCTAAGAGGGAAGAACCTTGAAAAGGCCAAACCAGCCAAAGCCTCTTCCTGGAGGAACAGGAAAAGCTGAGAGGGAAGAACCTTGGAGATGCCCAACCAGCCAAAGCCTTTTCCTGGAGGAAAAGGAACAGCTGAGGGGAAGCAACTTGAAGATGCTAAACCAGGAAAAGTCTTTTCCTGGAAGCCAAGCAGCCAAAGCCTCTTCCTGGAGGAAAAGGAAAAGCTGAGAGGGAAGCTCCTTGAAAGTGCCAAACCAGCCAAAGCTTTTCCTGGAGGAAAAGGAAAACCCAAGAGGGAAGCACCTGGAAGGTGCCAAACCAGCCAAAGCCTCTTCCTGGAGGCCAAGCAGCCAAAGCCTCTACCTGGAGGCCAAGCAGCCAAAGCCTCTACCTGGAGGCCAAGCAGCCAGAGCCTCTTCCTGGAGGCCAAGCAGCCAAAGCCTCTACCTGGAGGCCAAGCAGCCAAAGCCTCTTCCTGGAGGCCAAGCAGCCAAAGCCTCTTCCTGGAGGCCAAGCAGCCAAAGCCTCTTCCTGGAGGCCAAGCAGCCAGAGCCTCTTCCTGGAGGCCAAGCAGCCAAAGCCTCTTCCTGGAGGCCAAGCAGCCAGAGCCTCTTCCTGGAGGCCAAGCAGCCAAAGCCTCTTCCTGGAGGCCAAGCAGCCAAAGCCTCTTCCTGGAGGCCAAGCAGCCAGAGCCTCTTCCTGGAGGCCAAGCAGCCAGAGCCTCTTCCTGGAGGAGAAGCAAAAGCTGAGAGGGCAGCACCTTGCAGCTGCTCTCTGTGCAGCCCAGGACCCGCAGCCCGGCCTGAGTTGGAAGGGACCTTAAAGCCCATTGGGCCACCAGGCCTGGAGGGGTTTGCAGGGGCTTTGGCTGTGCTGCTTGGGGCTGTGGCTCAGGGGTGGCCCTGGCAGGGCAGGGGCAGGGCTTGGACTTGGGGCTCCCCAGGCTCTGTCCCAGCCTGAATGCTTCTGTGGCTCTGTGACCACCCAGGTGCAGCCCACTCTGGGTTGGAGCTGGGGCCAGCTGGGTGCTGAGGCCCTGGGCCGGGCTGCCCAGATATGCTGTGGAGGCTGCAAGCTCGGCATGGGTGAAAGCCAGTTTGGATTGAGGCCTGGAGCAGCCTGGGGTTGGAGCTTGGTGGTTTGGAAGGTGCCTGCCAACCCAAGCCATGCTGGGACTCCAGGCTGGGCTGATGCCTGTCCCAGGGAAGGCACTGAGCTGCTCACAGGCTTGAGGGAAGGAGAGAAGGCCTTGGGGGTGCTGGGGGAGGAGAAGCTCCACAGGAGCCAGCTGAGCCCAAAGCTGAGCCCAGCCCTCAAGCTGTGGCCTGCCCAGTGCTGAGCCCAGGGGCACCATCCCTGCCCTGCTCCTGCTGCCCACACCACTGCTGCTCCAGCCCAGGCTGCTGCTGCCCTTCCTGCCCCCTGCCCACCCCCTGCCTCCTCTGCTCCTGAGGTCTCTTCCAACCCTAACAGCTCTGTGATTCCATGGGGACTCCACCACCTCCCTGGCAGGCTCTGCCCTGCCTGCTGCTGGTCAGCAGGGGCTGCCTGGGGGTCTCTCCCCCAGCTCTGCCCTTGACAACCCTTTCACCACTCTCAGAGCTTCTCCAGGGCTGTGTTTCAGACATGCAGAAGTGCTGCAGCTGAACTGAGGGAGCTGGGGATGGGGGTGCTGGGGGAGGAGAAGCTGAGCAGGAGCCAGCAGGGAGCACTGGCAGCCCAGAGAGCCAAGCAGAGCCTGGGCTGCAGCCAGAGCAGTGTGGCCAGCAGGGCCAGGGAGGGGATTCTGCCCCTCTGCTCCACTCTGCTGAGAGCACAGCTGCAGCTCTGGGGCCAGCTCTGGAGCCTCTGTGCCAGGAAGGCTCTGGAGGGGCTGGAAGGGGTCCAGAGCAGGGCCAGCAGGAGGAGCAGAGGGCTGGAGCTGCTCTGAGCACAGCCTGAGAGAGTTGGGGCTGTGCAGGCTGCAGAGGAGAAGGCTCCCAGGAGACCTTCTGGTGGCCTTGCAGGAGCTGCAGGGGGCTGCAAGCAAGCTGGGGAGGGACTTTGGAGGGGGTGAGGGAGGGAGAGGAGTGGGGGGGCTGGAGCAGAAGTAGAAGTGGGGAGCTGGAGCTTGGCTGTGAGGAAGAAGTTGCTGCCCAGGAGGGTGGTGAGAGCCTGGCCCAGGCTGCCCAGGGAGGTGGTGGCAGCCTCCTGGCTGGAGGTGTTTGCAGTCAGGCTGGAGGTGGCTGTGAGCAAGCTGCTGTGGGGTGAGGGGTCCCTGCCCGTGGCAGGGGCTTGGGGCTGGCTGAGCCTTGAGCTCCCCTCCAGCCCTGCCAGCTCTGTGCCTCTATGACACTCAACCCAAACCCAAGAACACAGCCAAGGGCAGCAAGGAGACAGCCCCAGCCAGGGTGAGGAAGTGAAGAGAGAGAAAGGAAGTTCAGCCCTGGCTGAGCCTTGAGCTCCCTTCCAGCCCTGACCCTTCTGTGACTCTCTCAGCTCTCTGTCCCTGCTGCTTGCCAGAGCAGCCTGGAAGGCAGCTGGGCAGCAGGCTGGGCAGCAGGCTGGGCAGCAGGTTGGGCAGCAGCCTGGAAGGCAGCTGGGCAGCAGGCTGGGCAGCAGGCTGGGCAGCAGGTTGGGCAGCAGGCTGGGCAGCAGGTTGGGCAGCAGCCTGGAAGGCAGCTGGGCAGCAGGCTGGGCAGCAGGTTGGGCAGCAGGCTGGGCAGCAGGCTGGGCAGCAGGCTGGGCAGCAGGTTGGGCAGCAGGCTGGGCAGCAGGCTGGGCAGCAGGTTGGGCAGCAGGCTGGGCAGCAGGCTGGGCAGCAGCCTGGAAGGCAGCTGGGCAGCAGGCTGGGCAGCAGGCTGGGCAGCAGGTTGGGCAGCAGGCTGGGCGGCAGCTGGGCAGCAGGCTGGGCAGCAGGCTGGGCAGCAGGTTGGGCAGCAGGCTGGGCAGCAGGCTGGGCAGCAGCCTGGAAGGCAGCTGGGCAGCAGGCTGGGCAGCAGGCTGGGCAGCAGGTTGGGCAGCAGGCTGGGCGGCAGCTGGGCAGCAGGCTGGGCAGCAGGCTGGGCAGCAGGTTGGGCAGCAGGCTGGGCGGCAGCTGGGCAGCAGGCTGGGCAGCAGGCTGGGCAGCAGGTTGGGCAGCAGGCTGGGCAGCAGGTTGGGCAGCAGGCTGGGCGGCAGGGGCAGCAGGCTGGGCAGCAGGTTGGGCAGCAGGCTGGGCGGCAGCTGGGCAGCAGGCTGGGCAGCAGGCTGGGCAGCAGGCTGGGCAGCAGGCTGGGCAGCAGGCTGGGCAGCAGGTTGGGCAGCGGCTGGGCAGCTGGGCAGCAGGCTGGGCAGCAGGCTGGGCAGCAGGCTGGGCGGCAGCAGCAGGCTGGGCAGCAGGCTGGGCAGCAGGCTGGGCAGCAGGCTGGGCTCTGCTTCTGGGCCGAGGAAGCAGAGGCTGAGCTCTGCAGGAGTGCTGAGCCTGTGCCCCGCCAACAGCTCCTGACCACCCCCCCCTCCCCTCCAGTGACCACCCCCCTCCAGTTCCCACCCAGTGGCTTCCTCTCTGCCAATGAGAGCCTCCTGCAAACGAAACCCAGGATTCGGTTTCACCTTCCCCAGAGCCTCTGTGCAGAGTCCCAGGTGCCAGCGAGGCTGAAGCTGCTCCCCGCAGGCTGCTCCCCGCAGGCTGCTCCCCGCAGGCTGCTCAGCACCAGGTAGGTTCCCCGGCAGCACGGCAAAGGGAGAAGAGATGCTGCTTAGCCTGGCAGGAGAGGGCAAGAAGCTGGCAGGGGTTGGGGTGCTGTGGCTTGGGGGTTCGTTTCTCCCTCCTGCTCGCAGCAGGATGCTTGGCCGGCCCTGCCTGGGGAGAGGGGGGAAGGCTTTGGAGCTCAGGGAGATGTTTCTCCCCTGCTGCTTTCTCCTGCTGCCAGGGCTCTGTGTGTTCGAGGAGCCTGGCTGCTGCTGTGCCCTGCTTGAACTGAGCTCTCTCTCTCCTCTACATCCATGCTGAAGGCCAAGAGCCTCTCTGGGAGGCTCTAAGGGTGCCCCAGATGATCCTCCTGGCCCGCAGCAGCTTGGCTCTTGGCTGCTTTGAGGCATTGCTGCTTCCCACAGCAGTGCTGACCGCTGACCAGCGCCTTTGGTGCTGCCTTTGGCGCTGAGGGAGGAGAAGTTGACTCACCAGGGTTGGAGGGCTCCTCAAAGACCATCCAGTCCCCACCTCCCACCAGAGCAGCTTGCTCGGAGCCAGCTCCAGCACGGCAAAGGAGACCTGGAGGCTTGGCAGGTGGCAGGAGCACTGCTGGGGTGGGGGTCGGGGTGGGGGGCAGGGGGAAGGGCTTGGAGGCACCGCAGGAGCCCTCTGGACACGCACACAGCTGAAGCCAGCAGTTTGGTTCCTGCAGGAGCCTGCAATGCCCCAAAGGGTGGAGGGGGAAGGTTGTAGCCCCCAGCCCCCTCCTCCTTGCACTTTCTGTTCTGGGCTGTGAGCTGAGCAGCCCCACCCGGGGGTGGAGAGGGAGAGTTGTGGCCCCCAGCCCCTAGCCCCCTCCTCCTTGCACTTTCTGTTCTGGGCTGTGAGCTGAGCAGCCCCACCCGGGGGTGGAGAGGGAGAGTTGTGGCCCCCAGCCCCCAGCCCCCTCCTTGCACTTTCTGTTCTGGGCTGTGAGCTCCGGAGCTGCATGGGAGGATCTCCACCGCGGGATGGACAGGAAGACTTGTAGCCCCCAGCCCCCTCCTCACTTCACTTTCTGGTCTGGGTTGTGTGCTGAGCAGCTCCAGCAAGGGATGGAAAGGGGAGAGTTGTGGCCCCCAGCCCCCTCCTCACTTCACTTCCTATTCTGGGCTGTGAGCTCAGGAGCAGCTCCATCAAGGGATGGAGAGGGAGAGTTGTAGCCCCCAATCCCCTCACTTCACTTTCTGTTCTGGGTTGTGAGCTGAGCAGCTCCAGCAAGGGATGGAAAGGGAGAGTTGAGTCCCCAGCCCCTAACCCCCTCCTCACTTCACTTTCTGGTCTGGATTGTGAGCTCAGGAGCTGCATGGGAGCAGCTCCACCAAGGGATGGAAGTGGGAGAGTTGTGGCCCCCAGCCCCCTCCTCATTGCACTTTTGTTCTGGGTTGTGAGCTGAGCAGCTCCACCAAGGGATGGAGGGGGAGAGTTGTGGCCGCCAGCCCCCTCCTCACTTCACTGTCTGGTCTGGGCTGTGAGCTCAGGAGCTGCCTGGGAAGGAGGATCTCCAGCACGGGATGGAAGGGGGAGGGTTGTCTCGCCCATCCTGCCAGCTGCAGCCCCTGGGTTTCACTTTCCGTTCTGGGCTGTGAGCTCCGGGCTGCCTGGGCGGGGCTCGGCCACCCCCGGCTGCTCTTGCTGGAAGGAAAAGGCAAACCCAGCGCCGGTCTGGGGCGAAAATCCACACCGGTGGGCTAAGGGCCGGGGGCAGCCGGGGGCCTTTGTCCGTCCCCCCCCCCCTCCTTGTGCAGCAGGCAGGAGAAGCTGCCCTGGGTGCCGCCCGCCCGGAGCGCTGCCCCGGGGGCGCTGCCTCGGCCGGGGGGAGCGAAGCGCAGAGGTTTGCGCTGCCCGGGGGGGCTTCGGGGCTGGGCTCAGCCGCTCTGCGAGCTCGCTTTGCTTGCTGGACCGCAGGCAGGCGAGAGCTGGGCTCCCGGCTCGGGCCCCAGCCCTGAGTGTTGGCCCTCCCCCGAGGAGAATCTGGAGGTGCAGGTTTGCTGCAGGCTCTCCCTGGCCTGGGGCTCAGCTCTGTCAGGAGGAAGGGTGAGCCCAGAGCTGCTTGGTGCCCCTGCCCAGCCCAGCCTGGGTCCAGCACCGCAGCCCCAACCACCCAGCTGCCCCAGGCACTGCCTGTGGCTGAGCTCCAGCCCAGCCTGGGTCCAGCACCTCAGCACCAGCCACCCAGCTGCCCCAGGCACTGCCTGTGGCTGAGCTCCAGCCCAGCCTGGGTCCAGCACCTCAGCCCCAACCACCCAGCTGCCCCAGGCACTGCCTGTGGCTGAGCTCCAGCCCAGCCTGGGTCCAGCACCTCAGCCCCAACCACCCAGCTGCCCCAGGCACTGCCTGTGGCTGAGCTCCAGCCCAGCTCTGCTTGGCACAGGGCTAAGTGGTGCCCTGCCTGGGCAGCAGCAGAGCCTTGCTGGGGTGCAGTGGATGCTGGCAAGGGCCTGGTGCTCTTGGAGGCTGAGAGAAAGGGCAGTGCACAGAGCCACAGACCTGGGTTGGGTTGGCAAAGCTCTCTGGGATCATCCAGCCCAGCCCTCAAGCCAGCCCCACCATGGCCACCCAACCCTGGCCCCAAGTGCCACATCCAGACCCCTCTTGAACACCCCCAGGCATGGGGACTCCACCCCCTCCCTGGGCAGCCTGGGCCAGGCTGGCAGAGCCCTTGCAGGGAAGAAGTTTCTTCTCCTCTCCAAGCTGAGCCTCCCCTGGGGCAGCCTGAGGCCATTGCCTCTCCTCCTGGCCCTTGTTGCTGGGGAGCAGAGCCCAACCCCCCTGGCTGCAGCCTCCTCTCAGGGAGCTGCAGAGAGCAAGGAGGTCTCCCTCAGCCTCCTCTCAGGAGAGGAGTCACAGAATCAATAAGTTTGGAAAAGACCACAGTGGTCACCATGTCCAACCTGGGACCTAACCCCCAACCCCTCCTGACAGCTCACCCCTGGCTCCAAGGGCCTCATCCAGGCTCTTCCTGAACACCTCCAGCCATGGGGACTCCACCACCTCCCTGGGCAGCTCATCCCAGTGGCCAATTCCTCTGGCTGGGAAGAACTTTCTCCTCCCCTCCAGCCTCAACCTCCCCTGGCACAGCTTCAGACTGTGGCCTCTTGTTCTGGGGCTGGGGGCCTGGCAGAAGAGACCAACCCCCCCGGCTCCAACCTCCCTGCAGGGAGCTGGAGAGAGCAAGAAGGTCTCCCCTGAGCCTCCTCTGCTCCAGGCTGAGCAACCCCAGCTCCCTCAGCCTCTGCTCACAGGGCTGTGCCCCAGACCCCTCCCCAGCCCTGTGCCCCAGACCCCTCCCCAGCCTTGTGCCCCAGACCCCTCCCCAGCCTTGTGCCCCAGACCCCTCCCCAGCCCTGTGCCCCAGACCCCTCCCCAGCTCTGTTGCCCTTCTCTGGACACCTTCCAGCAGCTCAACCTCTTGCCTAACCTCAGCAGCCCAGAGCTGGACACAGGACTCAAGGGAGGCCTCAGCAGTGCTGAGCACAGGGCACAAGGACTTCCCTGCTCCTGCTGGCCACACTCTGCCTGACCCAGGCCAGGCTGCCCTTGGCCTTCTTGGCCCCCTGGGCACACTGCTGCCTCCTCTCCAGCTGCTCTCCCCCAGCCCCCCCAGCTCCCTCTCTGCCTGCCTGCTCTCAGCTTCCTCTTCTCTGCTTCAGAACTTCTTCCTTTCCTTCCTACAGCCCCTGGGGAGTTTCTTTACCTTCTGCCTCTTCCTGTCCCTCATCCGTGGGGGTTTCTTTTCCCTTCTAGGCATAGCCTGAACCCCCCCCCAGGATGCAAGCTGGCACGGCCGTGCCCACCGTGGTGATGCTGCAGCCCCAGGCCGGCAGCCTGGCCCCCAGGAACACCTGGCAGACGGGGCTGGGCGACTGCTGCACCGACTGTGGCGTCTGTGAGTGCCCCCCCGGGGCTGCCCACCCCCGCAGGGGCTGCCCACCCCTCCCCGGGCACCCCCTGCCCCCCCGCGGCTCGCTGCAGCCCGCTCCTGCCCGCCGTGCCCGCCGGGCTGGCAGGGCCTCAGCTGCTGCTCTGCCCCCGTGCCAGGCTGCTGTGGGCTGTTCTGCTACCCCTGCCTGGGCTGCCAGGTGGCAGGGGACATGAACGAGTGCTGCCTGTGCGGGACTGGCATGGCCATGAGGACCCTGTACCGCACCAGATACAACATCCAGGTCAGTGCCCGCCCCCGCCTCGCCCCCTCTGCCAAGCCCGCAGCCCGAGGTGCCCCCAGGCCCCCTGGCACTGCCCATCTCAGACCCTGGGGGTGCCAGGGGCGCAGGGCAGGGGTGGGGTGCCAAGGGGGGTGGCTGGATTGATGGCAGGAGGGGTGGGTGGCTTGGTGCCAGGGGGGTGGTTGGCTCGGTGCCGGGGGGGCTGGCTTGGTGCCAGGGGGGTGGGTGGCTGTCTTGGTGCCAGGGGGTGGGTGGCTTGGTGCCGGGGGGGGGTGGGTGGCTTGGTGCCAGGGGGTGGGTGGCTCGGTGCCGGGGGTGGGTGGCTCGGTGCCAGGGGGTGGGTGGCTCGGTGCCAGGGGTGGGTGGCTCGGTGCCGGGGGGTGGGTGGCTCGGTGCCGGGGGGTGGGTGGCTCGGTGCCGGGGGGTGGGTGGCTCGGTGCCAGGGGGTGGGTGGCTCGGTGCCGGGGGGTGGGTGGCTCGGTGCCGGGGGTGGGTGGCTCGGTGCCGGGGGGTGGGTGGCTCGGTGCCGGGGGGTGGGTGGCTCGGTGCCGGGGGGTGGGTGGCTCGGTGCCAGGGGGGTGGGTGGCTCGGTGCCGGGGGGTGGGTGGCTCGGTGCCAGGGGGTGGGTGGCTCGGTGCCGGGGGGTGGGTGGCTCGGTGCCGGGGGGTGGGTGGCTCGGTGCCGGGGCAGGGGGGTTGGAGCTGCTGCATCTTGGAGGTCCTTCCCAGCTGAAGCAATTCCAGGATCCCAGGCTGGATCCCAGGGAGGTTCAGGTTGGGACCTCAGGAGTTAGTCCTTCCCTGCCAGGCACTGGCTCAGGCTGCCCAGGGAGGTGGTGGCAGCCTCCTGGCTGGAGGGCAGCAGCCTGATGTGGTGCTCCTGCTCCTGCTCTTGTTTCTACACCTGCTCCTGCTCCTACTCTCCGGGAGGAGGAGCAGAGGGCTGGAGCTGCTCTGAGCACAGCCTGAGAGAGTTGGGGCTGTGCAGGCTGCAGAGAAGGCTCCCAGGAGACCTTCTGGTGGCCTTGCAGGATCTGCAGGGGGCTGCAAGCAAGCTGGGGAGGGACTTTGGAGGGGGTGAGGGAGGGACAGGAGTGGGGGGGCTGGAGCAGAAGTAGAAGTGGGGAGCTGGAGCTTGGCTGTGAGGAAGAAGTTGTTGGCCAGGAGGGTGGTGAGAGCCTGGCCCAGGCTGCCCAGGGAGGTGGTGGCAGCCTCCTGGCTGGAGGGGTTTGCAGCCAGGCTGGAGGTGGCTGTGAGCAAGCTGCTGTGGGGTGAGGGGTCCCTGCCCATGGCAGGGGGCTGGGGCTGGCTGAGCCTTGGGGTCCCTTCGAGCCCTGGCAGCTCTGTGACTCTGTGGCAGTGCCAGCTCCAGTGCAAACCAGGATGCCCCTGGGCTAGGGGAGGGAGCTGAGACCAGGTCAGTGGAGTGAGTAAAGCCAAGCAGAAGAGGGGCTCCCTCCCCCTGCCCCTGGCAGCACATCTTCAGCCACCTCACAGTCACAGGCTGCAGGGTGCTGGAAGGGGAGACCCCAAGGGCTGCTTGTCCAAGCCCTGCAGCTCCAGCTGGAGCAGGCTGCCCAGGGGCACATCCAGCCTGAGCTTGAATGCCACCAGGGATGGAGCCTCCACCACCTCCCTGGGCAGCCTGGGCCAGGCTCTCACCACCCTCCTGGGCAGCAACTTCTTCCTCACAGCCAAGCTCCAGCTCCCCACTTCTACTTCTGCTCCAGCCCCCCACTCCTGTCCCTCCCTCACCCCCTCCAAAGCCCCTCCCCAGCTCTCTTGCAGCCCCCTGCAGCTCCTGGGAGGCCACCAGGAGGTCTCCTGGGAGCCTTCTCCTCTCCATGCAGAGCAGCCCCAGCTCCCTCAGCTCAGCTGACTTCTCCCCCTTTCTGTTGCTGTTGCATTCCACCACCGCCTGAGAGCCTAAAGTGGCTTTCTGGGGGGCAGCCAGCACCTCTGACCCCTCTCTCCCTGGCAGGGCTCCCTGTGCTCTGACTTCTGTGTCACCCTCTGGTGCCCTGTGTGCTCCCTGTGCCAGATCAAGAGGGACATCAACCGCCGGCGGGCCATAGGCATATTCTGGTGAGCTGCCAGGGCTGGCCCCACACAGCCTCCCCCACTGCCAGCTGCCCTCCTGGGGGCCTCTCCTGCCAGCACCTCCTTGCTTTGGAGGGAGGCAGGTTTGCTCTTTGGCCCCCCCAAAAGGGGGCAGAAGGGAGATGCTCCCCACAGGAGCGGGAAGGGGACCCGGGGAGGGCTCTGCACAGCTCCAGCCTGCAGCACACAGCAGGGGGAGCACACAGGAGGCACAGCCTGGGCTGGGCACAGAGACACAGGCAGCCAGAGCCTCACACAGACCTCCCTGGGGAGCAGGACAGCAAGCCTCAGCCTTCATGACCCCCCCAGGTTCCAGCTAGGCAGCTCCAGGCCCCCATGGGGCAGCTCCAGCTCCCAATTAGTTAGCTCCAAGCTCCAGTTAAGAACCTTCAGGCCCTAATTAGTTACTTCCAGGTCCTAGTTAGGGAGCTCCAGGCTCCAGTTGGGCAGCTCCAGGTCCCCATGAGGCGGCTCCAGGCCCCTGTTAAGCAGTTCCAGGCCCCTGTTAAGCAGCTCCAGGTCCCAATTAGTTAGCTCCAAGCCCCAGTTAAGAACCTTCAGGTCCTAATTAGTTACTTCCAGGTCCTAATTAAGGAGCTCCAGGCTCCAACTGGGCAGCTCCAGGTCCCAATTAGTTAGCTCCAAGCCCCAATTAGGAACCTTCAGGCCCTAATTAGTTAGTTCCAGGTCCTAATTAGGCAGCTCCAGGCACCAATGGAGCAGCTCCAGGTCCCAGTTAGGAACCTTCAGGCCCTAATTAGTTAGTTCCAGGTTCTAATTAGGGAGCTCCAGGCTCCAACTGGGCAGCTTCAGGTCCCAATTAGTTAGCTCCAAGCCCCAGTTAAGAACCTTCAGGCCCTAATTAGTTACTTCCAGGTCCTAATTAGGGAGCTCCAGGCTCCAATTGGGCAGCTCCAGCTCCCAATTAGTTAGCACGAAGCTCCAGTTAAGAACCTTCAGGCCCTAATTAGTTACTTCCAGGTCCTAATTAGGGAGCTCCAGGCTCCAATTGGGCAGCTCCAGGTCCCAATTAGTTAGCTCCAAGCCCCACCTTGGAACCTTCAGGCCCTAATTAGTTACTTCCAGGTCCTAATTAGGGAGCTCCAGACTCCAATTGGGCAGCTCCAGGTCCCAATTAGTTAGCTCCAAGCCCCACCTTGGAACCTTCAGGCCCTAATTAGTTACTTCCAGGTCCTAATTAGGGAGCTCCAGACTCCAATTGGGCAGCTCCAGGTCCCCATGAGGCAGCTCCAGGCCCCTGTTAAGCAGTTCCAGGCCCCTGTTAAGCAGCTCCAGGTCCCAATTAGTTAGCTCCAAGCCCCAGTTAAGAACCTTCAGGTCCTAATTAGTTACTTCCAGGTCCTAATTAAGGAGCTCCAGGCTCCAACTGGGCAGCTCCAGGTCCCAATTAGTTGGCTCCAAGCCCCAATTAGGAACCTTCAGGCCCTAATTAGTTAGTTCCAGGTCCTAATTAGGCAGCTCCAGGCACCAATGGAGCAGCTCCAGGTCCCAGTTAGGAACCTTCAGGCCCTAATTAGTTAGTTCCAGGTTCTAATTAGGGAGCTCCAGGCTCCAACTGGGCAGCTCCAGGTCCCAATTAGTTAGCTCCAAGCCCCAGTTAAGAACCTTCAGGCCCTAATTACTTACTTCCAGGTCCTAATTAGGGAGCTCCAGGCTCCAATTGGGCAGCTCCAGCTCCCAATTAGTTAGCACCAAGCCCCAGTTAAGAACCTTCAGGCCCTAATTAGTTACTTCCAGGTCCTAATTAGGGAGCTCCAGGCTCCAATTGGGCAGCTCCAGGTCCCAATTAGTTAGCTCCAAGCCCCACCTTGGAACCTTCAGGCCCTAATTAGTTACTTCCAGGTCCTAATTAGGGAGCTCCAGACTCCAATTGGGCAGCTCCAGGTCCCCATGAGGCAGCTCCAGGCCCCTGTTAAGCAGTTCCAGGCCCCTGTTAAGCAGCTCCAGGTCCCAATTAGTTAGCTCCAAGCCCCAGTTAAGAACCTTCAGGTCCTAATTAGTTACTTCCAGGTCCTAATTAAGGAGCTCCAGGCTCCAACTGGGCAGCTCCAGGTCCCAATTAGTTAGCTCCAAGCCCCAATTAGGAACCTTCAGGCCCTAATTAGTTAGTTCCAGGTCCTAATTAGGCAGTTCCAGGCACCAATGGAGCAGCTCCAGGTCCCAGTTAGGAACCTTCAGGCCCTAATTAGTTAGTTCCAGGTTCTAATTAGGGAGCTCCAGGCTCCAACTGGGCAGCTCCAAGTCCCAATTAGTTAGCTCCAAGCCCCAGTTAAGAACCTTCAGGTCCTAATTAGTTAGTTCCAGGACCTAATTAGGCAGCTCCAGGTCCCAATTAGTTAGCTCCAAGCCCCAGTTAAGAACCTTCAGGTCCTAATTAGTTAGTTCCAGGACCTAATTAGGCAGCTCCAGGTCCCAATTAGTTAGCTCCAAGCCCCAGATAGGAAGGTTCAGGCCCTAATTAGTCAGCTCCAGGTCCCAAGTGGAGCAGCTCCAGGTCCCAATTAGTTAGCTCCAAGCCCCAGTTAGGAATCTTCAGGTCCTAATTAGCTCCAGGTCTCCAGTGAGGCAGCTCCAGGTCCCAGTTAGGAACCTTCAAGCCCTAATTAGTTAGTTCCAGGTCCTAATTAGGCAGCTCCAGGCACCAATTGGGCAGCTTCAGGTCCCCAGTGAGGCAGCTCCAGGTCCCAGTTAGGAACCTTCAGGCCCTAATTAGTCAGCTCTAGGTCCCCAATGGAGCAGCTCCAGGTCCTGGAGGCTTCCCAGCCCCATCTGGGCACAATCCTGGGCAAGCTGAGTTCCCCCTGCAGGGAGTTAAGGGCTGGAGGAGCTCCAAAGGTTTTGAGCCCTCCAGGTTCCTGTGGCACCTGCAGGGGCAGAGGCTCTGCAGCCTGTGAGCTCTCCCCAGGCCGTGCTGAGAGCCTGGGCTCCTGGGAGCTGCCCTGCAGCAAAACCTTGCTGGGAACCTTGGGCAGGAGAGCAGGGGCAGGACTGGGACTCCCTCACCCTCCTCTTCCTCTGCTGGGTGGGCCACCCCTTGAGTCCTGTGTCCAGCTCTGGGCTGCTGAGGTTAGGGAAGAGGTTGAGCTGCTGGAAGGTGTCCAGAGAAGGGCAACAGAGCTGGGGAGGGGTCTGGGGCACAGGGCTGGGGAGGGGTCTGGGGCACAGGGCTGGGGAGGGGTCTGGGGCACAAGGCTGGGGAGGGGTCTGGGGCACAGAGCTGGGGAGGGGTCTGGGGCACAAGGCTGGGGAGGGGTCTGGGGCACAGCCCTGTGAGCAGAGGCTGAGGGAGCTGGGGTTGCTCAGCCTGGAGCAGAGGAGGCTCAGGGGAGACCTTCTTGCTCTCTCCAGCTCCCTGCAGGGAGGTTGGAGCCAGGGGGGTTGGTCTCTTCTGCCAGGCCTCCAGCAGCAGAACAAGAGGACACAGCCTCAAGCTGTGCCAGGGGAGGTTGAGGCTGGAGGGGAGGAGAATGTTCTTCCCAGGGAGAGGAATTGGCCACTGGGATGAGCTGCCCAGGGAGGTGGTGGAGTCCCCATGGCTGGAGGTGTTCAGGAGGAGCCTGGATGAGGCCCTTGGTGCCAGGGTTGAGTTGCTCAGCTGGTGCTGGGGGAGAGGTTGGACTGGATGAGCTCTGAGGCCTTTTCCAACCTGGTTAATTCTGTTCTCTTCTCCTCCCCCTTGCAGATGCCACCAGCAGCCTCCCTGCAGGCAGGAGTCCCTGAGATCCACTCCATGGAGGAGCTGATGGTGCATGGCTGATCCCTCCCTCTCCCTGAGGGGTCAATAAAGAGCAGCTTCTTTTTGCCTTCTTGCCTCTCCTTGTCTCACTCCTGCACCCAGCCTTCCCTGCTTCAGCAGCCTGGAGGGCAGCTCAGCTGCCCCACTGCAGAGAAAGAGGCCTGGGGTGCCCAGGAGGAGGCTTCTGTGCTCCCCCACAGGCTAAACCCTGGCTCCAGGGCAGAGCTGGAGCTTCCCTCAGGCAGGTGAGGGTTGTCAGCCAGCAGGGTCCTGTGCCTGGGGCAGGGCAGTGCCAAGCACGGCTCAGGGCAGTGCCAAGCACGGCTCCGGGCTGGGTGGGGAAGGGGCAGAGAGCAGCCCGGGGGTGCTGGGGGAGGGGCAGCCCTGGGCCTGCGCTGCCACAGGCTCCCTGCTGCTGGGGCAGCTGAGGGCACCTGAGCCCGGTGCAGCCATCTGGAGCAAGGCAGCCTCAGCAGCTTGCCAGGGGCACCGGGCTGGAGGGAAGGATCCATCCCCAGGGCCCTGGGCAGGCTGCAGGGCTGGCCCCGAGGCAACCTCCTGAGGCTCAGCACGGCCAAGGGCAAGGGCCTGCAGCTGGGGCAGGGCAAGGCCAAGCACAGAGCCAGGCTGGGTGGGGAAGGGGCAGAGAGCAGCTCTGTGCCTGCAGTGCCAAAGGCTCCCTGCTGGCGCTGGCACAGCTCTGCCCAGAGAAGCTCTTGGAGGCTCCAGGTTGCTCCCGCTGGTCCAGGCCAGGCTGCTGGTGGCCACCTTAAGGAAGTTGTTAGACTATGCAGGAGAAACATGAGAGAGGCAAAGGCCCAGCTGGAGCTGAGGCTGAACACCTCTGTGATGGACAACAAAAAGCATTTGCACAAACACATTAGTGCTAAAAAGAAGGGCCAGAAGCACCTGCACTGCCTGTTGGACCTGGAGGGGAAGGCTGTGACTGAGGATGAGGCAAAGGCTGAGGGCCTGAGCACCTTCTTTGCCTCAGTCTTTAACAGCAAGGCAGGAGGAGCTCAGGACGAGTGGCCTCCTGAGCTGGGGGATGGGGTCAGGGAGCAGTGTCATGCCCTGGGTATCCATGAGGAATTGGTTTGGGACCTGCTGAGCCACTTGGACACTCAAGTCCATGGGGCCGGATGGGATCCATCCTAGGGTGCTGAGAGAGCTGCAGAGGAGCTGCCAAGCCGCTCTCCAGCATTGTCCTCCAGTCCTGGCTCACCAGAGAGGTCCCAGATGACTGGAAACTGGCCAAGGTGGTCCCCACCCACAAGAAGGGTGGGATGGAGGAAGCTGGAAGCTCCAGGCCTGGCAGCCTGACCTCAGTGCCAGGGAAAATGATGGAGCAGATCAGCCTGGGGGCAGTAACTCTGCACCTGCAGGATGGCCAAGGGCTCAGGTCCAGCCAGCAGGGAGTCAGGCAGGGCAGGTCCTGCCTCTCCAACCTGATCTTCTATGCCCAGGGGACTGCCTGGGGGTGTGGGGAGGCTGTGGATGAGGTCTGCCTGGACTGCAGCAAGGCCTTTGCCACCATCCCCCCAGCAAGCTCCTGGCCAAGCTGTCAGCCCCTGGCTGGGGCAGCAGCACTCTGAGCTGGGTCAGGAACTGGCTGCAGGCTGAGCCCAGAGAGTGGTGGTGAATGGTGCCACAGCCAGCTGGCAGCCAGGCCCCAGTGGTGTGCCCCAGGGCTCAGTGCTGGGCCCCAGCCTGATCAATATCTGCACTGAGGATCTGGAGGAGGGGATGGAGTCCATCAGCAGTGAATGTGCAGCTGACAGCAAGCTGGGGGCAGGAGTTGAGCTGTGAGAGGGCAGGAGAGCTCTGCAGAGGGACCTTGCCAGGCTGGGCAGATGGGCAGAGGCCAACAGGATGGCATTCAACAAGTCCAAGTGCCAGGTGCTGCACATTGGCCACAGCAACCCCAGGCAGAGCTACAGGCTGGGGGCAGAGTGGCTGAGAGCTGCCAGGCAGAGAGGGACCTGGGGGTGCTGATCAACAGCTGCCTGAACATGAGCCTGCAGTGTGCCCAGGGTGCCAAGAAGGCCAATGGCATCCTGGCCTGCAGCAGGCAGAGTGTGGCCAGCAGGAGCAGGGAGGTCATTGTGCCCCTGTGCTCTGCTTTGGTTAGGCCACAGCTTGAGTCCTGTGTCCAGCTCTGGGCTCCTCAGTTTAAGAAGGACATTGAGAGACTTGAAGGTGTCCAGAGAAGGGCAACAAGGCTGGGGAGAGGCCTTGAGCACAGCCCTGTGAGGAGAGGCTGAGGGAGCTGGGGTTGCTGAGCCTGGAGAAGAGGAGGCTCAGGGGAGACCTCATTGCTCTCTCCAACTACCTGCAGGGAGGTTGTAGCCAGGAGGGGGTTGTTCTCTCCAGCAAACAGCAGCAGAACAAGGGGACACAGTCTCAAGCTGTGCCAGGGGAAGTTTAGGCTGGAGGTGAGGAGAAAGTTCCTCACAGAGAGAGTGATTCGCCATTGGGATGTGCTGCCCAGGGAGGTGGTGGAGTCACAGTCCCTGGAGGTGTTCAAGAGGGGACTGGATGTGGCCCTTGGTGCCATGGTCTAGCCATGGGGTCTGTGGTGACAGGTTGGACTCGATGATCTTTGAGGTCTCTTCCAGCCTTGGTGATACTGTGAGGCTGTGATACCTTGGCCAGCTGGGCACAGCCTGGCTCCTGTCCATCCAGTGCCACCAGCACCCCCAGGCCCTCCTCTGCTGGGCAGCTCCCCAGCCACTGCTCCTACCCCACCCCAGGCCCTGCCTGCTGCCTCCTTCCCCTCCGAGCAGCAGGGAGGTGACAAAGCCAAGGCAGCAGGAGGTTAGCTCAGGGTTGGGCACAGAGCTCTCACCAGCCCTTGCCAAGCAGCAGTTCACAGCACTGCAGGAAGCACTGCCCCTGGCAAGAGCAACCAGCTCTGCTGGCCTGGGAGGAAGCACAGGCAGGGCTCAGGCAGCAGCACCAGGCTGGGGGAAGGATCCATCCCCAGGGCCCTGGGCAGGCTGCAGGGCTGGCCCCGAGGCAACCTCCTGAGGCTCAGCAAGGCCAAGGGCAAGGGCCTGCAGCTGGGGCAGGGCAAGGCCAAGCACAGAGCCAGGCTGGGTGGGGAAGGGGCAGAGAGCAGTGCTGAGGAGAAGGCCCTGGGGGTGCTGGGGGAGGAGCAGCTCCCCAGGAGGCAGCAAGGGCAGCTGGCAGCCCAGGAGCCAAGGCTGTGCTGGGCTGAGCCCCAGCAGGGTGGGCAGCAGGGGCAGGGAGGGGATTCTGCCCCTCTGCTCTGCTCACACCTCCCCTGCAGGGCTGGGGCAGCTCTGGAGCCCCCAGCACAAGGAACTGCAGCTGCTGGAGAGGCTCCAGAGGAGGCCCCAGAGCTGAGCAGAGGCTGCAGAGCCTCCCCTGTGGGGCCAGGCCGGGAGAGCTGGGGCTGGAGAGGGGAGAGAAGGCTGCAGGGAGAGCTTCTGGAGGCCTTGCAGGGCTTCAAGGGCTGCTCAGCAAGCTGGGCACAGAGTTTGTCTCAGGGCCTGCGGTGCCAGGCCGGGGGGACGGTTTGAGACCCAGAGAGGGAGACCCAGCGTGGAGAGAAGGAGAAGCGTTTGCCCCTGGGGGCGGTGGGAGCCTGTGCCAGGCTGCCCAGGGCGAGCTGGGGCTGCCCCCACGCCGGGACCCGTGCCAGCTCCGGGTGCTCTGGGCGCTGAGCAGCCTGCTCTGCCCGGGGCCGGCCCTGCTGGCTGCAGGGGGGCTGGCCTGGGTGGGCTTTGAGGGTCCCTTCCGCCCCATAGCAGTCTCATGCCTTGGCTCCATGGCAGCAGCAGATGGCTCAGGGCAGCGCAGGAGCCCCTCTGAACCCCCTGGCAGACCCCAGAGGTGGGGGTGGGCGCGGGGGGGGCAGCAGCAGAGGCAGCAGCAGGCTTGCAGCAGTTGTGCAAGGTGGCACTGCAGGCAGGGAGTGTGTCAGAGGGAGCAGAGGTCGCCCAGGCTGCACCCAGAGCATATAAAGGGTGGGGAGCGGGAGCAGGAGCTGCGGCTGCAGGGCACGGGCAGCGCTCAGGTACGTGGGGCTGGGCTGGGCACGGCCGCCAGCGGGGCACGGCTGCCGGCTGGGGAGCTCCTGCTGGGCAGGGGGAGGGGGTGGGAGCAGAGAGCATGGGATCCTAGAATCCTGGAGGCACAGGGCTGCCAGGGCTGGAAGCAGAGACAGAGCTCAGGGAGTCACAGAAGGGTCAGGGCTGGAAGGGAGCTCAAGGCTCAGCCAGGGCTGAACTTCCTTTCTCTCTCCTCACTTCCTCACCCTGGCTGGGGCTGGGGCTGGGGCTGGGACTGGGGCTGTCTCCTTGCTGCCCTTGGCTGTGTTCTTGGGTTTGGGCTGAGTGTCATAGAGGCACAGAGCTGGCAGGGCTGGAGGGGAGCTCAAGGCTCAGCCAGCCCCAACCCCTGCCACGGGCAGGGACCCCTCACCCCACAGCAGCTTGCTCACAGCCACCTCCAGCCTGGCTGCAAACACCTCCAGCCAGGAGGCTGCCACCACCTCCCTGGGCAGCCTGGGCCAGGCTCTCACCACCCTCCTGGCCAACAACTTCTTCCTCACAGCCAAGCTCCAGCTCCCCACTTCTACTTCTGCTCCAGCCCCCCAGTCCTCTCCCTCCCTCACCCCCTCCAAAGTCCCTCCCCAGCTTGCTTGCAGCCCCCTGCAGCTCCTGCAAGGCCACCAGAAGGTCTCCTGGGAGCCTTCTCCTCTGCAGCCTGCACAGCCCCAACTCTCTCAGGCTGTGCTCAGAGCAGCTCCAGCCCTCTGCTCCTCCTGCTGGCCCTGCTCTGGACCCCTTCCAGCCCCTCCAGAGCCTTCCTGGCACAGAGGCTCCAGAGCTGGCCCCAGAGCTGCAGCTGTGCTCTCAGCAGAGGGGAGCAGAGGGGCAGAATCCCCTCCCTGGCCCTGCTGGCCACACTGCTCTGGCTGCAGCCCAGGCTCTGCTTGGCTCTCTGGGCTGCCAGTGCTCCCTGCTGGCTCCTGCTCAGCTTCTCCTCCCCCAGCACCCCCATCCCCAGCTCCCTCAGTTCAGCTGCAGCTCTTCTGCATGTCTGAAACACAGCCCTGGAGAAGCTCTGAGAGTGGTGAAAGGGTTGTCAAGGGCAGAGCTGGGGGAGAGACCCCAGGCAGCCCCTGCTGACCAGCAGCAGGCAGGGCAGAGCCTGCCAGGGAGGTGGTGGAGTCCCCATGGAATCACAGAGCTGTTAGGGTTGGAAGAGACCTCAGGAGCAGAGGAGGCAGGGGGTGGGCAGGGGGCAAGAAGGGCAGCAGCAGCCTGGGCTGGAGCAGCAGTGGGGTGGGCAGCAGGAGCAGGGCAGGGATGGTGCCCCTGGGCTCAGCACTGGGCAGGCCACAGCTTGAGGGCTGGGCTCAGCTTTGGGCTGCTGGCTGCAAGAAGCACCTTGAGGAGCTGGAGCAGGGCCAGGGAAGGGCAAGCAAGGTGGGGAAGGGTGTGGAGAAGAGGGCTGGGGAGGAGCAGCTGAGGGAGCTGGGGGTGCTGAGTGTGGAGCAGAGGAGGCTGAGGGAGACCTCCTTGCTCTCTGCAGCTCCCTGAGAGGAGGCTGCAGCCAGGGGGGGTTGGGCTCTGCTCCCCAGCAACAAGGCACAGCACAACCACTGCTGAGCTCTGCCAGGGCTGCAGCAAGGCCCTGGTGGGCTGCAGCTGCTGTTGGATCCTTCCTGGGCAGCTGGCCAGGAGCCAGCAGTGGGCACTGCCAGCACAGGAGGCCAAGGGCAGCCTGGGCTGCACCCAAAGCAGGGTGGCCAGAGCTGGAGAGAGGGATCCTGCCCCTCTGCTCTGCTCTGGGGAGACCTCCCCTGCAGGGCTGGGGCCAGCTCTGGAGCCCTCAAGACAGGAGGGAGCTGGAGCTGAGGGAGAGGCTCCAGAAGAGGTCACCAGAGGGCTGCAGAACCTCTGCCATGGGCACAGGATGGGAGAGCTGGGGCTGACCTGCCTGGAGAGAAGGCTGCAGGCAGAGCTCAGAGCAGCCTCCCAGTCCCTGCAGGGGCTGCAAGCAGGCTGGGCAGGGCTCAGGAGGAAGCTCTGCAGAGGGAGCCTGGGGAGGCTCTGGCACAGGCTGCCCGGGGGGGTGGTGGAGGCTCCATCCCTGCAGCCATCCAAGCTCAGCCTGGCTGTGGCCCTGGGCAGCTGCTGCAGCTGGAGCTGTCCCTGCTGCCTGCAGGGGGCTGCACAGGATGCCCCTGGAGCCTCCCTTCCCAGGTGATGCAGTCTGTGACTGCTCTGCCCTGCTGAGACCTCCCCTGCAAGATTGCCTCCAGCTCTGGGCTCCCCAGCTCAGCAGGGACAGGGAGCTGCTGCAGAGAGGCCAAGGCAGGCTCCAAGGCTGCTGAAGGCACTGCAGCACTGCCTGGGGAGGAGAGGCCGAGAGCCCTGGGGGTGCTGAGTGTGCAGAGGAGAAGGCTGAGAGGCATCTGATCAATGTCTCTGAGGAGCTGAGGGCTGGGGGCAGGAAGGGAGGCACAGGGACAGCCTCTGCTCACTCTGCCCTGGCACAGCCCGAGGGGCAAGGGCTGGCAAGTGCAGCCCAGGAGCTTGCAGCTCAGCAGCAGGAGGAACTTCTTGCTTGGGAGGCTGCCAGAGGCCTGGAGCAGGCTGCCCAGAGAGCTTGTGGAGTCTCCTTGTGTGGAGCCTCTGCAGCCCTGGCTGGAGGTGTTCCTGTGTGCCCTGGGCTGGATCCTCTGCCCCTGCTCTGGCAGGGGGCTGGCACTGGCAGCTCTCCAGGGGTCCCTTCCAGCCCCTGGCACCCTGTGTGAGCTGTGGGCTGTGAGTGTGGCTTTCCCTGGCAGGTGTGGAGCCCCCGGGCCATGGCCTCTCAGCAGGTGATCGCAGTGCAGCCGCAGTTCACTGTCACCCCCTGGTGGGCGAGTGGCAGTCAGGGCTGATGAGCTGCTGCTCCGACTGCAGCGTCTGTGAGTACTCTGCTGCTGCTCCTCCCCCTCCTCCCCCTCCTCCTCCTCCTCCTCCTCCTCCTCCCCCTTCCCCTTCCCCTCCCCCTTCCCCTTCCCCTTCCCCTTCCCCTTCCCCTTCCCCTTCCCCTTCCCCTTCCCCTTCCCCCTTCCCCTTCCCCTTCCCCTTCCCCTTCCCCTTCCCCTTCCCTTTTCCCTTTCCCTTCCCTGTCCCCTTCCCCTTCTCCTCCTCCTTCTTCTATTCTTCCTCCTTCTCCTCTTCCTCCTCCTTCTCCTCCTCCTCCTTCTCCTCTTCCTTCTTCTCCTTCTCCTCCTCCTCCTTCTCCTCCTCCTTCTATTCTTCCTCCTTCTCCTCTTCCTCCTTCTCCTCTTCCTCCTTCTCCTCTTCCTCCTTCTCCTCCTCCTCCTTCTCCTCCTCCTTCTCCTCCCTCTCTTTCTCCTTCTCCTCTTTCTCCTTCTCCTCATCCTCCTTCTCCTTCTCCTCTTCCTCCTTCTCCTTCTCCTCCTCCTTCTCCTCCCTCTCTCCTCCTTCTCCTCTTCCTCCTTCTCCTACTCCTCCTTCTCCTTCTCCTCCTTCTCCTTCTCCTTCTTCTCCTTCTCCTTTTCCTCTTCCTCCTTCTCCTTTTCCTTCTCCTTCTCTCTCCTTCTCCTCCTCCTTCTCCTCCCTCTCTTCCTCCTTCTCCTCTTTCTCCTTCTCCTCGTCCTCCTTCTCCTTCTCCTTCTCCTCTTCCTCCTTCTCCTTCTCCTTCTCCTCTTCCTCCTTCTCCTTCTCCTTCTCCTTCTCCTTCTCCTTCTCCTTCTCCTTCTCCTTCTCCTTCTCCTTCTCCTCTCCTTCTCCTTCTCCTTCTCCTTCTCCTTCTCCTTCTCCTTCTCCTTCTCCTTCTCCTTCTTCTTCTTCCTCTCTTTCTCCTCCTCCTCCTTCTCTTTCTCTTCTCTTCAACCTTCTCTTTCTCCTCCTCCTCCTTCTCTTTCTCCTCCTCCTCCTGCTGCCCCCCTTGGCACCTCCCCAGCCGCAGCCCCCTTGCTGTGTGGGCACCGGGGGCGAGGCAGCTGTGCCCTGGGGCGCCCGGGCTGCAGCCCCGGCCGCCTGCCCCTGCCTGTGTCTCCCCTGGCAGCCCCCAGCTGAGGCTGTCTCTGGCTGCCCACAGGTCTGTGTGGGGCCTGCTGCTACCTCTGCCTGGGCTGCCAGGTGGCAGGGGACATGGGGGAGTGCTGCCTGTGTGGCACCGGCGTGCCCATGAGGACTCTGTACCGCACCAGATACCGCATCCCGGTCAGTGCCCGCCGCGGGCCTGCCCTGCTGCCGTCACGGCCGGGGGGGGGGGAAGGGCGCCCCGAGGTGAACGACAGGGGTGGGGGAGGAGGAAGGGGTCCCGAGGTGAAGAGCAGGGCCGTGGTGGGCAGGAGGCTGCAGGGCTGAGCTGGGCAGGGGGCTGCAGGGCTGAGCTGGGCAGGGGGCTGCAGGGCTGAGTTGGGCAGGGGGCTGCAGGGCTGAGCTGGGCAGGGGGCTGCAGGGCTGAGCTGGGCAGGGCTGAGGGCTGAGGGCAGGGGGCTGCAGGGCTGAGCTGGGCAGGGGGCTGCAGGGCTGAGCTGGGTGCTGGCGGGCAGGGGCTGGGCAGGGGGCTGCAGGGCTGAGCTGGGTGCTGGGGGCAGGGGCTGGGCAGGGGGCTGCAGGGCTGGGCAGGGGGCTGGGCAGGGGCTGCAGGGCCGGGCAGGGGGCTGCAGGGCTGGGCAGGGGGCTGGGCAGGGGGCTGCAGGGCCGATCAGGGGGCTGCCGGTGGCAGGCTGCTGGCTCCGCAGGGCTCCATCCTGAAGGACTTCCTGGCCGTGGGCTGCTGCCCCCTGTGCTCCCTCTGCCAGCTGAAGAGAGACATCAACCGCAGGAGGCAGCTGGGCATCTTCTGGTGAGCTGGGGGGGGCTGGGGGGAGCTGGGGGGAGCTGGGGGGGGCTGGGGGGCTGGGGGAGCTGGGGGGAGCTGGGGGGAGCTCGGGGGGGGCTGGGGGGGCTGGGGAGGAGCTGGGGGGAGCTGGGGGGAGCTGGGAGAGAGCTGGGGGGAGCTGGGGGGAGCTGGGAGAGCTGGGGGGAGCTGGGAGGGACTGGGCGAGAGTTGGGGGGAGCTTGGGGGGAGCTGGGAGAGAGCTGGGAGGGACTGGGGGAGCTGGCAGGGGCTGGGGGAGCTGGGGTTGAGCCCAGAGCTGGTGCCCAGAGCTGAGCTGGTGCCCAGAGCCGGTGCCCAGAGCCGGTGCCCAGAGCCTCCCTCTCCTCCCTCTCCTCCCTCTCCTCTGCCAGCCCCCCTGGCACGGGCAGCTCAGAGGGTGCCCAGCCCCACGGCACGGTGTTGCCGGGCGCCTGCAGGGTGAGGGCTCTGGGCGGGGCCCATCGGCTGGCTGCTGCCCACAGCCCCTCCCCTGGCACTGCCAGTCCTGTCCCTGCCCCCTGACCTTCCTTTCCCGTTCCAGAGGGCAGCAGCCTGGCGGTGCCCAGCAGAGCCGCTCCGGGCACGGCTTGCCCTGGCAGCAGAGCAGGAGCTGCCCAGGCAGGAGGTGCCCAGGCAGGAGGTGCCCAGGCAGGAGGTGCCCAGGCAGGAGGTGCCCGGGCAGGCAGAGCCTCCCCTGGCTGAGAGCAGCAATAAAAAGCAGCTGTCCCCCCGGCCTGGGCTGTGGTTCTTTGCGTCCCTGTGCCCTCCTGCAGCACCCGGGGCACAGAGCTGCCCTGGCACAGGCTGTGGGGGCAGAGCAGTGCTGGGGGGGGGGAGAGGAGATCGTAGATCAATCAGGTTGGCAAAGACCTCAGAGCTCAGCAGGTCCAACCTGGGACCTGACCCCCAGCCCCTGCTGACAGCTCACCCTTGGCTCCAAGGGCCACATCCAAGCCCCTCTGGAGCACCCCCAGGGCTGGGGACTCCACCACCTCCCTGGGCAGCTCATCCCAGTGGCCAATTCCTCTCCCTGGGAAGAACTTTCTCCTCCCCTCCAGCCTCAACCTCCCCTGGCACAGCTTGAGGCTGTGGCCTCTTGTTCTGGGGCTGGGGGCCTGGCAGAAGAGACCAACCCCCCCTGGCTCCAACCTCCCTGCAGGGAGCTGGAGAGAGCAATGAGGTCTCCCCTGAGCCTCCTCTGCTCCAGGCTGAGCAACCCCAGCTCCCTCAGCCTCTGCCCACAGGGCTGTGCCCCAGCCCCCCCCCAGCCCTGTGCTCCAGACCCCTCCCCAGCCCTGAGCCCCAGACCCCTCCCCAGCCCTGAGCCCCAGACCCCTCCCCCCCTGTGCCCCAGACCCCTCCCCCAGCCCTGAGCCCCAGACCCCTCCCCAGCCCTGTGCCCCAGCCCCCTCCCCAGCCCTGTGCCCCAGACCCCTCCCCAGCTCTGTTGCCCTTCTCTGGACACCTTCCAGCAGCTCAACCTCTTGCCTAACCTCAGCAGCCCAGAGCTGGACACAGGACTCAAGGGGAGGCCTCAGCAGTGCTGAGCACAGGGCACAAGGACTTCCCTGCTCCTGCTGGCCACACTCTGCCTGACCCAGGCCAGGCTGCCCTTGGCCTTCTTGGCCCCCTGGGCACACTGCTGCCTCCTCTTCAGCTGCTCTCCCCCAGCACCCCCAGCTCCCTCTCTGCCTGGCTGCTCTCAGCCCCTCTGCCCCCAGCCTGTGGCACTGCCTGGGGTTGCTGTGGCCAAGTGCAGCCCCTGGCACTCGTTCAGTGCCATCCTGTTGGACTCCACTGAAGGAGACTTTCTCTTGCTGAGCCTACCCTGGAGGGGAGCAGAACACCAGGGTCAGTGGCAGGAGAAAAGCAGAAGCCAAGCCCCTGGCAGGCAGCTCAGCTCCTTCCAGAGGCACAGTCTGGGGTGGCTGGGAAGGGACCCTCAAGATCATCCAGCCCCAGCCCCCTGCCATGGGCAGGGACACCACCCACCAGCCCCAGCTGGCTCAGGGCCTCATCCAGCCTGGCCCTGAGCACCTCCAGGCAGGAGGCAGACACAAGCAGTGCTCTGAGTGCCAGCCTGGTGCCAGCAGGAGGAGCAGAGGGCTGGAGCTGCTCTGAGCACAGCCTGAGAGAGTTGGGGCTGTGCAGGCTGCAGAGGAGAAGGCTCCCAGGAGACCTTCTGGTGGCCTTCCAGGGTCTGCAGGGGGCTGCAAGCAAGCTGGGGAGGGACTTTGGAGGGGGTGAGGGAGGGACAGGACTGGGGGGGCTGGAGCAGAAGTAGAAGTGGGGAGCTGGAGCTTGGCTGTGAGGAAGAAGTTGTTGGCCAGGAGGGTGGTGAGAGCCTGGCCCAGGCTGCCCAGGGAGGTGGTGGCAGCCTCCTGGCTGGAGGGGTTTGCAGCCAGGCTGGAGGTGGCTGTGAGCAAGCTGCTGTGGGGTGAGGGGTCCCTGCCCGTGGCAGGGGGCTGGGGCTGGCTGAGCCTTGAGCTCCCTTCCAGCCCTGGCAGCTCTGTGGCTCTGTGACCTGTGACATTGCCCCAGGGAAGGTTTAGGTTGGAGAGGAGAAGAATCTTCCGTGAAGCAGCAGGGCCAGGGAAGGGCAAGCAAGGTGGGGAAGGGTGTGGAGAAGAGGGCTGGGGAGGAGCAGCTGAGGGAGCTGGGGGTGCTGAGTGTGGAGCAGAGGAGGCTGAGGGAGACCTCCTTGCTCTCTGCAGCTCCCTGAGAGGAGGCTGCAGCCAGGGGGGTTGGGCTCTGTTCCCCAGCCACAAGGGCCAGGAGGGGCTGAGCTGCTCTGCCCTGAGGCCAACACTCAGCACAGCTCTGCCCCCAGCAAGGGCTGCACCGAGCCAGAGTGAAGTGGAAGTCATCAGGGCAAACAGGGAAGAGTTTCCTTTGGCAGCCAACCAAAACCATCACCAGGAGGGGCTTGGGGGGGGGCTGGGGAGGGGGAGAAGCTGGCCAGGAGCAGGCAGGGGAGGCTGCAGCACAGGAGGCCAAGGGCAGCCTGGGCTGCACCCAAAGCAGGGTGGCCAGAGCTGGAGAGAGGGATCCTGCCCCTCTGCTCTGCTCTGGGGAGACCTCCCCTGCAGGGCTGGGGCCAGCTCTGGAGCCCTCAACACAGGAGGGAGCTGGAGCTGAGGGAGAGGCTCCAGAGGAGGCCACAGAGATGCTCAGAGGGCTGCAGAACCTCAGTCCTGTCCCTCCCTCACCCCCTCCAAAGTCCCTCCCCAGCTTGCTTGCAGCCCCCTGCACACCCTGCAAGGCCACCAGAAGGTCTCCTGGGAGCCTTCTCCTCTGCAGCCTGCACAGCCCCAACTCTCTCAGCCTGTGCTCAGAGCAGCTGCAGCAGGGGCCAGGCTCTGCTCAGTGGTGCCCTGGGACAGGCCAGGGGGCAGTGGGCACAGACTGGAAGCCAGGAGGTTCCACATCAGCAGGAGGAGAAACTCCTTTGGGGTGAGGCTGCTGGAGCCTGGAGCAGGCTGCCAGAGAGGTTGTGGAGTCTCCTGCTCTGGAGAGCTTCCAACCCCCCTGGATGTGCTCTGGGTGCCCTGCCCTGGGTGCCCTGCCCTGGCAGGGGGCTTGCACTGGAGGGTCTCCAGAGGTCCCTTGCACCCCCCCATTCTGCAGAGCTCCCCAGCTGCAAGCACTGCTGGCCCAACAGCTGCCCCCAGCCCCTGGCAGCCTTTCCCCTCCCCCAGCTCTCACTTCCTTAGGCAGGCAGGAGGCAGTTTTGCCTTTGGAGCTTTGCCTCCCCTTGAGCAGCTTCAAGGCACTGGCAGCCAGGCAGCCCCCAGCACCGCTGCACCCCCAGAGCCCTGCAGGCAGGACACCTCTGCTGAGACAGAGCTGGGCTGGAGCAACACTGGGAGTGGGGAAAGGGCTGGAGGAGAGGCTGAGCAGGAGCCAGCAGGGAGCACTGGCAGCCCAGAGAGCCAAGCAGAGCCTGGGCTGCAGCCAGAGCAGTGTGGCCAGCAGGGCCAGGGGAGGGGATTCTGCCCCTCTGCTCCACTCTGCTGAGAGCACAGCTGCAGCTCTGGGGCCAGCTCTGGAGCCTCTGTGCCAGGAAGGCTCTGGAGGGGCTGGAAGGGGTCCAGAGCAGGGCCAGGAGGAGGAGCAGAGGGCTGGAGCTGCTCTGAGCACAGCCTGAGAGAGTTGGGGCTGTGCAGGCTGCAGAGGAGAAGGCTCCCAGGAGACCTTCTGGTGGCCTTGCAGGAGCTGCAGGGGGCTGCAAGCAAGCTGGGGAGGGACTTTGGAGGGTGTCCATTGCTCTCTACAACTCCCTGCAGGGAGGTTGTAGCCAGGAAGGGGTTGGCCTCTTCTCCCTAGCAGCCAGCACCAGAACAAGAGGACACAGTCTCAAGCTGTGCCAGGGGAAGTTCAGGCTGGAGGTGAGGAGAAAGTTCTTCACTGAGTGATTCGCCATTGGGATGTGCTGCCCGGGGGTGGCGGAGTCACCGTCCCTGGAGGTGTTCAAGAGGGGACTGGATGTGGCTCTTGGTGCCATGGCCTGGTCATGAGGTCTGTGCTGCCAGGTTGGACTCGATGGTCTTTGAGGTCTCTTCCAACCTTGGTGATACTGTGATACTGTGTCTGCAGCCCCCTGAGCCTCTTGCTGGCCTCCTCTGGAGCCTCTCCCTCAGCTCCAGCTCCCTCCTGTGTTGAGGGCTCCAGAGCTGGCCCCAGCCCTGCAGGGGAGGTCTCCCCAGAGCAGAGCAGAGGGGCAGGATCCCTCTCTCCAGCTCTGGCCACCCTGCTTTGGGTGCAGCCCAGGCTGCCCTTGGCCTCCTGTGCTGCAGCCTCCCCCTGCCTGCTCCTCTTCAGCTTCTCCCCCTGCCCAGCCCCCCCAAGGCCTTCTCCTCAGGGCTGCTCTCAGCCTCCTCATCCCCTCCCAGCCCCAGGGCTGTCCTTGGGCCCAGCCCAGCACATCTCCCTCCTGGCTGGGGTTGGTTTGCCCTGCTGTGTGCTGGGAGCAGAGTGGGCAGTGGGCACCCAGCCCTGGCTGAGGGCCTGAAGCTGTCAGTGCAGCTGGGCTTGGGGGAAGGAGCTGTGCCCCCTGGGTTCAGCCCAGGGAGGTGGTGGCAGCCTCCTGGCTGGAGGGGTTTGCAGCCAGGCTGGAGGTGGCTGTGAGCAAGCTGCTGTGGGGGGAGGGGTCCCTGCCCGTGGCAGGGGGCTGGGGCTGGCTGAGCCTGGAGCTCCCTCCCAGCCCAAGCTGCTCTCTGGTGCTCTGCACACAAACCACACTTCCTTCTCCTGGCCAAAAGCCCTCCCCAGCAGCCTGCAGGCAGAGCCTCTGCACTGGAAACAGCCAAGCAGCTTCCCCTGGGCAAACACCACCCTCCCTCTGCCCCTCTCACCTCCCCTCCTGTCCCCCTGCCAGCCCCAAACCTGTCCACCCTGCAGGGATTAAGAGGGCTCAGAGATAACAACCTGCCTGCCTTATCAGCTGGGAAGCCATCCAAACACCCCAAAGGCCTCCAGGAGGTCTGACCTGTGACCTCCTGCGGTCTGCTGATGCAAGCCCCAGCTCCCCAAGCTGGATATATGGGCAGGAGCCCTCCCCACAGCATCCCCAGCCCTGCAGCCAGCCTGCTCCGCTGCCCAGCTCTGCACCATGCAGCTCAGAGGTACTGCAGGGGCTGAGGGGCTCCTGGGAGCAGCAGGGAGGGGAGAGGTGAGCTGCTGGAGGGCAGCAAGGCTCTGCAGAGGCACCAGGCCAGGCTGCAGCCAGGGCTGAAGTCACCTGAAGGAGGTTTAGCAAGGGCTGGCTCCTGCTCTTGGGGCACAGCAACCCCAGGAAGGCTCCAGGCTGGGGGTCTGGCTGGGAGAGGGGGACAGAAGCTGTGTCCCTGTGTGCCAGGGGCTGCACATTGGCCACAGCAACCCCAGGCAGTGCCTCAGGCTGGGGGCAGAGGGGCTGAGAGCAGCCAGGCAGAGAGGGAGCTGGGGGTGCTGGGGGAGAGCAGCTGAAGAGGAGGCAGCAGTGTGCCCAGGGGGCCAAGAAGGCCAAGGGCAGCCTGGCCTGGGTCAGGCAGAGTGTGGCCAGCAGGAGCAGGGAAGTCCTTGTGCCCTGTGCTCAGCACTGCTGAGGCCTCCCCTTGAGTCCTGTGTCCAGCTCTGGGCTGCTGAGGTTAGGCAAGAGGTTGAGCTGCTGGAAGGTGTCCAGAGAAGGGCAACAGAGCTGGGGAGGGGTCTGGGGCACAAGGCTGGGGAGGGGTCTGGGGCACAAGGCTGGGGAGGGGTCTGGGGCACAAGGCTGGGGAGGGGTCTGGGGCACAGGGCTGGGGAGGGGGCTGGGGCACAGCCCTGTGAGCAGAGGCTGAGGGAGCTGGGGTTGCTCAGCCTGGAGCAGAGGAGGCTCAGGGGAGACCTTCTTGCTCTCTCCAGCTCCCTGCAGGGAGGTTGGAGCCAGGGGGGTTGGTCTCTTCTGCCAGGCCCCCAGCCCCAGAACAAGAGGACACAGTCTGAAGCTGTGCCAGGGGAGGTTGAGGCTGGAGGGGAGGAGAAAGTTCTTCACAGCCAGAGGAATTGGCCACTGGGATGAGCTGCCCAGGGGGGTGGTGGAGTCCCCAGCCCTGGGGGTGTTCAGGAGGAGCCTGGATGAGGCCCTTGGTGCCAGGGTTGAGTTGCTCAGATGGTGCTGGGGGAGAGGTTGGACTGGATGAGCTCAAAGGACTTTTCCAACCTGGTTCATTCTCTTCCCTATTCCTTCCCTTCTTCCTTCCCTTCCCTTCCCTTCCCTTCCCTTCCCTTCCCTTCCCCTTCCCTTCCCTTCCCTTCCCTTCCCTTCCCTTCCCTTCCCTTCCCTTCCCTTCCCTTCCCTTCCCTTCCCTTCCCTTCCCTTCCTTCCCTTCCCTTCCCTCCTTCCCTTCCCTTCCCTTCCCTTCCCTTCCCTTCCCCCTTCCCTTCCTTCCTTCCCTTCCCTTCCCTTCCCTTCCCTTCCCTTCCCTTCCTTCCCAAACCTTCCCTTCCCCTTCCCTTCCCCCTTCCCTTCCCTTCCCTTCCCTTCCCAAACCTTCCCTTCCCAAACCCTTCCCTTCCCTTCCCTTCCCCTTCCCTTCCCTTCCCTTCCCTTCCCTTCCCTTCCCTTCCCTTCCCTTCCCTTCCCTTCCCCCTTACCTTCCCTTCCCTTCCCTTCCCTTCCCTTCCCTTCCCTTCCCTTCCCTTCCCTTCCCTTCCCTTCCCTTCCCTTCCCTTCCCTTCCCTTCCTTCCCTTCCCTTCCCTTCCCTTCCCTTCCCTTCCCTTCCCTTCCCTTCCCTTCCCTTCCCTTCCCTTCCCTTCCCTTCCTTCCCTTCCCTTCCCTTCCCTTCCCTTCCCAAACCTTCCCAAACCTTCCCCCAAACCTTCCCTTCCCTTCCCTTCCCCCTTCCTTCCCTTCCCCCAAACCTTCCCAAACCTTCCCTTCCCTTCCCAAACCCTCCCTTCCCTTCCCTTCCCTTCCCTTCCCAAACCTTCCCAAACCTTCCCAAACCTTCCCTTCCCTTCCCAAACCTTCCCTTCCCTCTTGATGCAACCCCCCAGCTCCCTCAGCCTGGCCCCACAGCAGAGCTGCTCCAAGCCCCTCAGCCTCTTGGGGGCCTCCTCTGGAGCCTCTCCCTCAGCTCCAGCTCCCTCCTGTCTTGAGGGCTCCAGAGCTGGCCCCAGCCCTGCAGGGGAGGTCTCCCCAGAGCAGAGCAGAGGGGCAGGATCCCTCTCTCCAGCTCTGGCCACCCTGCTTTGGGTGCAGCCCAGGCTGCCCTTGGCCTCCTGTGCTGCAGCCTCCCCCTGCCTGCTCCCGTTCGGCTTCTCCCCCTGCCCAGCCCCCCCCCCCGGCCTTCTCCTCAGGGCTGCTCTCCGTCCCCCCACCCCCAGCCCCAGCCCCAGGGCTGCCCTTGGGCCCTGCCCAGCACACCTAACCCTTTGCTGTGGTTGTTTCCCTCCCCAGGGCTCTCTCTCTCCGTGCAGCTCCTGCTGCTCTCCTGCCTGCTGAGCCTGGCTCTGGCGGCTGCCCCGAGCGGAGGTGCTGCCGCCCCCGAGGAGCGATGCCAGGTGGGGGCTGCCAGCGCCGGCAGCTGGCACCCGGGGCTTTGGCACCGGCCCCAGCTGCTCTCTCTGTTCCAGCCCCTCCGGATGCTCAGCTTGCTGCTCACGCCAGCACAGAGTGCTCTGTGCTCCGGCCCCCAGCCCCGAGCCCCTGCAGGGCCGGCCCCGGGCAGAGCAGGCTGCTCAGCGCCCAGAGCACCCGGAGCTGGCACGGGTCCCGGCGTGGGGGCAGCCCCCAGCTCGCCCTGGGCAGCCTGGCACAGGCTCCCACCGCCCCCAGGGGCAAACGCTTCTCCTTCTCTCCACGCTGGGTCTCCCTCTCTGGGTCTCAAACCGTCCCCCCCGGCCTGGCACCGCAGGCCCTGAGACAAACTCTGTGCCCAGCTTGCTGAGCAGCCCTTGAAGCCCTGCAAGGCCTCCAGAAGCTCTCCCTGCAGCCTTCTCTCCCTCTCCAGCCCCAGCTCTCCCGGCCTGGCCCCACAGCAGAGGCTCTGCAGCAGCTCTGGAGCCTCCTCTGGAGCCTCTGCGGCAGCTCCAGCCCCTTGTGCTGGGGGCTCTGCCCTGCTCAGACCTCAGCTCCCATCCTGCCTCCAGCTCTGGGGTCCCCAGCAGGAGGAGGACTCAGAGCTGCTGGAGAGAGCCCAGAGGAGGCCACAGAGCTGCTGCCAGGGCTGGAGCAGCTCTGCTGGGAGCACAGCCTGAGGCAGCTGGGGCTGTGCAGCTCCAGGGGCACCTCAGAGCTGCTGCCAGGGCCTGAAGGGACCCTGCAGGAAGGCTGCAGAGGAACTGCTCCTGAGGGGGTCTGAGCCAGGCCAAGGGGAAGGGGTTGGAGCTGGGGCGGAGCAGGGTCGGAGTGGGGCTGAGGAAGAAGCTCTTGAGCCAGCTGGGCTGGGGGAGGTGTCCCTGCCCAGGGCAGGGGCTGGGCACTGGGTGATGCTGAAGGTCCCCTCCAGGCCAGGCTGTGCTCCATGCAGCTTCCTCTCTTGTCCCCAGGCCAGCAGCACGGAGAGCTCAGGCCAAGACAGCCTGGAGGAGCAGGTAAGAGCTCCCTGGGGCACTGAGCAGCACCAGCCTGTCCTCCCCAGCCTGCTGGAGCAGGGGCTTGGCTCCTGTCCTCCCCAGCCTGCTGGAGCAGGGGTGTGCTGGAGCAGGGGCTTGGCTCCTGGCAGGGCTGGCTCCTGCAGGGGGGGCTTGGCTCCTGTCCTCCCCAGCCTGCTGGAGCAGGGGCTGTCCTCCCCCCAGCCTGCTGGAGCAGGGGCTTGGCTCCTGTCCTCCCCAGCCTGCTGGAGCAGGGGCTGCCTGGCCTGCTGGAGCAGGGGCTTGGCTTGTCCTCCCCAGCTCCAGGGGCTGTCCTCCCCAGCCTGCTGGAGGGCAGCCTGCTGGAGCAGGGGCTTGGCTCCTGCCCTCCCCAGCCTGCTGGAGCAGGGGCTTGGCTCCTGCCCTCCCCAGTGTGCTGGAGCAGGGGCTTGGCTCCTGCCCTCCCCAGCCTGCTGGAGCAGGGGCTTGGCTCCTGCCCTCCCCAGTGTGCTGGAGCAGGGGCTTGGCTCCTGCCCTCCCCAGCCTGCTGGAGCAGGGGCTTGGCTCCTGTCCTCCCCAGCTGGAGCAGGGGCCTTGGCTCCTGTCCTCCCCAGTGTGCTGGAGCAGGGGCTTGCTGGAGCAGGGGCTTGGCTCCTCCCCAGCTGGAGCAGGGGCTTGGCCCTGCCCTCCCCAGTGTGCTGGAGCAGGGGCTTGGCTCCTGCCCTCCCCAGTGTGCTGGAGCAGGGGCTTGGCTCCTGCCCTCCCCAGTGTGCTGGAGCAGGGGCTTGGCTCCTGCCAGCAAAGCCCTGACCCCAGAGGCCTTTTCTTTCCACAGCCCCCAGAGAATCTCCTGAACAACCTCTTTGATGAGCAAACGATTCGAGATTTGCTGCGGTACCGCAGGAGCCTCTGAGGTAGCCAAGGGGGCAGCAGCAGGGCCCAGGAAGCTCCAGCGGCCCAGGGGGCACTGCAGCAGCCCCAGAGACAGCAGCAGCTGCAGCAGGCAGCTGGGGAGGGGCTGGGCTTGACCCCACTGTGAGCCCAGCTGCAGCTCTGGGGCCAGCTCTGGAGCCTCTGTGCCAGGAAGGCTCTGGAGGGGCTGGAAGGGGTCCAGAGCAGGGCCAGCAGGAGGAGCAGAGGGCTGGAGCTGCTCTGAGCACAGCCTGAGAGAGTTGGGGCTGTGCAGGCTGCAGAGGAGAAGGCTCCCAGGAGACCTTCTGGTGGCCTTGCAGGAGCTGCAGGGGGCTGCAAGCAAGCTGGGGAGGGACTTTGGAGGGGCTGAGGGAGGGAGAGGAGTGGGGGGCTGGAGCAGAAGTAGAAGTGGGGAGCTGGAGCTTGGCTGTGAGGAAGAAGTTGTTGGCCAGGAGGGTGGTGAGAGCCTGGCCCAGGCTGCCCAGGGAGGTGGTGGCAGCCTCCTGGCTGGAGGTGTTTGCAGCCAGGCTGGAGGTGGCTGTGAGCAAGCTGCTGTGGGGTGAGGGGTCCCTGCCCGTGGCAGGGGGTTGGGGCTGGCTGAGCCTTGGGGTCCCTTCCAGCCCTGGCAGTTTGTGCCTCTGTGATCTGCACAGGGGAAGCAAATCCACTGCACTGCCTCACTCATAAACACCCACAGAGCCACAGCAGGGCTTGAGGGGGAAGGGAGCTCAGAGCTCAGCCAGCTCCAGCCCTCTGTCATGGGCAGGGACCCCTGCCCAGACCCCCTCCCCAGCTCTCCTGGAGCCCTTCAGGCACTGGGAGGCTGCTCTGAGGTCTCCCTGGAGCTTCTCCTCTCCAGGCTGCACAGCCCCAGCTCTCCCAGCCTGGCCCCACAGGGGAGGCTCTGCAGCCTCTGCTCATCTCTGGGGCCTCCTCTGGAGCCTCTCCAGCAGCTCCAGGTCCTTGTGCTGGGGGCCCCAGAGCTGGAGGCAGTGCTGCAGGTGGGGGCTGAGCAGAGCAGAGCAGAGGGGCAGAATCCCCTCCCTGTGCTGCTGCTCTCCCTGCTCTGGCTGCAGCTCAGCCCAGGGCTGGTTTCTGGGCTCCAGGGCCCAGTGCTGGCTCCTGGGCACTTGGTCACCACCTCCCCCCAGGCTGCTGTTTCTCTTCTCCCTCTGCAGATCCCTACAGAGCCACAGAGGGCTCCTACAGAACACTTGCTCCTAGATCACCTTCTGCTTCCTCCAGCTGCTTCCCACCTTCTGTCTCACCAGCCCACTGGAAACTGAGGGCAAAGCAACACCCAGGCCCTGCCTCACCCCCCCCAGCACCTCTGCAGGCTGTGTGGGGGCCAGTGTGCAGCTCTCCAACCTGCTCCAACTGCTTGTGAAGCTTCAATAACAGCTGCTGAGCATCAGAGGTCTCAGTGGTCTTCATCTTTCCTGTAGAGAGAACACAGAATCCTCTTCCCCCAGCCCTGGCTGGGCTGGAAGGCAGCTCCAGAGCCCCTCCAGCCCAGCCCCTGCCCTCAGCAGGGACATCCTCCCCTGCAGCAGCTTGCCCACAGCCCTCTCCAGCCTCCCCTGCCAGAGCTCCAGCCATGGGGCCACAGCCACCTCCCTGGGCAACCTCTTGCAGCCTTCCAGCAGCCTCCTGGGGCACAGCTTCTGCCTCACCTCCAAGCTCCATCTGCTCTGCTCTCAGCTCCAACCATTGCCCCTGGGGCTGTCCCTGCAGCCCTTTGGCAGCAGTCCCTCTGCAGCCTGCTTGCAGCCCCTGCAGGGCCTGGCAGCTGCTCTGAGCTCTGCCTGCAGCCTTCTCTTCTGCAGGCTCAACCCCCCAGCTCCCTCAGCCTGGCCCCACAGCAGAGCTGCTCCAAGCCCCTGAGGCTCTTGCTGGCCTCCTCTGGAGCCTCTCCCTCAGCTCCAGCTCCCTCCTGTGTTGAGGGCTCCAGAGCTGGCCCCAGCCCTGCAGGGGAGATCTCCCCAGAGCAGAGCAGAGGGGCAGGATCCCTCTCTCCAGCTCCATCTGGGCTCAGCCTGGGCAAGCTGTGGCAGTGCTCCATTCACCCAGCTGAGGAGCCCAGAGCTGGAGACAAGATTCCAGCTGAGGCCTCAGCAGAGCAGAGCAGGGAGGGAGGATGACTCTGTGTGAGGCTCAGCTGGAGCCTCCAGAGTAAAGACAACCATCAGGAGCCATCCAGGAAGCCTTCACCCAAAAACTAGTTTAGAGCCCCAGGCAAAAGAGAATCACAGTGTGCCAGGGGCTGGAAGGGAGCTGCAGAGCTCATCCAGCCCAGCCCCTGCCAGGGCAGGGCACCCAGGGCACAGCCAGGGGGGTTGGAACATCTCCAGAGCAGGAGACTCCACACCCCCTGGGCAGCCTGCTCCAGGCCTCGGGAAGCCTCCCAGGGAAAGAATTCTCCTCCTGGGGCCATGGCACTGCCTCTGGCTCAGCTTCCACCCCTGCCCCTGCTGCTGGCACTGGGCAGCCCCCAGCAGAGCCTGGCTCCAGCCCCTGGGCACTGCCCCTGCACAGCTTCATCCCCAGCACTCAGCTCCCCCTCAGGCTCCTCCTCTGCGAGCTGCAGAGCCCTCAGCTGCCTCAGGCCGTGCTGCTGAGGAAGGTGTTGCCCTGGCTGCAGCAGCTCTGTGCCTCTGGGCTGGACTCTCTCAAGCAGCTCCCTGAGCCGCTGCTGGAGCCGAGGGGCCCAGAGCTGGAGAGCAGATTGCAGCTGTGGCCTCAGCAGGGCAGAGCAGAGGGGCAGCAGCAGCTCTCTGAGCTCCTCCCCACAGCCCTTCTGCTGCAGCCCTTGGCCCCCTTGGCCCCCAGAGCACACTGCTGGCTCCTGGGCACCTCCCACCCCCAGCCCCCCCAGGGCCTCTCCCCCTGCCCTGCTCTGCAGCAGCTCAGTCCCCAACCTGCTCTGCCGCCTGAGGCTCTTCTTCCCCAGCTGCCAGCCTCTGCCCTTGCCCTTGGTGGGCTTCTTGCCCCTCCTCCCTGCCCAGCTCTCAGCCTGCCCAGCTCTGGCTGCCTGGCAGCAGAGCCCGAGGGCTGCCCCCACCGCTGCCAGCTCTGTGCCAGCGGCAACCCTGCTGGCAGTGCCCTCTGTGCCCTTAGCCAGGTGGCTGAGGAAGATATTGAACAGCTCTGCTCCCAGGGCTGAGCCCTGAGGGGCTCCCCCAGCCCCAGGCCTCCTCCCAGCCTCTGTCCCTTTGACTTCTCTTCTCCAATCCCTTCCCCTCCCTCTCCCCCTCCCTCCCTGAGCCCCCGGCCCCCTCCCGCCTCAGCCTGGCTGCGAGGATGCAGGGGCAGAGGGGCCAGGAGCCTTCCTCAGGCCAAGACACAGCACAGCAGCACTTCCAAGGCTTTATTCAGTCCTCATCCAGGGCTCACAGCCCCGCAGGGGGCACAGCCCAGCAAGAAACCAGAGCAGCCCCCCAGAGCTGAAGGGAGCAGCCCCTGGGCCTACAGCAGGCAGGGAGCTGTGGGGCCAGGGGTAAAGGGGCAAGGGGCACCCTGCTGGCCAAGGGGGCAAGGGGGGGGGGAGACCCTGCTGGCCGGGGGGGTTAAGGGGGCGGGACACACACACACACACCCTGCTGGCCAGGGGCCAAGGGGGGACACCCTGCTGGCCGGGGGGGGGGGGGGGCAAGGGGGGCGGGGGGCACCCTGCTGGGCGGGAGGGGGGGGAGACCCTGCTGGCCAGGGGCAAAGGGGGCAAGGGGGTCACCCTGCTGGCCGGGGAGCAAGGGGGCACCCTGCTGGGCGGGAGGGGGGCACCCTGCTGGCCGGGGGGCAAGGGGCCGTGGCTGCAAAGCCTGAAGGCCGAGGAGCGGAGCAGGGAGGAGCCTGCCCTGCCCCGGCAGCAGCCTGGGAAGCCAAAGCGGGCAGCCGCGGGGCTCCGCAGCCGCCCGCCCTGGCTGCTGCAGCCGCACCCCCGCGCCCCTCGCCGCCCGTCACGGCCGGCAGCCGGCAGCAGGGCGCTGCCCCCAGTGGGCTCCCAGCCGCTCGCAGACGCGCCGCAGGAAGTGGCTGTGGCTGGCGTACAGCTGCAGCTCCTCGCCGACGTCAACCCACCGCACCAGGCCAGCGTCGTCCCCAGCCTCCAGGGGCAGCTTCTCCATGGCCTCCCCTGGGCACGGCGCGGGAGGCAGGGCATGGCTCCTGGGCACCCCCTTGCCTGCCCCTTCGCCTCGGCAGCCGACCCCTCCCCCCCACCCCGGGGCTGCTCCACAGGCGGCAGCCCTGCAGCCGCTCCTCACGGGCAGCCCCAAGGGAGCTGCTCAGGGCCCCGCGGCCAGATCCTGGCTCCTAACGGCACCACTGGAAGGCAAAGCTCAGGGGCACAGGTGGGGGCAGCTCCTGCCCTGCCTGCTAGTTCACAGAGTGACAGAATCAGCCAGGCTGGGAGAGACCTCAGAGCTCAGCAGGTCCAACCTGGGACCTCATCCCCAACCCCTCCTGACAGCTCACCCCTGGCTCCAAGGGCCACATCCAAGCCCCTCTGGAACACCCCCAGGGCTGGGGACTCCACCACCTCCCTGGGAAGCTCATCCCAGTGGCCAATTCCTCTGGCTGGGAAGAACTTTCTCCTCCCCTCCAGCCTCAACCTCCCCTGGCACAGCTTGAGGCTGTGGCCTCTTGTTCTGGGGCTGGGGGCCTGGCAGAAGAGACCAACCCCCCCCTGGCTCCAACCTCCCTGCAGGGAGCTGGAGAGAGCAAGAAGGTCTCCCTGAGCCTCCTCTGCTCCAGGCTGAGCAACCCCAGCTCCCTCAGCCTCTGCTCACAGGGCTGTGCCCCAGACCCCTCCCCAGCCTTCTGCCCCAGACCCCTCCCCAGCTCTGTTGCCCTTCTCTGGACACCTTCCAGCAGCTCAACCTCTTGCCTAACCTCAGCAGCCCAGAGCTGGACACAGGACTCAAGGGGAGGCCTCAGCAGTGCTGAGCACAGGGCACAAGGACTTCCCTGCTCCTGCTGGCCACACTGTTCCTGACCCAGGCCAGGCTGCCCTTGGCCTTCTTGGCCCCCTGGGCACACTGCTGCCTCCTCTTCAGCTGCTCTCCCCCAGCACCCCCAGCTCCCTCTCTGCCTGGCTGCTCTCAGCCCCTCTGCCCCCAGCCTGTGGCACTGCCTGGGGTTGCTGTGGCAAATGTGCAGCACCTGGCACTTGGATGTCTTCAGTCTCCTGCCCTTGGCCTCTGCCCATCTGCCCAGCCTGGCAAGGTCCCTCTGCAGAGCTCTCCTGCCCTCTCACAGCTCAACTCCTGCCCCCAGCTTGCTGTCAGCTGCACATTCACTGCTGATGGACTCCATCCCCTCCTCCAGATCCTCAGTGCAGATATTGATCAGGCTGGGGCCCAGCACTGAGCCCTGGGGCACACCACTGGTGCCTGGCTGCCAGCTGGCTGTGGCACCATTCACCACCACTCTCTGGGCTCAGCCTGCAGCCAGTTCCTGACCCAGCTCAGAGTGCTGCTGCCCCAGCCAGGGGCTGACAGCTTGGCCAGGAGCTTGCTGGGGGGGATGGTGGCAAAGGCCTTGCTGCAGTCCAGGGAAACTTGGTCTGCTCTGGCCCCTGCCTGGAGCTCTTGCAGGGGAGGCTGGAGAGGGCTGTGGGGAAGCTGCTGGGATGTCCCTGCTGAGTACAGGGGGCTGGGCTGGAGTGGGTCTGGAGCTCCCTCCCAGCCCAGAGCACTCTGTGAGGCAATGATTCAGCAGCTCAGGGCTGCAGGGCTCTCCTGGCCAGCTCTGGGGCTGCTCTGGAAGGGCAGAGGACTCTCAGGTGTCAGAGGGCAGCCCAAGAAATCCTCCTGCCAGTACCACAAAGTGTGTGGCAGAAAGCCAGCCCCAAGCCAGAGACCCCTGAGTGCTCCTGGGGGCTGAGCAGCCAGGGGCCAGGGGAACCTCCCCAAGGCCCAGAGGAGCTGTCCCTGCCTGCAGGCAGCTGAAGGCCTCTCAGGGATCTCCAGAGGGGAAGAGCTGAGAATGCCAAGCAGCAGAGCAGCCCCAGGGCAGGCAAGGGGAGCCCAGCAGCACTGAGCTGCTGAACCAGGGAGGCTGCGGCTGCCTCCTGCCTGGAGGGGCTCAGGGCCAGGCTGGATGAGGCCCTGAGCAGGCTGGGGCTGCTGGGAGGTGTCCCTGCCCGCAGCAGGGGGCCGGATGAGCTCTGAGCTCCCTTCCAACCTTAACCTTTCCCTGAGTGAACCCCAGCTGCCAAGAGCCCCTCAGGCCCCTTGGCTCCAGCCCTGGGCTCCACACCAGAGCTGGCTGCTGCCCCAGGCTGCCTGCCTGCCCAGCTGGAAGGCAAGAGAGGGAGGGGAGGGCAGGCAGGGGCAGGCAGGAGGCACTCACCTGTCTCATCGTGGTAGTTGACAGCCTCAGTCTCCAGCCAGGCATTGTCAGTGTTCCTGGGGTCATCCACATAGCCTCTGTACACCTGAGGCACACAGCCAGGCTCAGGCCAGGCACAGCCAAGGGGCAGCCAGCAGCCACCTGCCCTTGGCCTCTGAGAGCTCCCACACAGAGCCAGGGGCTGGAAGGGAGCTGCAGAGCTCATGCAGCCCAGCCCCTGCCAGGGCAGGGCACCCAGGGCAGGGCACCCAGGGCAGGGCACCCAGGGGGGTTGGAACATCTCCAGGGCAGGAGACTCCACACCCCCTGGGCAGCCTGCTCCAGGCCTCGGGAAGCCTCCCAGGGAAAGAATTCTCCTCCTGGGGCCATGGCACTGCCTCTGGCTCAGCTTCCACCCCTGCCCCTGCTGCTGGCACTGGGCAGCCCCCAGCAGAGCCTGGCTCCAGCCCCTGGGCACTGCCCCTGCACAGCTTCATCCCCAGCACTCAGCTCCCCCTCAGGCTCCTCCTCTGCGAGCTGCAGAGCCCTCAGCTGCCTCAGGCCGTGCTGCTGAGGAAGGTGTTGCCCTGGCTGCAGCAGCTCTGTGCCTCTGGGCTGGACTCTCTCAAGCAGCTCCCTGAGCCGCTGCTGGAGCCGAGGGGCCCAGAGCTGGAGAGCAGATTGCAGCTGTGGCCTCAGCAGGGCAGAGCAGAGGGGCAGCAGCAGCTCTCTGAGCTCCTCCCCACAGCCCTCCTGCTGCAGCCCAGGCTGCCCTTGGCCCCCAGAGCACACTGCTGGCTCCTGCTCCCCTCCCACCCCCCAGCCCCCAGGGCCTCTCCCCCTGCCCTGCTCTGCAGCAGCTCAGTCCCCAACCTGCTCTGCCGCCTGAGGCTCTTCTTCCCCAGCTGCCAGCCTCTGCCCTTGCCCTTGGTGGGCTTCTTGCCCCTCCTCCCTGCCCAGCTCTCAGCCTGCCCAGCTCTGGCTGCCTGGCAGCAGAGCCCGAGGGCTGCCCCCACCGCTGCCAGCCCTGTGCCAGCGGCAACCCTGCTGGCAGTGCCCTCTGTGCCCTCAGCCGGGTGGCTGAGGAAGATACTGAACAGCTCTGCTCCCAGGGCTGAGCCCCGAGGGGCTCCCCCAGCCCCAGGCCTCCTCCCAGCCTCTGTCCCTTTGGGCACAGCTCTGGCCCCCGGGAGGCTGCTCTGCCCCCCGAGGTTGTTCTGCCCCAGCTTTGGGCTTGCAGAGCTGTCTGCAGGCCCTGCCACATCCCCCCCCAGGGCAACCCAGCCCCCACAGCCTCTTTCCCTCCCAGCCACAGCTTCCCCTCCTCCAGCCAGCTGGGAGCTCCCTGCAGGGCTCCAGGGGCTGTGAGCAGCAGCAGCGGAGCTCACCACGAAGTGCTGCTGGCTGAAGAGCTTCTGGAGCTGCTGCTCCAGCTCTGCTTTCTCCTCAGGGGACTTCTGCAGGCAGTTCAAGGCCTCCTCCCCAAACTCTCTCTTCAGGGTGGCACTGATCTTCTCCCCTGGGTCCACCATGCCCTGGCAGGGGGGAAGGAAACAAAGAGAAGTTCAAGGAATCAGCCAGGTTGGCAAAGACCTCAGAGCTCACCAGGTCCAACCTGGGACCTAACCCCCAACCCCTCCTGACAGCTCACCCCTGGCTCCAAGGGCCACATCCAAGCCCCTCTGGAACACCCCCAGGGCTGGGGACTCCACCACCTCCCTGGGCAGCTCATCCCAGTGGCCAATTCCTCTGGCTGGGAAGAACTTTCTCCTCCCCTCCAGCCTCAACCTCCCCTGGCACAGCTTGAGGCTGTGGCCTCTTGTTCTGGGGCTGGGGGCCTGGCAGAAGAGACCAACCCCCCCCTGGCTCCAACCTCCCTGCAGGGAGCTGGAGAGAGCAAGAAGGTCTCCCCTGAGCCTCCTCTGCTCCAGGCTGAGCAACCCCAGCTCCCTCAGCCTCTCCTCACAGGGCTGTGCTCCAGACCCCTCCCCAGCCTTGGGCCCCAGACCCCTCCCCAGCCTTGGGCCCCAGACCCCTCCCCCAGCTCTCTTGCCCTTCTCTGGACACCTTCCAGCAGCTCAACCTCTTGCCTAACCTCAGCAGCCCAGAGCTGGACACAGGACTCAAGGTGTAGCCTCAGCAGTGCTGAGCACAGATCAGGATGAGCTCCCTGCTCCTGCTGGCCACTCTTCCTGACCCAGCCCAGGCTACCCTTGGCCTCCTTGGTCAGCTGCTGGGGCTCAGCCCAGCACAGCCTTGGCTCCTGGGCTGCCAGCTGCCCTTGCTGCCTCCTGGGGAGCTGCTCCTCCCCCAGCACCCCCAGGGCCTTCTCCTCAGCACTGCTCTCTGCCCCTTCCCCACCCAGCCTGGCTCTGTGCTTGGCCTTGCCCTGAGGCAGCTGCAGGCCCTTGCCCTTGGCCTTGCTGAGCCTCAGGAGGTTGCCTCGGGGCCAGCCCTGCAGCCTGCCCAGGGCCCTCGGGATGGATCCTTCCCCCAGGGTGCCACCAGCAGCCCCTGTGGAGCCTCTCCTCCCCCAGGTGAGTGCCAGCCTTGCCAAGCAGGGGCAGCAGAAGCCCAGCAGCTGGTGCCAGGGCAGAGCTTGCTTCAGGAGCATTTCTCCTCCCCCTGCAGCCTGAGGCCACTCACCCACAGTGCCTCTGCCCATACAACACCCCCCCAGCCCCCCTGGGTGGCTCTTACCCCTGGAAGTGCCCACTCCCCACAGTCCTTCCTCTTGATGGCTATGAACTGCAGGATGTTTCTGCCACTCACTGGGTGAGCAACCTTCTGGCCACTTGCATCCCTCTTCCACCTGCAGCAGAGGGCAGACAGGGGAAAGCCTTTGGCTGCTGCATGCCAGGAGGAGGGGCTGGGGGAGCTACCTGCAAGGCAAGTGGTGCTGAGCCCCGTGCTGGGGCTGGGGGGAGGCAAACAAAGCAGAGGAAGAAGAGTCCTGGACACAGGGAAGCTGTCCAGCAATGCCTCAAACCCCTGAGCTCTTCCCACACACCTCTCCCAGCTGTGCTTTCCCCTGCCAGGAGGGCAGGAGCCAGCCCAGGGCCACCCTGGGGGGAGCAGCTCCTCAGGCACAGCCCTGTGAGGAGAGGCTGAGGGGGCTGGGGTGGAAGAGGAGGCTCAGGGGAGACCTTCTTGCTCTCTCCAGCTCCCTGCAGGGAGGTTGCAGCCAGGGGGGTTGGTCTCTTCTTCCAGGCCCCCAGCCCCAGAACAAGAGGCCACAGCCTCAAGCTGTGCCAGGGGAGGTTGAGGCTGGAGGGGAGGAGAAAGTTCTTCCCAGCCAGAGGAATTGGCCACTGGGATGTGCTGCCCAGGGAGGTGGTGGAGTCCCCAGCCCTGGGGGTGTTCCAGAGGGGCTTGGATGTGGCACTTGGAGCCAGGGGTTAGCTGTGGGAGGGGTTGGGGATGAGGTCCCAGGTTGGACCTGATGAGCTCTGAGGTCTTTGCCAGCCTGACTGACTCTGTGACTCCTTCCAGGACACATCCTGCCAGCAGCAGGCTGCCCTTGGCCAGCAGCAGAGGGTGAGGGGGGCTGCTGCCAGAGCAGAAGGGACACACACAGGCTGCCTGCAGCCCAGAGCCTCAGCCTGCTCCAGCACAACAGCATCAACCAGGATGGAAAAGACCTCAGAGACCACCAAGTCCAACCTCTCCCCCAGCACCATCTGAGCAACTCAACCCTGGCACCAAGGGCCTCATCCAGGCTCTGCCTGAACACCTCCAGCCATGGGGACTCCAGCACCTCCCTGGGCAGCTCATCCCAGTGGCCAATTCCTCTGGCTGGGAAGAACTTTCTCCTCCCCTCCAGCCTCAACCTCCCCTGGCACAGCTTGAGGCTGAGGCCTCTTGTTCTGGGGCTGGGGGCCTGGCAGAAGAGACCAACCCCCCCCTGGCTCCAACCTCCCTGCAGGGAGCTGGAGAGAGCAAGAAGGTCTCCCTGAGCCTCCTCTGCTCCAGGCTGAGCAACCCCAGCTCCCTCAGCCTCTGCTCACAGGGCTGTGCCCCAGACCCCTCCCCAGCCTTGTGCCCCAGACCCCTCCCCAGCTTTGTTGCCCTTCTCTGGACCCCTCCCCAGCCTCTCAACCTCTTTCCTAACCTGAGGAGCCCAGAACTGGACACAGGACTCAAGCTGTGGCCTGCCCAGTGCTGAGCCCAGGGGCACCATCCCTGCCCTGCTCCTGCTGCCCACACCACTGCTGCTCCAGCCCAGGCTGCTGCTGCCCTCCTTGCCCCCCTGCCCACCCCCTGCCTCCTCTCCAGCTGCTGCCCCCCAGCACCCCCAGGGCTTTCTCTGCTGCCCACTTTCCAGCCCCTCTGCCCCCAGCCTGCAGCCTTCCTGGGGTGGCTGTGCCCCAGGCTCAGCACCCAGCCCTTGGCTTTGTTAAACGTTACACAGCTGAGCTCAGCCCTGGCTGCAGCCTGCCCAGGAGCCTCTGCAGAGCCTTCCTGCCCTCCAGCAGCTCCTCACTGCCACCTTTGTGCCAGCTGCAGTCCCCTGAGGCTGCCTCAGTCCCCTCAGCCACACCACTGCTGAAGACACTGAAGGGAACATCCCACACCCAGAGCATTGCAGCTCTCCCCCAGTCCCACCTCAGCCTTGCAGCTTCCTCCCTCATTCCTCCAGGCCAATCCCTCCTCAAGTGACAGCTCCTGGGGGGAGGTTTATCCTTTCCCCCTGCAGTGGCTCCAGAAGTGCTGCCCAGAGACAGAACCCCACACAGGGACACAGCTTCTGCTCCCTCTCCCCAGCCAGGCCCTCAGCTGCCTCACACAGAGGGGAACACAGGCAGGAGGCCCTTGGAAGGGAACCACCAGCCCAGAAAAGGCCAAGTCCAAGTTTCACAGTCTCACCAAGGCTGGAAGAGACCTCAAAGCTCATCAAGTCCAACCTGTCACCACAGACCCCATGACTAGACCATGGCACCAAGTGCCACATCCAGTCCCCTCCTGAACACCTCCAGGGCTGGGGACTCCACCACCTCCCTGGGCAGCACATCCCATGGGGAATGACTCCGGGAAGAACTTTCTCCTCCTCTCCAGCCTAATCCTCCCCTGGTGCAGCTTGAGACTGTGTCCTCTTGTTCTGGGGCTGGTTGCTGGAGAGAAGAGACAGCCCTGTGAGGAGAGGCTGAGGGAGCTGGGGTTGCTTAGCCTGGAGAAGAGGAGGCTCAGGGGAGACCTCATTGCTCTCTACAACTCCCTGCAGGGAGGCTGTAGCCAGGAGGGAGTTGGTCTCTTCTCCTGGGAAACCAGCCCCAGAACAAGAGGACACAGTCTCAGGCTGTGCCAGGGGAGGCTTAGGCTGGAGGGGAGGAGAAAGTTCTTCCCAGCAAGAGCAACTGGCCATTGGAATGTGCTGCCCAGGGGGTGGTGGACAACCACCACTGCAGGTGTTCAAGAAGGGATCGGACGTGGCACTTGGTGCCAGGGTGCAGTCAGTCAGGAGGGGCTGGGTGGCAGGTTGGACTGGATGATCTCTGAGGCCTTTTCCAGCCTTCTTGATTCTATGATTCTATTCTATGACTAACCTCTTCCTGGCCACAACCTCCCTGCAGGGAGTTGGAGAGAGCAACGAGGTCTCCCCTGAGCCTCCTCTTCTCCAGGCTCAGCAACCCCAGCTCCCTCAGCCTCTCCTCCCAGGGCTGTGCCCCAGGCCCCTCCCCAGCCTCGTTGCCCTTCTCTGGACACCTTCAAGCGCCTCGATGTCCTTCCTAAACTGAGGGGCCCAAAGTTCCCCTTCAGAAGCAAATGTGAGTCTTTCCTTTTGTGTGTTTTTGTTTTCCTCCACCAGGACCAGTGACAACATGCACCCTCCTGCAAGAAAAGAAGTCAGTCCCCAGGACTCCAAGGCTGCATGTGCACCGTGATTCAGTGGCCCTCGTGCCCTTCAGACAAACCTAACTCAGCTCCTAGCAAGTGAGAAAGCTTCCACTGCTCTCCTTCAGTGGCAGCAGAGCAAGCTGGGCTTCAGCTCACCATTTGAGGCCCTCTTTAAACTATCTCCATTGCCTTTCAAAAGGAAGCCTCTGAAAATGGAAGTGCCAGGCTCGGGAGGCCAATGCATCCTTCAGCAGCTCAGGAGGCACGCATGAATGGGTTCTCTGTGTCACTCTGACTGATGAAGTCCATGGAAAGAAGAAAAGTTGGGTTTGGGTGGACAGTCAGAGCAGGGAGAGTGCACTAGGGAATCAATACCCTAAGCACATTCTATTCCACCTTAGGCCAGTGAGGGGAAGCCAGAAAGGCCTAACCTGGTGACATCCCACACCGTGGAAGCTAACTGAACCCTGCCTGTGTCTTGCTTGCAGTGGGGGGAGGGGGAGGGGGAGCTGTTGATTCCTGAGACAACAATATACAATACAATACACCAGGTGGGAAGAGACCTTCAAGATCATCGTGTCCAACCCATCAACCAATCCAACCCACCCAAACAGCTAACCCATGGCACCAAGCACCCAGCAAGTCTCCTCTTGAACACCTCCAGTGATGGTGACTCCACCACCTCCCTGGGCAGCACATTCCAATGGGCAATCACTCTCTCTGTGTAGAACTTCCTCCTAACCTCCAGCCTAAACCTGCCCTGGCACAGCCTGAGACTGTGTCCTCTTGTTCTGGTGCTGGCTGCCTGGGAGAAGAGGCCAACCTCTGCCTGGCTACAACCTCCCTTCAGGGAGTTGGAGAGAGCAAGAAGGTCTCCCCTGAGCCTCCTCCAGGCTAAGCAACCCCTGCTCCCTCAGCCTCTCCTCACAGGGCTGTGTTCCAGACCCCTCCCCAGCCTTGTTGCCCTTCTCTGGACACCTTCCAGCAAGACAACCTCCTTCTTAAACTGAGGGCCCCAGAACTGGACACAGGACTCAAGGTGTGGCCTAACCAGTGCAGTGTACAGGGGCAGAATCACCTCCCTGCTCCTGCTGGCCACACTCTGCCTGATGCAGGCCAGGATGCCATTGGCCTTCTTGGCTGCCTGGGCACACTGAAGGCTCATGTTCAGCCTCCCATCAACCAGCACCCCCAGGTCCCTCTCTGCCTGGCTGCTCTCAGCCCCTCTGCCCCCAGCCTGTGGCACTGCCTGGGGTTGCTGTGGCCAATGTGCAGCACCTGGCACTTGGATGTCTTCAATCTCCTGCCCTTGGCCTCTGCCCATCTGTCCAGCCTGGCAAGGTCCCTCTGCAGAGCCTCTCTGCCCTCCAGCAGATCAACTCCTGCCCCCAGCTTGGTGCTCCTGTATTTACTACCTTTCTTTAAAGGCAATGATCAGAGCTCTTGATCACGCCATGGGCTCACTGTGGTTTGAGTCACTACCCTGCTGCAGCTCTGCAGGAGAAGCTCTGAGGGTAAGAGGCAGGCAATGAACCCCAGCCCAAAGCCCAGCAAATGGAAGATGTAAATACAAGCCTTAAGACACAAGGAGCTATAGGGACAGGCTGAGAGCCCTGGGGCTGCTCAGTTTGGGGAAGAGAAGACTGAGAGGGGGTGTAAGGGATGTTTATAAATATCTGAGGGCTGGGGGTGAGGAGGGAGGGGTCAGGCTCCGCTCGCCTGCAGCCTGTGATAGATGGAACGGAATGCAGCAGTCTGCAGCCGTGCTGCAGGGCCTGGGGGGGCAGCTGTCCCTTACCTGGTCACCACAGGGTCAGCAGCGTGGTTCGGCCCCCAGCGCCCCAGCAGCCCTCTGCCCGTCAGCCCCGTCCTGCCTGCCGGGTTCCTGCAAGCACAGGGCACAGCTCTGAGCCCCCCAGCCCCAGCACCCCCCCAGGGCCCCCAAAACCAGCCCCAGTAGCAGCCAAAAGGGAGAGGAGGGCAGCACAGAGCCCTGCCGCGGGGCAGAGCAGAGAGCCAGGGCCAGGGCCGGGCCCAGGAAGCTCGGGGTGCAGAGGCACAGACCTGCCAGGCCGGGAGCGACCCCCAGGCTCAGCCAGCCCCAAGCCCCCTGCCATGGGAGGGGTTGGGGATGAGGTCCCAGGTTGGACCTGATGAGCTCTGAGGTCTTTCCCAACCTTACTGACTCTGTGACTCCTTCCAGGACACATCCTGCCAGCAGCAGGCTGCCCTTGGCCAGCAGCAGAGGGTGAGGGGGCTGCTGCCAGAGCAGAAGGGACACACACAGGCTGCCTGCAGCCCAGAGCCTCAGCCTGCTCCAGCACAACAGCATCAACCAGGATGGAAAAGACCTCAGAGACCACCAAGTCCAACCTCTCCCCCAGCACCATCTGAGCAACTCTACCCTGGCTCCAAAGGCCTCATCCAGGCTCTGCCTGAACACCTCCAGGGCTGGGGACTCCAGCACCTCCCTGGGCAGCTCATCCCAGTGGCCAATTCCTCTGGCTGGGAAGAACTTTCTCCTCCCCTCCAGCCTCAACCTCCCCTGGCACAGCTTGAGGCTGTGGCCTCTTGTTCTGGGGCTGGGGGCCTGGCAGAAGAGACCAACCCCCACCTGGCTACAGCCTCCCTGCAGGGAGCTGGAGAGAGCAAGAAGGTCTCCCTGAGCCTCCTCTGCTCCAGGCTGAGCAACCCCAGCTCCCTCAGCCTCTCCTCACAGGGCTGTGCTCCAGACCCCTCCCCAGCCTTGTGCCCCAGACCCCTCCCCAGCTCTGTTGCCCTTCTCTGGACACCTTCCAGCAGCTCAACCTCTTGCCTAACCTCAGCAGCCCAGAGCTGGACACAGGACTCAAGGGGAGGCCTCAGCAGTGCTGAGCACAGGGCACAAGGACTTCCCTGCTCCTGCTGGCCACACTCTGCCTGACCCAGGCCAGGCTGCCCTTGGCCTTCTTGGCCCCCTGGGCACACTGCTGCCTCCTCTCCAGCTGCTCTCCCCCAGCACCCCCAGCTCCCTCTCTGCCTGGCTGCTCTCAGCCCCTCTGCCCCCAGCCTGTGGCACTGCCTGGGGTTGCTGTGGCCAATGTGCAGCACCTGGCACTTGGATGTCTTCAATCTCCTGCCCTTGGCCTCTGCCCATCTGCCCAGCCTGGCAAGGTCCCTCTGCAGAGCTCTCCTGCCCTCTCACAGCTCAACTCCTGCCCCCAGCTTGCTGTCCTCTGCCTGTACTCCAGCAGGCAGCATGCAGCAGAGCTGAGAGCTGTGCAGGAGCTGGCAGGACTGCATCCCTGGGGCACACCAAGAGGCACTCACAGCCCAGACTCACCTGGGCCTCCCGTTCTCCACCAGGTAGATGCCATGCAGGCTCTTCCTCTCCACCTCTCCATCCCTCTCATTGAACTTGGGAGAAAAACCTTCCTCACTGTGGGGGAAACAAAAGGAATCATTGATCAGAGATGTGCCAGCAAGGAGGACATGAGCAGGGCACAGAGGGGCCGCTCAGCGAGGCTGCTGATGACACCGAGCTGGGAGGCTTGGCTGAGGCCCCTGGAGGCTGTGAGGCCATTCAGAGCCTTGGGCAGGCTGAGAGCTGGGCAGGGAGGAAGCTGCTGAGGCTCAGGCAGGAGCAGAGCAGAGTCCTGCAGCTGCAGCAGCACAGCCTGGGAGGGGATCTGCTGCAGAGCAGCCCCAAGGAGGAGCAGCTGGCAGTGCTGGGGGGCAGCAAGGGCTGCATGGGGCAGCACCGTGCCCTGGGGGCCAAGAAGGCCAAGGGGGCCTGGGGGCACCCAGCAGGGCTGGAAGGGACCACAAGGAACATCCAGTTCCAGCCCCCTGCCATGGGCAGGGACACCCCACGCTAGATCAGGCTGGCCAGAGCCTCATCCAGCCTGGGCTTAAACACCTCCAGGGCTGGGGACTCCACCACCCCCTGGGCAGCTCATCCCAGTGGCCAATTCCTCTGGCTGGGAAGAACTTTCTCCTCCCCTCCAGCCTCAACCTCCCCTGGCACAGCTTGAGACTGTGTCCTCTTGTTCTGCTGCTGGGGGCCTGGCAGAAGAGACCAAACCCCCCCCTGGCTACAACCTCCTCTCAGGAGAGGAGTCACAGACTCACCCAGGCTGGCAAAGACCTCAGAGCTCAGCAGGTCCAACCTGGGACCTAACCCCCAGCCCCTCCTGACAGCTCACCCCTGGCTCCAAGGGCCACATCCAAGCCCCTCTGGAACACCTCCAGGCATGGGGACTCCAGCACCTCCCTGGAGGTGCTGCCAGGAGGCAGAGCTGTGGTGCTGAGGGCCGTGGCTCAGCCCCAGCCAGGGCAGAGGCAGTGCCCCCTCCTCGGTCGCCCTGGTGTGCCCCAGCTCCCCGGGGCTCACCCCACCCCGGGGTCGCCGGTTCGAGCCCCACGTTGGGTGCCAGGAACTGTGGTGGTTTGAGCCTTGACTGGGAGCTAAGAGCTCAGCTGGGGGCAAGGTGAGGATCTCCCCCCCCTGCTCCCCCTCTCCTCCCTCCCTGCAGAGAGGGGGGAGGAACTGGAAGGAGCAAATCCAGCAAGCAGTAATTTGGAGTTGGCCTGGAAGTAGAGAGGTAGAGAGTTGTCTTGAAACAGTATCAGAGGATCACAGTGTCAGTCAGGGCTGGAAGGGACCACAAGGATCACCCAGTTCCAGCCCCCTGCCATGGGCAGGGACACCCCACACTACATCAGCCTGGCCAGAGCCTCGTCCAGCCTGGGCTTAAACACCTCCAGGGACAGGGCCTCAACCACCTCCCTGGATAACCCATTCCAGGGCTTCACCACTCTCATGGGGAAGAACTTCCTCCTCCCCTCCAGCCTGAATCTCCCCACCTCCAGCTTCAGTCCATTCCCCCTAGTCCTGTCACTGCCTGAGATCCTGAGCAGTCCCTCCCCAGCCTTCCTGCAGCCCCCTGCAGCTCCTGCAAGGCCACCAGAAGGTCTCCTGGGAGCCTTCTCCTCTGCAGCCTGCACAGCCCCAACTCTCTCAGGCTGTGCTCAGAGCAGCTCCAGCCCTCTGCTCCTCCTGCTGGCCCTGCTCTGGACACCTTCCAGCCCCTCCAGAGCCTTCCTGGCACAGAGGCTCCAGAGCTGGCCCCAGAGCTGCAGCTGTGCTCTCAGCAGAGGGGAGCAGAGGGGCAGAATCCCCTCCCTGGCCCTGCTGGCCACACTGCTCTGGCTGCAGCCCAGGCTCTGCTTGGCTCTCTGGGCTGCCAGTGCTCCCTGCTGGCTCCTGCTCAGCTCCTCCTCCCCCAGTCCCCCCAAGGCCTTTCCTCCAGGGCTGCTCTCAACTTCCTTAGCCATTGTGTCCTCAGTGCCTGGTGAGGAGCTGCAGGAACCAATACTGCCCAGCAGCAGGTCTTCAGCCCTGAGGTCATTGGTGCAGCTTCTGCTACCTTCTTGAGTCCTCCTCCTTACCCATGAGCTGTTCCTCCTGCAGAGCCTCAGACCTGTGCTGGAAGTGCACTGTGGGCAATGCATAGAACAACAGCAGGTGAGGGTCACAAGGGCAAGGGACAGGGGTGGGTGGGAGGGGGACAAAGAGGAAGAATCCAAACCCAGTCTCTCTCTGAAGAGGCAGAGAGGCAGCAGGGAGAAGGACCAGGCCCCAGCACGTGGCAGAGGAGCAGGAGGCAGCTGCAGCAGCTCTCACCTAGGAGAGGCAGGAGCCAAAAGCAGAGCTCATGACCCCAGTGCCTTCCCTGTTACAGCCTAGCTGGGCAGGGAGGGGGAGTGGAACAGACTCAGCTTCCCAGGGTGGGGGAAACACCCTGCAGGGAGGGCAAAGCACCTGCAAGCCCTCCCCCCTTTGAGTTCAGGACGGGCCCTAACCCACCCCAGCCTCTGAGGTCGTTGCCAAGCTGGTTGGTTCTGGGGCTCACCCGTGCCAGCCGCTGAGCCCTGTGGGGACACCACCAGCCACAGGCCTCCAGCGAGCCCCTGCCCCACTGACCACAACTCTCTGAGCCCTAAAAGCCACTCTGCAACTCCAACCCTCCACTGAAAGGTGACCCCAGGCTTCCCAGCCCTGCCCTGGCAGGAGAGCAGCAGCCCTGTGGAGCCTGAGGAGATGAGTGCCTGCAGGCAGCAGGAAGCTAGCCAAGCTGAGAGCAGTCAGCAGCACAGCCCCACACAGCAGTTGCAGCCAGGGCAGGCCACAGGGACTCCTGCCTGGCCACCAGCCCCTCACAGAACGGTCCAAGCCAGAAGGCAGCTCCAGAGCCCCTCCAGCCCAGCCCCCTGCCCTCAGCAGGGACATCCTCCCCTGCAGCAGCTTGCCCACAGCCCTCTCCAGCCTCCCCTGCCAGAGCTCCAGCCATGGGGCCACAACCACCTCCCTGGGCAACCTCTTGCAGCCTTCCAGCAGCCTCCCGGGGCACAGCTTCTGCCTCACCTCCAAGCTCCATCTGCTCTGCTCTCAGCTCCAACCATTGCCCCTGGGGCTGTCCCTGCAGCCCTTTGGCAGCAGTCCCTCTGCAGCCTGCTTGCAGCCCCTGCAGGGCCTGGCAGCTGCTCTGAGCTCTGCCTGCAGCCTTCTCTTCTGCAGGCTCAACCCCCCCAGCTCCCTCAGCCTGTCCCACAGCAGAGCTGCTCCAAGCCCCTCAGCCTCTTGCTGGCCTCCTCTGGAGCCTCTCCCTCAGCTCCAGCTCCCTCCTGTCTTGAGGGCTCCAGAGCTGGCCCCAGCCCTGCAGGGAGGTCTCCCCAGAGCAGAGCAGAGGGGCAGGATCCCTCTCTCCAGCTCTGGCCACCCTGCTTTGGGTGCAGCCCAGGCTGCCCTTGGCCTCCTGTGCTGCAGCCTCCCCCTGCCTGCTCCTGGCCAGCTTCTCCCCCTCCCCAGCACCCCCAGGGCCTTCTCCTCAGGGCTGCTTGCTCTCCCCTCCTCCCCCAGCCTGTGCTGGCAGTGAGGATTGTTCCAGCCTTGCTGCACAGCTGCTCACCCACCCCCATGTCACACCCCCACAAGTTACACAAGGTGCATGAATCTCACTTCCTGACCAAGCAGCCAACTGCAATCCTTACAATCACAGAACCACCCAGGCTGGAAAAGACCTCAGAGCTCATCAGGTCCAACCTGGGACCTAACCCCCAACCCCTCCTGACAGCTAACCCATGGCTCCAAGTGCCACATCCAAGCCCCTCTGGAACCTCCAGGGATGGGCATCCAACCCCCTCCCTGGGCAGCCTGGGCCAGGCTGGCAGAGCCCTTGCAGGGAAGAAGTTTCTTCTCCTCTCCAAGCTGAGCCTCCCCTGGGGCAGCCTGAGGCCATTGCCTCTCCTCCTGGCCCTTGTGCCTGGGGAGCAGAGCCCAACCCCCCTGGCTGCAGCCTCCTCTCAGGGAGCCAGAAGCTCTCCCAGAGAATAGAAGAGAATAAACCAGGTTGGAAGAGACCTTTGGGATCACCAAGTCCAACCTCTCCCCCAGCACCAGCTGAGCAACTCAACCCTGGCTCCAAGGGCCTCATCCAGGCTCTTCCTGAACACCTCCAGGGCTGGGGACTCCACCACCTCCCTGGGAAGCTCATCCCAGTGGCCAATTCCTCTGGCTGGGAAGAACTTTCTCCTCCCCTCCAGCCTCAACCTCCCCTGGCACAGCTTGAGGCTGTGTCCTCTTGTTCTGCTGCTGGGGGCCTGGGAGCAGAGACCAACCCCCCCCTGGCTCCAACCTCCCTGCAGGGAGCTGGAGAGAGCAAGAAGGTCTCCCCTGAGCCTCCTCTGCTCCAGGCTGAGCAACCCCAGCTCCTTTCCTGCCTTCCTTCAGAGGAGCTCTGCCCACAGCCATTCAAATTCAGCTCTTCCTCACAACAAGAAGTGAGTCACAGCCAGCCCCTGCCAGGTCCCCTGAATCACACAGGGCTCAGCTCAGCAGCTCACTCCTCCTTTCAGGCTCTTCCCACCTCACATTCCCTGCAGGAACAAACCAGCACCATGGAAACTCTCTCCAAACTCCACAGACCTTTGCCTCAGCTCAGAGCTCACAGCAGCAGCAGCCCCAGCAGCACCACTCCTGCTTCAGCCTCCACCTCAGCAGAGTTGGGTGGCAAAGGCTTCCACAGTGCAGAGCAGAGACCTGTGGTGGTCCTCAGGGAGGGGGACTGGGAGCAGTGCAGGGGCAGTGGGGTGGAGGCAGCCTCAGCAGCTTGCCAGGGACACCAGGCTGGAGGGAAGGATCCATCCCCAGGGCCCTGGGCAGGCTGCAGGGCTGGCCCCGAGGCAACCTCCTGAGGCTCAGCAAGGCCAAGGGCAAGGGCCTGCAGCTGCCTCAGGGCAAGGCCAAGCACAGAGCCAGGCTGGGTGGGGAAGGGGCAGAGAGCAGTGCTGAGGAGAAGGCCCTGGGGGTGCTGGGGGAGGAGCAGCTCCCCAGGAGGCAGCAAGGGCAGCTGGCAGCCCAGGAGCCAAGGCTGTGCTGGGCTGAGCCCCAGCAGGGTGGGCAGCAGGGGCAGGGAGGGGATTCTGCCCCTCTGCTCTGCTCACACCTCCCCTGCAGGGCTGGGGCAGCTCTGGAGCCCCCAGCACAAGGAGCTGCAGCTGCTGGAGAGGCTCCAGAGGGGCCACAGAGATGAGCAGAGGCTGCAGAGCCTCCCCTGTGGGGCCAGGCTGGGAGAGCTGGGGCTGTGCAGCCTGGAGAGAAGCTCCAGGGAGACCTTGGAGCCTCCTTCCAAGACTTGAAGAGGGCTCCAGGAGAGCTGGGGAGGGACTTGCTACCAGTGCATGGAGAGGCAGGAGGAAGACTCTTGTGTCCTGGCTGGGAGAAGCTGGATTGAGATCACAGAATCAATCAGGTTGGCAAAGACGTCAGAGCTCATCAGGTCCAACCTGGGACCTAACCCCCAACCCCTCCTGACAGCTCACCCCTGGCTCCAAGGGCCACATCCAAGCCCCTCTGGAACACCCCCAGCCATGGGGACTCCACCACCTCCCTGGGCAGCTCATCCCAGTGGCCAATTCCTCTGGCTGGGAAGAACTTTCTCCTCCCCTCCAGCCTGCACCTCCCCTGGCACAGCTTGAGACTGTGTCCTCTTGTTCTGGGGCTGGGGGCCTGGCAGAAGAGACCAACCCCCCCTGGCTCCAACCTCCCTGCAGGGAGCTGGAGAGAGCAAGAAGGTCTCCCCTGAGCCTCCTCTGCTCCAGGCTGAGCAACCCCAGCTCCCTCAGCCTCTCCTCACAGGGCTGTGCCCCAGACCCCTCCCCAGCCCTGTGCCCCAGACCCCTCCCCAGCTCTCTTGCCCTTCTCTGGACACCTTCCAGCAGCTCAACCTCTTGCCTAACCTCAGGAGCCCAGAACTGGACACAGCACTCAAGGAGATGAGACCTGAGGAAGCAATCCTTGCCCAGAAGGGTAGGGAGGCTCTGGCACAGGCTGCCCAGAGGAGCTGTGGAGGCTCCAAGCCTGGAAGTGCTGGAAGCCAGGAGCTGGTGCCTGGAGCCAGGCCACGGGGGAATGCTTTGGAGCTGAGGCAGAGCAGGGTTGGGCTGGAGCTGAGGGAGAAGTTCTTGAGCAAGCTTGGGGCTGGTGGGAGGAGTCCCTGCCCACGGCAGGGGGTGGAACTGGGTGCTCCCTCCCCACCCAAAGCATTCAGCCTTGGCTCCCTGCAGCCTCTCGAGCCCTTAGCCAACCAGGGCATCCCTGCTGCCGGCTTCCAGGCTCACAGGGACGAAGCAGCAGCTGCCACTCACTTGATCTGAGGATCTGCCCAGCTGGGTCCAGCCAGAACGGCCCTGGCAGTGTACTCCACGGGCCGGTAATCCTCCCACTGGGTCAGCCAGCCCACCTTGTCCCGCGGCACCGGGCTGCGCTCCACCTGCGAGCCGGGGTAGGGGGAGGTGAGAGCCTTGCTGTGCTGCAGCCCCGCCTCGGCGCTGCTGGGCATGCTCCCAGGCCCCAGGCAGGACCAGCGAGCCGCTGAGGAGGTGCTGAAAGAGAAGGAAACGGAGATGAGCTCAGCTCCTGCCCCCGGCTTGCGCCCTGCTGCTTCCCCTGCACGGCCCCGAGGCTGCTGCTGCGGCTCAGCCAGCGACCCAGGGAGCAAAGCAGCAGCCAGGGCTCCTCCCCCAGCCCCCCCAGTCCTATCCCTCCCTCACCCCCTCCAAAGTCCCTCCCCAGCTTGCTTGCAGCCCCCTGCAGCTCCTGCAAGGCCACCAGAAGGTCTCCTGGGAGCCTTCTCCTCTGCAGCCTGCACAGCCCCAACTCTCTCAGGCTGTGCTCAGAGCAGCTCCAGCCCTCTGCTCCTCCTGCTGGCCCTGCTCTGGACACCTTCCAGCCCCTCCAGAGCCTTCCTGGCACAGAGGCTCCAGAGCTGGGCACAGATGCTCAGCCTGGCAAAGCCCTGCCCCTGCCAACAGACATCACGTCCAGTCCTCAGCAAGTCCTACTGGCAACTGATTCATGGAAGCACAGCAACAGTTTGGTTGGAGAAGCCCTTTCAGATCACCAACTCCAACCAGCCTCTGCCTCTGCCCAGGCTGGGGCTGAGCCATGGCCTCAGCACCACAGCTCTGCCTCCCTGCAACCCCTCCAGGGATGAGCATCCAAGCCCCTCCCTGGGCAGCCTGGGCCAGGCTGGCAGAGCCCTTGCAGGGAAGAAGTTTCTTCTCCTCTCCAAGCTGAGCCTCCCCTGGGGCAGCCTGAGGCCATTGCCTCTCCTCCTGGCCCTTGGTCCTGGAGAGCAGAGCCCAACCCCCCTGGCTGCAGCCTCCTCTCAGGGAGCTGCAGAGAGCAAGGAGGTCTCCCTCAGCCTCCTCTGCTCCACACTCAGCACCCCCAGCTCCCTCAGCTGCTCCTCAAGGGTCCACTCTTCCCCTTGTGGTTTGCACCTTGCCTCTTGGCTCCTCTCAAGGTAAAAAGGATACTGGAGACCTCTTCAGCTTTTATTTTGCTGCAAGAGTAATCAACAATAAAACCCTTCAGGGCAGAGTGGGTTACAAGAGCTCATTCAAGAATCCTCACCCTGGAGATGTTTGCAGCCAGGCTGGAGGTGGCTGTGAGCAAGCTGCTGTGGTGTGAGGGGTCCCTGCCCGTGGCAGGGGGCTGGAGCTGGATGAGCCTGGAGCTCCCTTCCAGCCCTGGCAGCTCTGTGATTCGATGCTTCGGCAGCTCCCAAACACCCTGCACAGGTTTCCTTTAGCTGCCCTCCTGGACTCCAAATGACTTAGAACTGCTGCCAACATTAAGGAATATTCCTCTAAGATAAGAGGCTCACAGCTCAGCAAAGGACAAAAACCTGCTCTAAAACCCAAGGTGTTCTTAAAGCTCTCAGGGAGAAAGATTTGAAGTTCCTCCTGCTGCTGAGCTGCAAGCTCCTGGGCTGCACTTGCCAGCCCTTGCCCCTCGGCCTGTGCCAGGGCAGAGTGAGCAGAGGCTGTCCCTGTGCCTCCCTTCCTGCCCCCAGCCCTCAGCTCTTGAGAGGCATTGATCAGATGCCTCTCAGCCTTCTCCTCTGCACACTCAGCACCCCAGGGCTCTCGGCCTCTCCTCCCCAGGCAGTGCTGCAGTGCCTTCAGCAGCCTTGGAGCCTGCCTTGGCCTCTCTGCAGCAGCTCCCTGTCCCTCCTGAGCTGGGGAGCCCAGAGCTGGAGGCAATCTTGCAGGGGAGGTCTCAGCAGGGCAGAGCAGAGGGGGAGCAGAACCTCCCTGGCCCTGCTGGAGGCCCCCCTGGCCCCCCTTAGCCTTCTTGGCCCCCAGGGCACGGTGCTGCCCCATGCAGCCCTTGCTGCCCCCAGCACTGCCAGCTGCTCCTCCTTGGGGCTGCTCTGCAGCAGATCCCCTCCCAGGCTGTGCTGCTGCAGTTGATTCTTCCTGCCCAGCTGCAGGACTCAGGTCCAACACAGGAGCCAGAGCCCCAGCCTGGCCTGGGCACCACCGACCACCACCACCAGGCCCACGATACCTGAGGGGCAGCTGGCGCTGGAGAACAAACCGGGCAGGCTGGATGGACAGCGCCACCGTGACAGAAAACACAGCGAGCGTCCGGGAGACCCCGCGGGCCGCGGCCACTCGCAGGGCGCCGGCCAGGAGCAGCATAGGCACCCCCGCCGACCCCAGCCCGGCGGCAGCTACCCCGCCTCAGCCCCACGGGGCCGGGCCGCGGCTCACACCCGAGATGGGGACTCCGGCCTGACCGGGCCAGGCGGCCCCCTCGCAGCTACGGCCCCGGAGCTGACCACCGGAGCCCCCCCGACAGACTGCGCTCAGCCGGCCCGCAGCGACACCGCAACAAGCTCCCTTCTCATTGGGCAGAGAGCCACCAATCGGCAGCGCCTCCAGGCTTCTCCACGCCCAGGGACGCGCCCCAGGCTCAACTTCGCTCTGCCATTGGGTGCGGCGCGCTGAGGGCGTGGTCGACCCTGTCCCGCCCCGGCCGTGCCCGTCCCGCCCCTCCCGCAGCCCCGCCCAGTCGAGCGGAGCTTGGGGCTCGGTCCCGGCTGGCGGAGGGTGAAGGGAGTCGGTGTGCGACCGCCGGAGGGGCTGCGGGAGAAGCATGAGGGCTGTGCTGGACCTGCTGCTCTTCCTGGCCACGCTGCTCTACTCCTACCTGGAGGCGCTGCTGAAGCTCTTGCTGCCCGTGCGCAGGAAGTCGGTCAGCGGCGAGCTGGTGCTGGTGACGGGCGCCGGGCACGGCGTGGGCAGAGCCACTGCCCTCGAGTTCGCCAAGCGCCACAGCAGGTTGGTGCTGTGGGACATCAACCAGGTAAGGGCTGCGCCGGCGGCGGGGCACGGCCGGCTCCCAGCCCGCGGCGTCCGCGGCGCCTCGGCGGGGGCTGCAGGGCCCCCGGCCCCGCATCGCCAGGAGGAGGTTGGAGCCCGCTTGGGGCAGAGGCCCCGCGGGGGTCTGTTCCCGCAGCCCCTGGCTGGGGGCCCTCAGGGCAGCAGCACAGCAGCCAGAGCGCTGCAGGAGGCAGCGTAGGGGGCTGGGGGCTGGGCAGGTGCATGGGCAGGGACTGGGACGGGAGCCGGGGCTTGGGGCCGTGACAGGAGCCGGGGTCCGGGTCTGGGATCGCGACAGGAGGCGCTGCCGGGGCCTAGCCGGAGCCGGGGCCGGGGCTGGGGCCGGGTATGAGACAGGACCTGGGGCCGGGGCAGGAGGCATTGCCGGGGCCGGGGCCGGGATCGCGACAGGAGCCGCTACCGGGGCCGGGGTTGGGATCGCGACAGGAGGCGCTGCCGGGGCCGGGTCTGGGATCGCGACAGGAGGCGCTGCCGGGGCTGGGTATGGGACAGGAGCTGGGGCCGGGGCAGGAGGGGCTGCCGGGGCCGAGTCTGGGATCGCGACAGGAGGCGCTGCCGGGGCCGGGTCTGGGATCGCGACAGGAGGCGCTGCCGGGGCTGGGGCTAGGATCGCGACAGGAGGCGCTGCCGGGGACGGGTCTGGGATCGCGACAGGAGGCGCTGCCGGGGCCGGGTCTGGGATCGCGACAGGAGGCGCTGCCGGGGCTGGGTATGGGACAGGAGCTGGGGCCGGGGCAGGAGGGGCTGCCGGGGCCGAGTCTGGGATCGCGACAGGAGGCGCTGCCGGGGCTGGGGCTGGGATCGCGACAGGAGGCGCTGCCGGGGCTGGGGCTGGGATCGCGACAGGAGGCGCTGCCGGGGCCGGGTCTGGGATCGCGACAGGAGGCGCTGCCGGGGCTGGGGCTGGGATCGCGACAGGAGCCGCTGCCGGGGCCGGAGTTGGGATCGCGACAAGAGGCGCTGCCGGGGCCGGGTCCGGGATCGCGACAGGAGCCGCTGCCGGGGCTGGGTATGGGATCGCGGCGCTGCCGAGGCCGGGCCGGGATGGAGCCGAGGCCGGGGCTGGGGCTGCGGGAGCCGGGTCTGGGATCGCGACAGGAGGCACTGCCGGGGCCGGGTCTGGGATCGCGACAGGAGGCGCTGCCGGGGCCGGGTCTGGGATCGCGACAGGAGGCGCTGCCGGGGCCGGGTCTGGGATCGCGACAGGAGGCACTGCCGGGGCTGGGTCTGGGATCGCGACAGGAGGCGCTGCGGGGCCGGGTCTGGGATCGCGACAGGGGCGCTGCCGGGGCCGGGTCTGGGATCGCGACAGGAGGCGCTGCTGGGGCTGGGTATGGGACAGGAGCTGGGGCCGGGGCAGGAGGGGCTGCCGGGGCCGGGTCTGGGATCGCGACAGGAGGCGCTGCCGGGGCCGGGTCTGGGATCGCGACAGGAGGCGCTGCCGGGGCCGGGTCTGGGATCGCGACAGGAGGCGCTGCCGGGGCTGGGTATGGGACAGGAGCTGGGGCCGGGGCAGGAGGGGCTGCCGGGGCCGAGTCTGGGATCGCGACAGGAGGCGCTGCCGGGGCCGGGTCTGGGATCGCGACAGGAGGCGCTGCCGGGGCTGGGGCTAGGATCGCGACAGGAGGCGCTGCCGGGGCCGGGTCTGGGATCGCGACAGGAGGCGCTGCCGGGGCTGGGTATGGGACAGGAGCTGGGGCCGGGGCAGGAGGGGCTGCCGGGGCCGAGTCTGGGATCGCGACAGGAGGCGCTGCCGGGGCTGGGGCTGGGATCGCGACAGGAGGCGCTGCCGGGGCTGGGGCTGGGATCGCGACAGGAGGCGCTGCCGGGGCCGGGTCTGGGATCGCGACAGGAGGCGCTGCCGGGGCCGGGTCTGGGATCGCGACAGGAGGCGCTGCCGGGGCTGGGGCTGGGATCGCGACAGGAGGCGCTGCCGGGGACGGGTATGGGATAGCGACAGGAGGCGCTGCCGGGGCCGGGTCGGGGATCGCGACAGGAGGCGCTGCCGGGTCCGCGATCGCGACAGGAGGCGCTGCCGGGTCTGGGATCGCGACAGGAGGCGCTGCCGGGTCTGGGATCGCGACAGGAGGCGCTGCCGGGGCCGGGATCGCGACAGGAGGCGCTGCCGGGGCCGGGATCGCGACAGGAGGGGCGGCCGGGGCCGAGTCTGGGATCGCGACAGGAGGGGGTTGGCGGGGCCGGGTCGGGGATCGCGACAGCAGGCGCTGCCGGGGCCGGGTCTGGGATCGCGACAGGAGGCGCTGCCGGGGCCGGGCCTGGGATTCCGACAGGAGGGGCTGCCGGGGACGGGCCTGGGATCGCGACAGGAGGCGCTACCGGGGCCGGGTCTGGGATCGCGACAGGAGGCGCTACCGGGGCCGGGTCGGGGATCGCGACAGGAGGCGCTGCCGGGGCCGGGTCTGGGATCGCGACAGGAGGCGCTGCCGGGGCCGGGTCTGGGATCGCGACAGGAGGCGCTGCCGGGGCTGGGTATGGGACAGGAGCTGGGGCCGGGGCAGGAGGGGCTGCCGGGGCCGAGTCTGGGATCGCGACAGGAGGCGCTGCCGGGGCCGGGTCTGGGATCGCGACAGGAGGCGCTGCCGGGGCCGGGTCTGGGATCGCGACAGGAGGCGCTGCCGGGGCCGGGTCTGGGATCGCGACAGGAGGCGCTGCCGGGGCTGGGTCTGGGATCGCGACAGGAGGCGCTGCCGGGGCCGGGTCTGGGATCGCGACAGGAGGCGCTGCCGGGGCCGGGTCTGGGATCGCGACAGGAGGCGCTGCCGGGGCTGGGTATGGGACAGGAGCTGGGGCCGGGGCAGGAGGGGCTGCCGGGGCCGAGTCTGGGATCGCGACAGGAGGCGCTGCCGGGGCCGGGTCTGGGATCGCGACAGGAGGCGCTGCCGGGGCTGGGGCTGGGATCGCGACAGGAGGCGCTGCCGGGGCCGTGTCTGGGATCGCGACAGGAGGCGCTGCCGGGGCCGGGTCTGGGATCGCGACAGGAGGCGCTGCCGGGGCTGGGGCTGGGATCGCGACAGGAGGCGCTGCCGGGGACGGGTATGGGATAGCGACAGGAGGCGCTGCCGGGGCCGGGTCGGGGATCGCGACAGGAGGCGCTGCCGGGGCCGGGTCGGGGATCGCGACAGGAGGGGCTGCCATGGCCGGGTCCGCGATCGCGACAGGAGGCGCTGCCGGGTCTGGGATCGCGACAGGAGGCGCTGCCGGGTCTGGGATCGCGACAGGAGGCGCTGCCGGGGCCGGGATCGCGACAGGAGGGGCGGCCGGGGCCGAGTCTGGGATCGCGATAGGAGGGGGTTGGCGGGGCCGGGTCGGGGATCGCGACAGCAGGCGCTGCCGGGGCCGGGTCTGGGATCGCGACAGGAGGCGCTGCCGGGGCCGGGCCTGGGATTCCGACAGGAGGGGCTGCCGGGGACGGGCCTGGGATCGCGACAGGAGGCGCTACCGGGGCCGGGTCTGGGTTCGCGACAGGAGGCGCTACCGGGGCCGGGTCTGGGATCGCGACAGGAGGCGCTGCCGGGGCCGGGTCTGGGATCGCGACAGGAGGCGCTGCCGGGGACGGGTCTGGGATCGCGACAGGAGGCGCTGCCGGGGCTGGGTATGGGACAGGAGCTGGGGCCGGGGCAGGAGGGGCTGCCGGGGCCGAGTCTGGGATCGCGACAGGAGGCGCTGCCGGGCCGGGTCTGGGATCGCGACAGGAGGCGCTGCCGGGGCCGGGTCTGGGATCGCGACAGGAGGCGCTGCCGGGGCCGGGTCTGGGATCGCGACAGGAGGCGCTGCCGGGGCTGGGTCTGGGATCGCGACAGGAGGCGCTGCCGGGGCCGGGTCGGGGATCGCGACAGGAGGCGCTGCCGGGGCCGGGTCGGGGATCGCGACAGGAGGGGCTGCCATGGCCGGGTCCGCGATCGCGACAGGAGGGCGCTGCCGGGTCTGGGATCGCGACAGGAGGCGCTGCCGGGTCTGGGATCGCGACAGGAGGCGCTGCCGGGGCCGGGATCGCGACAGGAGGGGCGGCCGGGGCCGAGTCTGGGATCGCGACAGGAGGGGGTTGGCGGGGCCGGGTCGGGGATCGCGACAGCAGGCGCTGCCGGGGCCGGGTCTGGGATCGCGACAGGAGGCGCTGCCGGGGACGGGCCTGGGATTCCGACAGGAGGGGCTGCCGGGGAAGGGCCTGGGATCGCGACAGGAGGGGCTGCCGGGGACCGGGTCTGGGATCGCGACAGGAGGCGCTGCCGGGGCCGGGTCTGGGATCGCGACAGGGGCTGGGTATGGGAGGCGCTGCCGGGGCCGGGTCTGGGATCGCGACAGGAGGCGCTGCCGGGGCCCGGGTCTGGGATCGCGACAGGAGGCGCTGCCGGGGCCGGGTCTGGGATCGCGACAGGAGGCGCTGCCGGGGCCGGGTCTGGGATCGCGACAGGAGGCGCTGCCGGGGCTGGGTCTGGGATCGCGACAGGAGGCGCTGCCGGGGCCGGGTCGGGGATCGCGACAGGAGGCGCTGCCGGGGCCGGGTCGGGGATCGCGACAGGAGGGGCTGCCATGGCCGGGTCCGCGATCGCGACAGGAGGCGCTGCCGGGTCTGGGATCGCGACAGGAGGCGCTGCCGGGTCTGGGATCGCGACAGGAGGCGCTGCCGGGGCCGGGATCGCGACAGGAGGGGCGGCCGGGGCCGAGTCTGGGATCGCGACAGGAGGGGGTTGGCGGGGCCGGGTCGGGGATCGCGACAGCAGGCGCTGCCGGGGCCGGGTCTGGGATCGCGACAGGAGGCGCTGCCGGGGACGGGCCTGGGATTCCGACAGGAGGGGCTGCCGGGGAAGGGCCTGGGATCGCGACAGGAGGGGCTACCGGGTCCGGGTCTGGGATCGCGACAGGAGGCGCTGCCGGGGCCGGGTCTGGGATCGCGACAGTAGGCGCTGCCGGGGACGGGTCTGGGATCGCGACAGGAGGGGCGGCCAGGGCCGAGTCTGGGATCGCGACAGGAGGGGGCTGGCGGGCCGTGTCGGGGATCGCGACAGGAGGGGCTGCCGGGGCCGAGTCTGGGATCGCGACAGGAGGGGGCTGGCGGGGCCGGGTCTGGGATCGCGACAGGAGGGTCGGCCGGGGCCGAGTCTGGGATCGCGACAGGAGGGGGCTGGCGGGGCCGGGTCGGGGATCGCGACAGGAGGCGCTGCCGGGGCCGGGGCCGGGACAAGAGCTGGGGCCGGGGCAGGAGGTGCTGCCGGGGCCGGGGTCTGGGATGGCGACAAGAGGCGCTGCTGGGGCCAGGTCCGGAGCCGGGGCCGGGGCAGGAGCCGGGGCCGGGGCAGGAGCCGGGGCCGGGGCAGGCTCGGCCGGGTCGTGTTGGTGCTCAGCAGCAGCTTCTCCCCCTGCTGGCTGTGCCCTGCCCCAGGTCTTGCTTCAGCAGCTGGCAGAGCTGCCGCCCGCTGCTCCTTATGGGCAGCTGCCCCTCGCTGGATGCTGCGCTGGGCCCTGCTCTGCTGCAGCTGAACGGTGCCCGGCACCAGAGGCTTTGGCACTGGCGGGGTGGACCTGTCAGGGCAGGCAGGGGGTCGTTCAGCAGGGATGGAGGCAAAGTGCTGTGCAGGGAGGGGGCTGGCTGTGCCCAGGGAAGGGTTCTGACACAGGACTTCATCAGGTGGTCCTGAGGCTGCAAAAATCCAACCCACCCCAGAGAGAGAAAAACCCAGCAGCCAAGGGCAGCCTGAGGGGATGTGCCAACGAGGAGGGCACAGAGGGGCCGCTCAGCGAGGCTGCTGAGGACACCGAGCTGGGAGGCTTGGCTGTGGCCCCTGGAGGCTGTGAGGCCATTCAGAGCCTTGGGCAGGCTGAGAGCTGGGCAGGGAGGAAGCTGCTGAGGCTCAGGCAGGAGCAGAGCAGAGTCCTGCAGCTGCAGCAGCACAGCCTGGGAGGGGATCTGCTGCAGAGCAGCCCCAAGGAGGAGCAGCTGGCAGTGCTGGGGGCAGCAAGGGCTGCATGGGGCAGCACCGTGCCCTGGGGGCCAAGAAGGCCAAGGGGGGCCTGGGGGGCACCCAGCAGGGCCAGGGAGGTTCTGCTCCCCTCTGCTCTGCCCTGCTGAGACCTCCCCTGCAAGATTGCCTCCAGCTCTGGGCTCCCAGCTCAGGAGGGACAGGGAGCTGCTGCAGAGAGGCCAAGGCAGGCTCCAAGGCTGCTGAAGGCACTGCAGCACTGCCTGGGGAGGAGAGGCCGAGAGCCCTGGGGGTGCTGAGTGTGCAGAGGAGAAGGCTGAGAGGCATCTGATCAATGTCTCTCAAGAGCTGAGGGCTGGGGGCAGGAAGGGAGGCACAGGGACAGCCTCTGCTCACTCTGCCCTGGCACAGGCCAAGGGGCAGGGGGCAGTGGCAGAGCTGTGTCTGTCCTTTGTGCCTCTTGCAGCACGGCCTGGAGGAGACAGCAGCACAGTGCCAGAAGCTGGGAGCCACTGTTCAGAGCTTTGTGGTGGACTGCAGCAAGAGGGAGGAGATCTACAGTGCTGCAGAGAAGGTGGGCAGCAGGGGCACTGGGGAGGGCAGCAGCACTTCTGAGGTCATGGCAGGCCTGAGCCTCAGTGGGTGGCACAGGGGAACCTCCTGAAGTTCACAGGCAAGGGGAGAGTCCTGCCCCTGGGCAGAAATAAGCTCCTGCAGCAGTGCAGCTGAGGGGGAAGCTGCTGGGAAGCAGCTCTGCAGAGGAGGACCTGGGGGTGGGGGGTGGGTAACAAGCTCCCCAGGAGCCTGCAAGCTGCCCTGGTGGGCAAAAGAATGCCAAGGGTCTCCTGGGGGGCATGAAGGAGAGTGTGGCCAGCAGGGCAAGGGAGGTTCTTCTCCCCTCTGCTCTGCCCTGGTGACTTCCCATCTGCAGTGCTGTGTCCAGCCCTGCTGTCTCCAGCTGGGAACTGCTGGAGAGAGCCCAGCAGAGGCTATGAGGATGATGAAGGGCCTGGAGCAGCTCTGGGAGGAGCAAAGGCTGAGAGCCCTGGGGCTGAGAGCCCGGAGCAGAGCAGCCCCAGAGGGCAGCTGAGCAATGCTCAGCAAGAGCTCAGGGCTGGGGGGCAGGAGGCTGGGGCCAGGCTCTGCTGAGTGGTGCCCAGGGACAGCACAAGTGCCAAGGGGCACAAACTGGAGCCCAGGATGTTCTGCTGGAACATGAAGAGAATCTTTCTTCTGAGGCTGCTGGAGGCCTGGAGCAGGCTGCCAGAGAGGTTGTGGAGTCTCCTGGTGTGGAGAGCTTGCAACCCCCCTGGGCGTTGTGCTTCTGGGTGCCCTGCTGGGGCAGGGGGTTGGACTGGGTGAGCTCCAGAGGTCCCTTCCAGCTCTGAGCATTCTGCCATCCCCCTCCTTCCCTGAGGCTCTGCCCGAGCCATGGCTCCTTGGCAGCTTTCCTCCTGAGACTTGCAGGCCCTGAAGGCATTTTAGCCTGCTGAGCAGCACTCAGGCAGCAGTGGGGGTCCCTGGCTGGGGCTGGATGGGTGCTGAGCTGCTGCTGTGTGTGCCACAGGTGAGGAAGGAGCTTGGGGATGTCTCCATCCTGGTGAACAACGCTGGGGTGATCACAGCTGCCGACCTGCTCTCCACTCAGGACCACCAGGTCCAGAGGACGTTTGAAGTCAACATCCTTGCTCACATGTGGGTAAGGGCCACGAGCCTCCCCGTGCCCCCGGGGCTGGGCAGCTCCCCGGTGCCCACTCCTGCCAGCCCCAGCGAGGGACAGAGGGGCAGCTGCCGGCAGGGCCGGGCCCGGGAGGGCTGCGGCTCTTCAGCCTCCTCGCTGGCAGCAGCGGGGAGGAGAAGCCGCAGAGGGAGCAGCCCTGGGCTGAGCCCCTGGCAGGGCCGCTGCCAGCAGCTGGCATGGGGAAGGCAGCCCAGCAAGGAGGGGAGAATGGGCTCCTGCCGGCACCTGGCTGCCTGGCACCGTGCTGCTGGCGAAGCAGCTGCCGGCTGTGCCAGCCGCAGGGGGAGCAGGAGTCGGTGTGGCTGTGGGGAGCTGAGGAGCTGGGCAGCTGCCAGCAGGAGCCACAGCAGCAGAGGCTGCGTGAAGGGCAGGGGCGGCGTGGGATGTGCCTAAGCAACTCTTCTCCTCCTCCCCCTGCCCCCGTGCCTGTTGCAGACCACCAGAGCCTTTCTGCCAGCCATGATGGAGGCCAACCACGGCCACATTGTCACTGTGGCTTCAGCTGCAGGGCACTTGGTGACTCCTTTCATGGTGGCCTACTGGTAAGTGGCTTGGGAAGCAGCCCTCTGCATCGCTGTTGGCAGCTGTGCCTTCTGCTGCAGCGAGCACAGAGCAGCCAGGGTGATGCTGCCAGTGCCCCTGGAGCCCCCAAGGAGCCCTGCTCAGGAGGAAAGGAGCAGCACAGCCAGCACCTGAGGGTGCCTGGAGCTGCCCCAACCATCTGCTGCTTAGCTCGGAGGGAGTCAGGGGCAGTGCCTGTGTGAAGGCAGAGCTCTGGGGCACAGCAGCTACTGAGAGCTTCTCTTTTCTCTCTCCCTCCCTGCCCCAGGCTGTTGCTTAGCACAGCAGAGATCCTCTTTCCTTCTGCTCCTTACACAGTGGCACTGCTGGCAAGACAGCCCCTGGCAAGCAGCTCTGGAGCTGTGCTGCAGAGTGGCAGTGGCTGCAGGGCACAGAAATGCTGCTGCCAGCATGAGATCCAATTGCTTCAGAGCTGCTGAGAAGCTCAGGGAGCCTGCAGGGAGAAGCAGGGAGTGTCAGGGGCTGGAAGGGTCCTCCAAAGCTCATCCAGCCCAAGCCCCCTGCCTAGAGCAGGTCACCCAGGAACACATCCAGGCAGGTCTTGAGGATCTGCGGAAAGGAGACTCCACAAGAAGCTGTGGCACTGCACATTGGCAGCTGGGTGAGATGCAGCCCTGGGGAGAGCAGCCCCTGGCACAGCAGTGTGCCCCTGGCAGCTCTGCTTCTGCAAGCAGTGCACCTGAGGGATCCTCCCCTGAGGGCTCCTGGTGCTGCCCTGCCTGTGCAGCAGCACTGAGGGGACTTGCCTGACAGGCCTCCCCTCTGCCCTCCACACTTCCTCCCCAGCAGCACCCAGGGTCTGCCCCAGCTCTGCCCTCTGGCCTTGCTCCCTGCCCCGTGTGCCAGCAGCATCGCCCCCGGCCTCGCCTCCTGCTGGCTGCTGCCTGCCCTTTGAGGCCCTTGGCAGGTGCAGCCAGCTGGGAACAGTCCCTGTGCCTTCCCCTTGTGCCCCTGGCCTGGCTGCAGCTCCAGCAAGTTTGCTGCAGTTGGGTTCCACAAAGCCCTGACGGAGGAGCTGGCTGCCCTGGGGAAGGACGGCATCAAAACCACCTGCCTGTGCCCGGTCTTCATCAACACTGGCTTTGTCAAGAACCCCAGCACCAGGTAAGGCTCCAGGCTCCCTCTGCCTGCTGCCCTGCCTCAGGGCACTGCCACTGTGGCCAGCTCCAGGCCTGGCTGGCACCTGGCTGAAGGCAGCCTGCAGCCGTTCCCTCCCCCCTGCCCAGCGCCGCTGCCTGGAGCCTGCTGGGGCAGCTGCTGCCTCTCCTCTGCTTCCCACCCTGCCTCTGACCTCTCTGCTCTGCTCCCCAGGCTGGGGAAGATCCTGGAGGTTGAGGAAGTCGTTGAGGCCCTGATGGAAGGCGTCCTGACCAACAAGAAGATGGTTTTTGTGCCACCCCAGCTCAGCTTTGCTTTGCTCTCTGAGATGTGAGTAGCAGAAGGGCTCGGGGGGCTGGGGGTAGGAAACCATTCCCAGGGGGAGCTGCAGTCAGGGCTGAGCCCAGGTTCAGTTGGATCTGAGGTGTTGTGCAGCCATGGGAGGAAAGGAGGTGGTCTGGGAGCACAGAGAAAACTATGGGATGGCAGCTGGGCAGCGGAAGTTGCCCCTGCAGCCTCTGCCCTTTGGATGCCCTTCAGTGCCCGGCATCCTCCTCCTCAGTGGTTTGGCAGTCCAGCTGTGGCACCACACTGCCTCCGGGAGCAGGCTGCTCTGCAGCTGCCTGCAGGGGGAAAGGCACTTTGGAAGCAGCACTCAGCTCAGAGGGTGGAGCAGGAGAGCACCTCAGGAGGGCACCCAGCAGTGCCCTGGTGCCCAGCAGGCGCCAGCCAGGGCAGGGTTGTGCTGAGCCTTCCCACAGGGCCCTGGGATCCGCTTTCCTCTAGCAAACTGTTCCCAGCAGAGACCTCAGCTGCTCTAGAGGCTGCTGGGGATGGAGGGGGGAAACAGGAGACCACTTCTCCTCCCCAGAGCAGCATCTCCCTTTTGCCTGCACACAGCACTTGCTCTGAACCGGCAGCCTCAGGGTAGTGCCAGGCAGGGCTGAGCGCCTGCTGCTGGGCAGTATTGGTTCCTGCAGCTCCTCACCAGGCACTGAGGACACAAAGGCTAAGGAAGTTGAGAGCAGCCCTGGAGGAAAGGCCTTGGGGGGGCTGGGGGAGGAGAAGCTGAGCAGGAGCCAGCAGGGAGCACTGGCAGCCCAGAGAGCCAAGCAGAGCCTGGGCTGCAGCCAGAGCAGTGTGGCCAGCAGGGCCAGGGAGGGGATTCTGCCCCTCTGCTCCACTCTGCTGAGAGCACAGCTGCAGCTCTGGGGCCAACTCTGGAGCCTCTGTGCCAGGAAGGCTCTGGAGGGGCTGGAAGGGGTCCAGAGCAGGGCCAGCAGGAGGAGCAGAGGGCTGGAGCTGCTCTGCTCAGGAGATGTTTTCAGCAGAGCTCAGGTCCCAGCTCTGGAGCTCACACCAGAACAACTCAGTTCCCTTCTCAGTCCCCTTCTGCTCCATCTCATGGAACATTTGGCAATTCCTGGAGGCAAAAGCCAGCAGCAGGCAGTGGGGAAAAGCTTTTCAGCCTCTGTGCATCTTCAGGAGCTGCCTGTGCAAGGCTGCAGGGCCACAGAGGACTCGGGGCCTGATGCTGCCAAAGCCCTCGGGGTAACTCTGCCGTTGTGACTCAGCTTGGGGCAGGGAGACACAGAGAGAAGACCTCCTGGGAGAGGGAAGTGCAGCCCAGTTTTGACATCTCAGCTTCCTGCTGCATCCCAGAGCGTGGCCCTGGCTGTGGCTCTGCCTCTCTGCAGTTCTGAGCCTGATTGCATTCTGCAGCAGCATTGCAACCCGAGCACTGCCCTGTGGCTGCTGAGCCTTGGAGCTGGCCTGAGAGGCCCCAGGGGGCACTGGGACTGCAGCAGGCAGAGCCTGGAGAGTGCTGCAGCAGGGCCCAGGGGCAGCCTTGCTGTGTCTCCCTGGGCCTGCCTCTGCTCCCAGGCCAGCTCCTCCCTCACCTCTGCTGCTGCTCTGCCCTGCAATTTCAGTTGCTCATCCCAGGCTGCTGCCTTGGCTGAGCTGTGGAGGCTCCAGGCCTGGGGGTGGTCAAAGCCAGGTTGCACTGGGGCCCCGAGCAGCTGCTCTGGCTGTGCCAGCTCCTCTGTGCCCGTGGCAGGGAGGGTTGGAACTGGCTGCTTTGGAAGGTCTCTCCCACCCCAGGGGCTGCTGTGGTTTGATCCTGTGCCGTTCTCTCCTGCAGGCTGCTCCCAGAGCGTGCTGTGAACGTCCTGAAGAAGCTGAATGAAGTCAAGTTTGATGCAGTTGTTGGGCAGAGAAGCACCCAGTGAGAAGTGCTTCTCCTGTCCCACTGGCACCAGGGAAAAGCAGAAGGGCTGCTGAGGGTCCTTCAGCTCCTCTGCTTCCCAGCAGGAGCCAGGGAGCTGCTCCCGGGCCCCCAGCCCCAAAGCACAGCCAAGGCTTCATCCCCCAGCTGCAGCAGGGCCAGGCCTGCACCCCGTGGGCTGTTGCCAGGGCAAAGCTGCAGCTCTGGAGGTCCAAAGGGCTGCTGTGGCTGCACCCACATCACCTCTGGTGCTGAGGCAGCCAGGAGCTCCTGCAGAGCCCCTTGGGGACGGCACAGCTGCCTGCCTGGGGGCAGAGGGATGGCCTGAGCAGAGCCTGGGCTCAGCCCTCAGCAAAGATGCCTTGCAAGGAGCAATGGGGAGAAGAGGAGGGAGGCCTCTTGCCCTCAGGTTGCCTTCTCAGCTCCCCCACGGTCTGCTCTAAGGAGCACCCAGCTCTGTGTGCGCTGGCAGTGAGTCCCTGCAGTGCTGCAGGCTTGTGTTGAATGTAAGCCCTGGTGGCACGGCCATGCCCAGCTCTGCACTGGCACCACCAGCATCAGTTTGCCCAATAAAGGCACTTTGGTAACCCAAGGCTGTCTGCCAGCTCTGGAAGTGGGAAGCAGCCCCCAGCAAGGAGGGCAGAGCAGGGAAAGGGGCAGCCAGAGGCTGCAGAGCACCAGGCCAGGCTGCAGGGCCAGGCAGGTCCCCAGGGCCAGCAGGAAGTCACAGCAGGAGCAGGGAGGCACAGGGCCAGGCACAGCTCAGCACCAGCACAGCCACAGCAGGGCTGGGGCCAAGGCCAGGCTGAAATGGGGGGCCTGGGGCAGGGGGGGCAGGGGCAAAGGCTGCAGCTGAGCCTCCCCAGCAGCCTGCTGTGCTGGGACACATTCTGAGCAGGAGGTGAAAGTCCCAGAGGACTTTGGCCTGTGGCACAAGAGAGCAACAGCTGATGGGACACAGGTCAGAGTGCTCTGCAGGGCACAGCTGAGCTCTCCACCTCCCTGTGGAGAGCTTGTGGGGGCTCAGAGCCCCCAGGGAGGCCTGGGCACGCTGCCAGCCTTGGCACAGCTGCAGCTGGGTGGCTTCCAGAAGGCTCCATCCCCCTCCCCTCAGCATTCCATCTGCTTCTGCAAAATGAGGCTCCTCAGCAGTGGGAGAGCTCTCCTCCCCCAGCCCTCCTGCTCTGAGGTGGTGCCAGGGGCTGGCAGCACCAATGGGTGCTGGAGGTGCTGGGTGACACCAGAATGGTTTCCCTTTTGGCTCCTGGGACATTCCCAGGCCAGGACCTGGCCCTCAGCAGCCCTGGGGAACGAGGGAGGAGCACCTGACCTCCTCCTCCTCCTCCTGGACCTGTGCAAATCATTCCACACTGAGATCCTTGTCCCTGGGCTGGAGAGCCACAGCTTGGGCAGGTGGAGCACTGGGTGGAGAAGGAGCTGCCTGGATGGTCACACTCCAAGAGCTGAAGTCGGCAGCTCCATGTCCAAGTAGAGCCCAGTGAGCCCCTCAGGGGTGGCTGCTGGCACCAGCACTGCTCAGCGTCTCTGTTGGCATCGTGGGCAGTGGGCTGCAGGCTCTCAGCAGGCCTGCCAAGGGCACCGAGCTGTGTGCTGTGGCTGCTGGGCTGGGACAGGGGGTCCAGAGAGCTGGGGGAGGGCTCCACCCACGGCAATACTCCAAGCTGGGCTGGCTGGGGCCCTGAGCAAGGGGTTCTGGCAGGAGGTGTCCCTGCCCAGGGCAGGGGAGATGGAACTGGGTGACCTCCAGGGACCCCTCCGACCCCAAGCCCCACAGATGTGATTGGCCTGGCAGAGCAGGGGAGGCTGGGGGAAGAGCCCTGCTCCACAGCTTGGCTCTGGGAGGAGCAGAGCTGCAAGGGGAGATGATGAATAGCAGCAGCTAGCTCCTGAGGAGCAGAGGTGACAGTGCTGAGGAGAAACCCCAGCTGGCTTCCTTCAGCAGCACTCTCCTAACACAAAGCCCACCAGCAAGGAGGGGACTCCAGCCCCCCGGTGATGAACAGCCCCCAGGGAGCCTGTGCTGCCGGGAAGGGGAAGCTGAGCTTCAGGACCAGCCACACCAGCTTGGAGAGCAAAGGGATCGAGACTGTGAGCAGCAGCTTGGGCACCAGGGCAGTAATAAATCTGTGGGAACAGCTCTGCTCGGATCTGGCCTTGTCTCAGCCCAGGCTGGCCCCCTCAAGGGACTGTCCCCCGGAGCAGCAGCACCGCAGAGACCCTGCTCAGTGCCCCCCAGCGGGAGGAAAGGAACCGGAGAGGGAAGGGAAGGGAAAGCCGAGACAGAAGCGGGTCAAGAGCTCCAGGACTAATCACGGGGAGAAATGGAGAGGAGCGTAGGAAACAAGACAGAGGGAAAACTCAGCCCCAAGGCCGAGCAAATGCTGCGCAAGGCAATGTTCCCCCCCGAGCGCCGCCCCGCCAGGCCTCCCGGTTCCTGCTGCGCTCTGGATGTGCAGCGCTAGGGAAGGTCCACGGCTGCTTGAGGGCAGCGCTGGCGGCCCGGCCCGAGCCCCCGGCAGCCCCCTGCCAGCCGTGGCCGGCTGAGCTCAGCGCGGCGCCGGCCGAGGCCGCCTGCTCCCCGCTGCCCACCCCCGGGCCTTGGCCGGCAGCCGCCCAGGCTGCCCCAGCGCCCTGCCCCGGCCGTGCCGGTGCCGCCTCTGCCCGGGGAGGGCGGCGGGCAGGGGCGGTTCTTGCCGGGGGCACTGCCCCGGGCCGGCAGCAGCGGGCTCAGAGGGCTCGGGCGGCCGGAGCGAAGGTCGGTGCGCGGCGAAGGCTCTGCGGGGGAAGCATGAGGGCTGTGCTGGACCTGCTGCTCTTCCTGGCCACGCTGCTCTACTCCTACCTGGAGGCGCTGCTGAAGCTCTTGCTGCCCGTGCGCAGGAAGTCGGTCAGCGGCGAGCTGGTGCTGGTGACGGGCGCCGGGCACGGCGTGGGCAGAGCCACTGCCCTCGAGTTCGCCAAGCGCCACAGCAGGTTGGTGCTGTGGGACATCAACCAGGTAAGGGCTGCGCCGGCGGCGGGGCACGGCCGGCTCCCAGCCCGCGGCGTCCGCGGCGCCTCGGCGGGGGCTGCAGGGCCCCCGGCCCCGCATCGCCAGGAGGAGGTTGGAGCCCGCTTGGGGCAGAGGCCCCGCGGGGGTCTGTTCCCGCAGCCCCTGGCTGGGGGCCCTCAGGGCAGCAGCACAGCAGCCAGAGCGCTGCAGGAGGCAGCGCAGGGCGTCGGGGTCGGGGTGGGGCAGGAGCCGGGGCTGGGGCAGGAGCCGGGGTCGGGGCTGGACAGGAGCCGGGGCTGGGACAGGAGCCGGGGCTGGGACAGGAGCCGGGGTCGGGGCTGGACAGGAGCCGGGGCTGGGACAGGAGCCGGGGTCGGGGCTGGACAGGAGCCGGGGCTGGGACAGGAGCCGCGGCCGGGCTAAGGCAGGAGCCGGGGCAGGAGCCGGGGTCGGGGCTGGACAGGAGCCGGGGCTGGGACAGGAGCCGGGGTCGGGGCTGGACAGGAGCCGGGGCTGGGACAGGAGCCGCGGCCGGGCTAAGGCAGGAGCCGGGGCAGGAGCCGGGGTCGGGGCTGGACAGGAGCCGGGGCTGGGACAGGAGCCGGGGCTGGGACAGGAGCCGCGGCCGGGCTAAGGCAGGAGCCGGAGCAGGAGCCGGGGCCGGGGCTGGCAGCAGAGGCAGGCTCCTCCGTCCGGAGCCTGTTGGTGCTCAGCAGCAGCCTCCACTCCTGCTCGCTGTGCCCTGCCCCAGCTCTTGCTGGGCGCTGCTGCAGGAGTGGCTATAGGGCTCCTGCGGAGGGCACCGCTGCCCGGAGCTCCCCTGTGTGCAGCTGGCAGGGGCACAACTCTGCTCTCCCGGTGTGGCAAAGGTGCTGCCAGGTGCAGTGCTGTCCGTGTACCCTGACCTGGGTGGGGGAAAGCAATCGATGGCAGCAACGGAGCTCTGGCCGCGGTGCTGGGAAGTGCCTTGAGAGGCTGGGTGCAAGCAAGCAGCCACTCAAACACCCTGGCAGAGCAGCTGGGGGGGCTGGGAGGCGTTAGGAGCGCCCTGCCCCAATCCAACTGCCCTGCCCCGGCCTTGTTGCCTTCAGCAGCAGCAGCTGGGCTGAGGGGAGCTGCCCGGGCACCACCCCAGGGGCATGGCACAGCTGCTGCCAAGAGCTGAGCTGCCCTAAGCCGTTTGAGCCCCCGGGGCTGTTTGCTGCACAGGTGCCCCCTGGCCTTCTGGCACCTGGGGAGAAGGCTGCAGCAAAGTCTCCTCTGGCCTCAGCGTGTTGCTGTGAGTCAGGGGAGCCTCCCTGTGTGCCAGCTGCTGCTGCCCTGAGCAGAGTCTCCCTGCAGCAGTCTGGAGCTCAGCTCCCTGCTCACACCCAGCCCCTGGATGCAGAAGGGCTCACAGCCACCGTTCCTGTCTGGGCTGGCAGCCAGGGGCTGTGTTTGCAGAGCTGTGCTTAGAGCCAGGGGCTCTGCCTGCTGTGCTGGGGCAGCCTCCCAGTGCCCGCTGCCTGCAGCCCAGCTCTGGCTGCTCTGCCAGGGCAAACTGCCTCCGGCTGCCACCTTCCCTTCCTGGCAGCCAAAGGGTGAGGCTGGAAGCTCTGCCCTGCCAGGGACCCAGCTGCAGCTCTTCCCCTGGGCAGCCAGGAGCTGTTCTTGGCTGTGGTGAAGTCCCTCAAGGAGAAACCTGCAGGCTGTGGCTGGTCTGCCAGGCTGCCCCAGCAGCCCCAGGTGGGCAGGGGGCAGTGGCAGAGCTGTGTCTGCCCTTTGTGCCTCTTGCAGCACGGCCTGGAGGAGACAGCAGCACAATGCCGGAAGCTGGGAGCCACTGTTCAGAGCTTTGTGGTGGACTGCAGCAAGAGGGAGGAGATCTACAGTGCTGCAGAGAAGGTGGGCAGCAGGGGCACTGCCCAAGGCTTCCCCAAACATGCTCCAGGGAAAGAAGAGAGGAGGCCTCATGCCCCACTCATGCCAGGCCCTGGACCCTCCCCACTCCTTGCTGCTTGCTGCAGGGAGAGGGCAGCAGCCCTTCTGAGGTCATGGCCAGGCTCAGCCTCTCCTGTGAGGCTCTGGCCTGGGTGCCAGGCTTGCTCCTGAAGGAATTTCTGCTCTTTAGTCTCCTGAACAGCCCCCAGACAGCACTGGGGCCATGTGCAAACCCTTTGCTTGCAGAGGCCATGGTGCAGATGGCTGGAAACAGCCTGTCCCTGGCCAGCCCCAGCTGGGATCCCCCAGAGCACAGCCTGGCTGAGGGCAGCGTGTGGCAGCCCTTAGCTCCTGGAAGGAAAGGAATGGAGTGGAGTGGAGTGGAGTGGAGTGGAGTGGAGTGGAGTGGAATGGAATGGGATAGGATAGGATAGGATAGGATAGGATAGGATAGGATAGGATAGGATAGGATAGGATAGGATAGGATAGAATAAGATAGAATACAATTAACCAGGTTGGAAAAGACCTCAGAGATCACCAAGTCCAACCTCTCCCCCAGCGCCATCTGAGCAACTCAACCATAGCACCAAGGGCCTCATCCAGGCTCTTCCTAAACACCTCCAGGCATGGGGACTCCACCACCTCCCTGGGCAGCACATCCCAGTGGCCAATTCCTCTTGTTGGGAAGAATTTCTTCCTCCCCTCCAGCCTAAACGTCCCCTGGCACAGCTTCAGACTGTGTCCTCTTGTTCTGCTGCTGGGGGCCTGGCAGAAGAGACCAACCCCCCCCTGGCTCCAACCTCCCTGCAGGGAGCTGGAGAGAGCAAGAAGGTCTCCCCTGAGCCTCCTCTGCTCCAGGCTGAGCAACCCCAGCTCCCTCAGCCTCTCCTCACAGGGCTGTGCCCCAGACCCCTCCCCAGCCTTGTGCCCCAGACCCCTCCCCAGCCTTGTGCCCCAGACCCCTCCCCAGCCCTGTGCCCCAGACCCCTCCCCAGCCTTGTGCCCCAGACCCCTCCCCAGCCCTGTGCCCCAGACCCCTCCCCAGCCTTGTTGCCCTTCTCTGGACACCTTCCAGCAGCTCAACCTCTTGCCTAACCTCAGCAGCCCAGAGCTGGACACAGGACTCAAGGGGAGGCCTCAGCAGTGCTGAGCACAGGGCACAAGGACTTCCCTGCTCCTGCTGGCCACACTCTGCCTGACCCAGGCCAGGCTGCCCTTGGCCTTCTTGGCCCCCTGGGCACACTGCTGCCTCCTCTTCAGCTGCTCTCCCCCAGCACCCCCAGGTCCCTCTCTGCCTGGCTGCTCTCAGCCCCTCTGCCCCCAGCCTGTGGCACTGCCTGGGGTTGCTGTGGCCAAGGTGCAGCACCTGGCACTTGGATGTCTTCAGTCTCCTGCCCTTGGCCTCTGCCCATCTGCCCAGCCTGGCAAGGTCCCTCTGCAGAGCTCTCCTGCCCTCTCACAGCTCAACTCCTGCCCCCAGCTTGCTGTCAGCTGCACTGTTGATGGACTCCATCCCCTCCTGCAGATCATCAGTACAGATATTGATCAGTCTGGGGCCCAGCACTGAGCCCTGGGGCACACCGCTAGGGGGAGAAGCAGCAGCTCCAAACCCTGTTTCCTGGGCCTGCTGCTCCTCCCTGCCACCCGGGGGGGCAGGCAGCATCCCCTTCCCGAAGGAAACAGCATTTGGAGTGGCATGAATTGGCACTCCCTGGCTGGGGCTGGATGGGTGCTGAGCTGCTGCTGTGTGTGCCACAGGTGAGGAAGGAGCTTGGGGATGTCTCCATCCTGGTGAACAACGCTGGGGTGATCACAGCTGCCGACCTGCTCTCCACTCAGGACCACCAGGTCCAGAGGACGTTTGAAGTCAACATCCTTGCTCACATGTGGGTAAGGGCCACGAGCCTCCCCGTGCCCCCGGGGCTGGGCAGCTCCCCGGTGCCCACTCCTGCCAGCCCCAGCGAGGGACAGAGGGGCAGCTGCCGGCAGGGCCGGGCCCGGGAGGGCTGCGGCTCTTCAGCCTCCTCGCTGGCAGCAGCGGGGAGGAGAAGCCGCAGAGGGAGCAGCCCTGGGCTGAGCCCCTGGCAGGGCCGCTGCCAGCAGCTGGCATGGGGAAGGCAGCCCAGCAAGGAGGGGAGAATGGGCTCCTGCCGGCACCTGGCTGCCTGGCACCGTGCTGCTGGCGAAGCAGCTGCCGGCTGTGCCAGCCGCAGGGGGAGCAGGAGTCGGTGTGGCTGTGGGGAGCTGAGGAGCTGGGCAGCTGCCAGCAGGAGCCACAGCAGCAGAGGCTGCGTGAAGGGCAGGGGCGGCGTGGGATGTGCCTAAGCAACTCTTCTCCTCCTCCCCCTGCCCCCCGTGCCTGTTGCAGACCACCAGAGCCTTTCTGCCAGCCATGATGGAGGCCAACCACGGCCACATTGTCACTGTGGCTTCAGCTGCAGGGCACTTGGTGACTCCTTTCATGGTGGCCTACTGGTAAGTGGCTTGGGAAGCAGCCCTCTGCATCGCTGTTGGCAGCTGTGCCTTCTGCTGCAGCGAGCACAGAGCAGCCAGGGTGATGCTGCCAGTGCCCCTGGAGCCCCCAAGGAGCCCTGCTCAGGAGGAAAGGAGCAGCACAGCCAGCACCTGAGGGTGCCTGGAGCTGCCCCAACCATCTGCTGCTTAGCTCGGAGGGAGTCAGGGGCAGTGCCTGTGTGAAGGCAGAGCTCTGGGGCACAGCAGCTACTGAGAGCTTCTCTTTTCTCTCTCCCTCCCTGCCCCAGGCTGTTGCTTAGCACAGCAGAGATCCTCTTTCCTTCTGCTCCTTACACAGTGGCACTGCTGGCAAGACAGCCCCTGGCAAGCAGCTCTGGAGCTGTGCTGCAGAGTGGCAGTGGCTGCAGGGCACAGAAATGCTGCTGCCAGCATGAGATCCAATTGCTTCAGAGCTGCTGAGAAGCTCAGGGAGCCTGCAGGGAGAAGCAGGGAGTGTCAGGGGCTGGAAGGGTCCTCCAAAGCTCATCCAGCCCAAGCCCCCTGCCTAGAGCAGGTCACCCAGGAACACATCCAGGCAGGTCTTGAGGATCTGCGGAAAGGGAGACTCCACAAGAAGCTGTGGCACTGCACATTGGCAGCTGGGTGAGATGCAGCCCTGGGGAGAGCAGCCCCTGGCACAGCAGTGTGCCCCTGGCAGCTCTGCTTCTGCAAGCAGTGCACCTGAGGGATCCTCCCCTGAGGGCTCCTGGTGCTGCCCTGCCTGTGCAGCAGCACTGAGGGGACTTGCCTGACAGGCCTCCCCTCTGCCCTCCACACTTCCTCCCCCAGCAGCACCCAGGGTCTGCCCCAGCTCTGCCCTCTGGCCTTGCTCCCTGCCCCGTGTGCCAGCAGCATCGCCCCCGGCCTCGCCTCCTGCTGGCTGCTGCCTGCCCTTTGAGGCCCTTGGCAGGTGCAGCCAGCTGGGAACAGTCCCTGTGCCTTCCCCCTTGTGCCCCTGGCCTGGCTGCAGCTCCAGCAAGTTTGCTGCAGTTGGGTTCCACAAAGCCCTGACGGAGGAGCTGGCTGCCCTGGGGAAGGACGGCATCAAAACCACCTGCCTGTGCCCGGTCTTCATCAACACTGGCTTTGTCAAGAACCCCAGCACCAGGTAAGGCTCCAGGCTCCCTCTGCCTGCTGCCCTGCCTCAGGGCACTGCCACTGTGGCCAGCTCCAGGCCTGGCTGGCACCTGGCTGAAGGCAGCCTGCAGCCGTTCCCTCCCCCCTGCCCAGCGCCGCTGCCTGGAGCCTGCTGGGGCAGCTGCTGCCTCTCCTCTGCTTCCCACCCTGCCTCTGACCTCTCTGCTCTGCTCCCCAGGCTGGGGAAGATCCTGGAGGTTGAGGAAGTCGTTGAGGCCCTGATGGAAGGCGTCCTGACCAACAAGAAGATGGTTTTTGTGCCACCCCAGCTCAGCTTTGCTTTGCTCTCTGAGATGTGAGTAGCAGAAGGGCTCGGGGGGCTGGGGGTAGGAAACCATTCCCAGGGGGAGCTGCAGTCAGGGCTGAGCCCAGGTTCAGTTGGATCTGAGGTGTTGTGCAGCCATGGGAGGAAAGGAGGTGGTCTGGGAGCACAGAGAAAACTATGGGATGGCAGCTGGGCAGCGGAAGTTGCCCCTGCAGCCTCTGCCCTTTGGATGCCCTTCAGTGCCCGGCATCCTCCTCCTCAGTGGTTTGGCAGTCCAGCTGTGGCACCACACTGCCTCCGGGAGCAGGCTGCTCTGCAGCTGCCTGCAGGGGGAAAGGCACTTTGGAAGCAGCACTCAGCTCAGAGGGTGGAGCAGGAGAGCACCTCAGGAGGGCACCCAGCAGTGCCCTGGTGCCCAGCAGGCGCCAGCCAGGGCAGGGTTGTGCTGAGCCTTCCCACAGGGCCCTGGGATCCGCTTTCCTCTAGCAAACTGTTCCCAGCAGAGACCTCAGCTGCTCTAGAGGCTGCTGGGGATGGAGGGGGGAAACAGGAGACCACTTCTCCTCCCCAGAGCAGCATCTCCCTTTTGCCTGCACACAGCACTTGCTCTGAACCGGCAGCCTCAGGGTAGTGCCAGGCAGGGCTGAGCGCCTGCTGCTGGGCAGTATTGGTTCCTGCAGCTCCTCACCAGGCACTGAGGACACAAAGGCTAAGGAAGTTGAGAGCAGCCCTGGAGGAAAGGCCTTGGGGGGGGCTGGGGGAGGAGAAGCTGAGCAGGAGCCAGCAGGGAGCACTGGCAGCCCAGAGAGCCAAGCAGAGCCTGGGCTGCAGCCAGAGCAGTGTGGCCAGCAGGGCCAGGGAGGGGATTCTGCCCCTCTGCTCCACTCTGCTGAGAGCACAGCTGCAGCTCTGGGGCCAGCTCTGGAGCCTCTGTGCCAGGAAGGCTCTGGAGGGGCTGGAAGGGGTCCAGAGCAGGGCCAGCAGGAGGAGCAGAGGGCTGGAGCTGCTCTGCTCAGGAGATGTTTTCAGCAGAGCTCAGGTCCCAGCTCTGGAGCTCACACCAGAACAACTCAGTTCCCTTCTCAGTCCCCTTCTGCTCCATCTCATGGAACATTTGGCAATTCCTGGAGGCAAAAGCCAGCAGCAGGCAGTGGGGAAAAGCTTTTCAGCCTCTGTGCATCTTCAGGAGCTGCCTGTGCAAGGCTGCAGGGCCACAGAGGACTCGGGGCCTGATGCTGCCAAAGCCCTCGGGGTAACTCTGCCGTTGTGACTCAGCTTGGGGCAGGGAGACACAGAGAGAAGACCTCCTGGGAGAGGGAAGTGCAGCCCAGTTTTGACATCTCAGCTTCCTGCTGCATCCCAGAGCGTGGCCCTGGCTGTGGCTCTGCCTCTCTGCAGTTCTGAGCCTGATTGCATTCTGCAGCAGCATTGCAACCCGAGCACTGCCCTGTGGCTGCTGAGCCTTGGAGCTGGCCTGAGAGGCCCCAGGGGGCACTGGGACTGCAGCAGGCAGAGCCTGGAGAGTGCTGCAGCAGGGCCCAGGGGCAGCCTTGCTGTGTCTCCCTGGGCCTGCCTCTGCTCCCAGGCCAGCTCCTCCCTCACCTCTGCTGCTGCTCTGCCCTGCAATTTCAGTTGCTCATCCCAGGCTGCTGCCTTGGCTGAGCTGTGGAGGCTCCAGGCCTGGGGGTGGTCAAAGCCAGGTTGCACTGGGGCCCCGAGCAGCTGCTCTGGCTGTGCCAGCTCCTCTGTGCCCGTGGCAGGGAGGGTTGGAACTGGCTGCTTTGGAAGGTCTCTCCCACCCCAGGGGCTGCTGTGGTTTGATCCTGTGCCGTTCTCTCCTGCAGGCTGCTCCCAGAGCGTGCTGTGAACGTCCTGAAGAAGCTGAATGAAGTCAAGTTTGATGCAGTTGTTGGGCAGAGAAGCACCCAGTGAGAAGTGCTTCTCCTGTCCCACTGGCACCAGGGAAAAGCAGAAGGGCTGCTGAGGGTCCTTCAGCTCCTCTGCTTCCCAGCAGGAGCCAGGGAGCTGCTCCCGGGCCCCCAGCCCCAAAGCACAGCCAAGGCTTCATCCCCCAGCTGCAGCAGGGCCAGGCCTGCACCCCGTGGGCTGTTGCCAGGGCAAAGCTGCAGCTCTGGAGGTCCAAAGGGCTGCTGTGGCTGCACCCACATCACCTCTGGTGCTGAGGCAGCCAGGAGCTCCTGCAGAGCCCCTTGGGGACGGCACAGCTGCCTGCCTGGGGGCAGAGGGATGGCCTGAGCAGAGCCTGGGCTCAGCCCTCAGCAAAGATGCCTTGCAAGGAGCAATGGGGAGAAGAGGAGGGAGGCCTCTTGCCCTCAGGTTGCCCCTTTTTAACCTCTAAAAATGGCTCTGAATTTCCTGTGCCTTGGTGTGGGCAACTGCAGTGCTGCTTCCTTAAGCCCTGATGCTATCCCTGGTGCCCTGGGTGGGCAGCTTCCCCCTGGCCAAATCAATGTGCCTTGCTCAGAATATATGCAGTGATTTTAACCCCAGGGCTGCCTGCTGAGAGAACCAGGACCTGGAGGGGCATTTGAGGTGGGTGCCAAGGCACAAACTCTCTCCCTGGCCATTTCTCCCTGCTCATCATCAACAATCACATCATCATCAATCACACAGCACTTACTGGATGGCCAAGGGCTCAGGCCCAGCCAGCATGGATTTAGGAAGGGCAGGTCCTGCCTGACCACCCTGATCTCCTTCTATGATCAGGTGACTGGCTGGTGGATGTGGGGAGGCTGTGGATGAACTCTGCCTGGACTGCAGCAAGGCCTTTGCCACCATCCCCCCCCGCAAGCTCCTGGCCAAGCTGTCAGCCCCTGGCTGGGGCAGCAGCACTCTGAGCTGGGTCAGGAACTGGCTGCAGGCTGAGCCCAGAGGGTGGTGGTGAATGGTGCCACAGCCAGCTGGCAGCCAGGCCCCAGTGGTGTGCCCCAGGGCTCAGTGCTGGGCCCCAGCCTGATCAATATCTTCATTGAGGATCTGGAGGAGGGGATGGAGTCCATCAGCAGTGAATGTGCAGCTGACAGCAAGCTGGGGGCAGGAGTTGAGCTGGGAGAGGGCAGGAGAGCTCTGCAGAGGGACCTTGCCAGGCTGGGCAGATGGGCAGAGGCCAAGGGCAGGAGACTGAAGACATCCAAGTGCCTGGTGCTGCACCTTGGCCACAGCAACCCCAGGCAGTGCCACAGGCTGGGGGCAGAGGGGCTGAGAGCAGCCAGGCAGAGAGGGAGCTGGGGGTGCTGGGGGAGAGCAGCTGAAGAGGAGGCAGCAGTGTGCCCAGGGGGCCAAGAGGGCCAAGGGCAGCCTGGCCTGGGTCAGGAACAGTGTGGCCAGCAGGAGCAGGGAGGTCATTCTGCCCCTGTACACTGCACTGGTTAGGCCAAACCTTGAGTCCAGTGTCCAGTTCTGGGCCCCTCAGTTTAGGAAAGAGGTTGACTTGCTGGAAGGTGTCCAGAGAAGGGCAATGAAGCTGGGGAGGGGTCTGGGGCACAAGGCTGGGGAGGGGTCTGGGGCACAAGGCTGGGGAGGGGTCTGGGGCACAGCCCTGTGAGCAGAGGCTGAGGGAGCTGGGGTTGCTCAGCCTGGAGCAGAGGAGGCTCAGGGGAGACCTTCTTGCTCTCTCCAGCTCCCTGCAGGGAGGTTGGAGCCAGGGGGGTTGGTCTCTTCTGCCAGGCCCCCAGCAGCAGAACAAGAGGACACAGTCTGAAGCTGTGCCAGGGGAGGTTGAGGCTGGAGGGGAGGAGAAAGTTCTTCCCAGCCAGAGGAATTGGCCACTGGGATGAGCTGCCCAGGGAGGTGGTGGAGTCCCCATGCCTGGAGGTGTTTAGGAAGAGCCTGGATGAGGCCCTTGGTGCCATGGTTGAGTTGCTCAGATGGTGCTGGGGGAGAGGTTGGACTTGGTGATCTCTGAGGTCTTTTCCAACCTGGTTTATTCTATTCTATTCTATTCTATTCTATTCTATTCTATTCTATTCTATTCATTTTTTATCTATTATTGATCAGCTCCCTCTCAGCCTTCTCCTCTCCAGGCTCACCACCCCCAGTGCTCTCAGCCTCTCTCCACAGGGGAGATGCTCAAGTCCCCAACTCCTCCTCCTGGCTCTGCCTTGGGCTCTCCCCAGCAGCTCTCTGTCTCTCTGCCCCTGGGGAGCCCAGAGCTGGGCACAGGATTGCAGCTGTGGGCTCAGCAGGGCAGAGCAGAGCAGAGAGGGAGCAGAACCTCCCCAGCCCTGCTGGCCACACTCTTTCCCTGTGTGTTCCATGTGGAACCACGAACCTCCAGCCCTCATTTCCAGAGCAGCACAGATTTGGAGCACACGTCCCTGCTTTCCAGCAGAGCTGTGTGGTGTTCACGGGGGAAAGAACAACCAAAAGAAGAGGAAATCCTAGAATTATTCTGCAGAGTTCCAGGGATGGATTTGGCAGGCAGGAGCAGAGCCCAGCCTGAGCTGGGCTGGCTGGGAGGCTGCAGGCTGCCTCTGCTGGCTCCCCTGCCAGGCACTCAGCTAAGGCTCCCTGCTTCCCAGGCCATGTAATGCCTTAATGAGCTCTTTCTTCAGCTCTAACAGCCTGTAAAATGCTCCAAGCTGACTCTTTTCAGCTTCTCAAGTCAAGCTTTAAGCACAGTGGGATGAAGATTCATCCTCGTTGCTCCGCGGGCAGAGGCACAACAAATCAGAGAATCGTCACAGAGCTGCCAGGGCTGGAAGGGAGCTCAAGGCTCAGCCAGCCCCAAGCCCCTGCCACGGGCAGGGACACCTCACACCACAGCAGCTTGCTCACAGCCACCTCCAGCCTGGCTGCAAACACCTCCAGCCAGGAGGCTGCCACCACCTCCCTGGGCAGCCTGGGCCAGGCTCTCACCACCCTCCTGCCCAACAACTTCTTCCTCACAGCCAAGCTCCAGCTCCCCACTTCTACTTCTGCTCCAGCCCCCCACTCCTGTCCCTCCCTCACCCCCTCCAAAGTCCCTCCCCAGCTTGCTTGCAGCCCCCTGCAGCTCCTGCAAGGCCACCAGAAGGTCTCCTGGGAGCCTTCTCCTCTGCAGCCTGCACAGCCCCAACTCTCTCAGGCTGTGCTCAGAGCAGCTCCAGCCCTCTGCTCCTCCTCCTGGCCCTGCTCTGGACCCCTTCCAGCCCCTCCAGAGCCTTCCTGGCACAGAGGCTCCAGAGCTGGCCCCAGAGCTGCAGCTGTGCTCTCAGCAGAGTGGGGCAGAGGGGCAGAATCCCCTCCCTGGCCCTGCTGGCCACACTGCTCTGGCTGCAGCCCAGGCTCTGCTTGGCTCTCTGGGCTGCCAGTGCTCCCTGCTGGCTCCTGCTCAGCTTCTCCACTGGATCAGGTTGCCCAGAGCCCTGATGAGCCTCACCTTGGCTATCTCCAGAGGTGAGGCCTCAACCACCTTCCCTGGGCAGAAGCAGCTGCTCCAGCACCGCTACAAGCACTGGAAGCTGCACAGGGCAGGTCTGACATGGTTCCAGCACTGCATGGGAACTCTTCCTGGATGCTGGAATCAGAGGCACAGAAGCTGCTCACTTGGAGCATGTTCATCACTGCTCCACTCTGCTGAGAGCACAGCTGCAGCTCTGGGTCCAGCTCTGGAGCCTCTGTGCCAGGAAGGCTCTGGAGGGGTTGGAAGGTGTCCAGAGCAGGGCCAGGAGGAGGAGCAGAGGGCTGGAGCTGCTCTGCTCTGAGCACAGCCTGAGAGGGTTGGAGCTGTTCAGTGTTTTCAACAGTCAGATCCCTCTGGGTTGTGTAACTCTCTGGGCTGCAAGTGCTCACTGCTGGCTCCTGCTGAGCTTCTCATCCATTTCTAGACCCTTTCAGCACCTCCAGATCCTTCTTGTAGCAGGGGCTCCGTGGGGCCTGCCTGAAGTGTGGGGCCAGCCTCTTTGTCCAGTGGTGCCCAGTGATGGGACACAGTGGACACAAACTGGAACCCAGGAGGTTTCACTTAAGCATTAAGAGACATTTATTCGGTGTGAGGCTCCCAGAGCCCTGGAGCAGGCTGCCCAGAGAGGTTGTGAAGTCTCCTCCTGTGCAGAGGTTCCAACCCCCTCCTGGCCCTTGTGCTCCTGGGCAACGTGCTGTGGGTGCCCTGCTGGAGCCTGGGGGTTGAAGTGGGTGAGCTCCCGAGGTCCCTTCCAACCCTCACCCTGCTGGGCTGCTGTGTGAAGCCTGCCCTCGGAGAGCCCCAGCAGCTGCTTCCTGCAGTCACCATGAAGTGCCTGAGCAAAGCCTCACAGCCTGCTGCTGGCCCACTGGTAACCAGCCAGAGGGGTCCTGTTCTGCCTTCCCTGCCAAGGTGGCCTCTCTGCTCTCCTTCCAGCACAGCAGCAGAACTCTCCCCAGCACAGCTGCCTGCCCTCCATCTGCCAGTCCGCCCACGGCTCTGTAAAGGTCACCCTGGAAGTAGCAGGGGGACAGAGGGGCTGAGAGCAGCCAGGCAGAGAGGGACCTGGTGGGGGGAAGCAGCTGGAGAGGAGGCAGCAGTGTGCCCAGGGGGCCAAGAAGGCCAAGGGCAGCCTGGCCTGGGTCAGGCAGAGTGTGGCCAGCAGGAGCAGGGAAGTCCTTGTGCCCTGTGCTCAGCACTGCTGAGGCCTCCCCTTGAGTCCTGTGTCCAGCTCTGGGCTGCTGAGGTTAGGCAAGAGGTTGAGCTGCTGGAAGGTGTCCAGAGAAGGGCAACAGAGCTGGGGAGGGGTCTGGGGAGGGCTGGGGAGGGGTCTGGGGCACAGCCCTGTGAGCAGAGGCTGAGGGAGCTGGGGTTGCTCAGCCTGGAGCAGAGGAGGCTCAGGGGAGACCTTCTTGCTCTCTCCAGCTCCCTGCAGGGAGGCTGTAGCCAGGTGGGGGTTGGTCTCTTCTGCCAGGCCCCCAGCCCCAGAACAAGAGGCCACAGTCTGAAGCTGTGCCAGGGGAGGTTAAGGCTGGAGGGGAGGAGAAAGTTCTTCCCAGCCAGAGGAATTGGCCACTGGGATGAGCTGCCCAGGGAGGTGGTGGAGTCCCCAGCCCTGGAGGTGTTCCAGAGGGGCTTGGATGTGGCCCTTGGAGTCATGGGTTAGCTGTCAGGAGAGGTTGGGGATGAGGTCCCAGGTTGGACCTGATGAGCTCTGAGGTCTTTGCCAACCTGGTTGATTCTGTGATTCTGTGACACTGGAGCCCTGGCAGCACAGAGCCTCTGCCCACTGGGTACTGCAGAGCTCCAGTGGAAGGTTAAGAGCAGCCAGGGAGGAGCTATCAGCCCAGCCCCAGCCAGGCTTGCTCTGGAGGCGCTGGGGGGAAGCAGCAGTGCTGCACTTCCACGACCCCACAGGCCCCAGGCAGAAAAAGCCCTGCAGGAGCAAGGGACGTAAGGGAGGCTGGGTCAGGAGGGACGGTGTAAGGAGCCTGCCCCTGGGCCCAACAGCCCCCCCCAGGCCCTGCAGCAGCCCCTCCATGGCCTGGAAACCCCTCCACAGCCCTGCAGTGGGTCCCAACCACCACCCCTCAAAGGCTCCTCAAGAGCAGCCCCTAATGACCACCCCTAAAGACCCCTCAGGAGCAGCCCCCAACCACCAACCCTCAAAGACCCCTCAGGAGCAGCCCCCAACTACCACCCCTCAAAGACCCCTCAGGAGCAGCCCCCAACTACCACCCCTCAAAGACCCCTCAAGAGCAGTCCCCAACCACCATCCCTCAAAGACTCAGGAGTGGCTCCCAACGACCACCCCTCAAAGGCTCTTCAAGAGCAGTCCCCAACTACCACCCCTCAAAGACCCCTCAAGAACAGCCCCCAATGACCACCCCACAAAGGATCCTCAGGAGCAGCCCCCAGCTACTACCCCTTAGACCCCCCTCAGGAGTGGCTCCCAACACCCACTCCTCAAAGACCCCTCAAGAGCAGCCCCCAATGGCCACCCCTCAAAGACCTCCTCAAGAGCAGCCTCCAACCACCACCCTCAAAGACTCAGGAGTGGCTCCCAATGACCACCCCTCAAAGGCTCTTCAAGAGCAGCCTCCAACCACCACCCTCAAAGACTCAGGAGTGGCTCCCAATGACCACCCCTCAAAGACCTCCTCAAGAGCAGCCTCCAACCACCACCCTCAAAGACTCAGGAGTGGCTCCCAATGACCACCCCTCAAAGGCTCTTCAAGAGCAGCCTCCAACCACCACCCCTCAAAGGCTCCTCAGGAGCAGTCCCCAACGACCACCCCTCAAAGACCCCTCAGGAGCAGCCCCCAGCGACCACCCCTCAAAGGATCCTCAGGAGCAGCCCCCAGCGACCACCCCTCAAAGGATCCTCAGGAGCAGCCCCCAGCGACCACCCCTCAAAGGATCCTCAGGAGCAGCCCCCAGCGACCACCCCTCAAAGGATCCTCAGGAGCAGCCCCCAGTGACCACCCCTCAAAGGATCCTCAGGAGCAGCCCCCAGTGACCACCCCTTAGACCCCCCTCAGGAGTGGCTCCCAACACCCACTCCTCAAAGACCCCTCAAGATCAGTCCCCAACGACCACCCTCAAAGGCTCCTCAAGAGCAGCCCCCAGCCACTACCCCTTAGACCCCTCAGGAGCAGTTCCCAACCACCACCCCTCAAAGACCTCTCAAGAACAGCCCCCAATGACCATCCCTTAAAGACCCCTCAGGAGCAGCCCCCAGCCACCACCCCTTAGACCCTGCAGGAGTGATTCCCCAACGACCACCCCTCAAAGACACCTCAAGTACAGCCCCCAATGACCACTCCTTAGAGACCCCTCAAGAGCGGCTCCCAACGACCACTCCTCAAAGACCCCTCAAGAGAACCCCCCAACAATCACCCTCTTAAAGACCCCTCAAGAGCGCCCCCCAACGACCACCCTTCAACGGCTCCTCAAGAGCATCCCTACGGCGGCCTCCGCCGCCGGAAGCCCCGAAACCCTGAGCATGAACCTGAACCCCCGAACCCCCGAACCCGAACCCCCGAGCACCAGAACCCGAACCCCTGAGCCCCCGCACCCCCGAGCGCCGAACCCCGAACCCGAACCTCCGAGCCCCCGAACCCCCGAGTGCCGAACCCCGAACCCGAACCTCTGAGCCCCTGCACCCCCGAGTGGCGAACCCCCGAACCCGAACCCCCGAGCACCCGAACCCGAACCCCTGAGCCCCCGCACCCCCGAGCGCCGAACCCCGAACCCTTGAACACGAACCCCCGAGCCCCCACACCCCCAAGCGCCTGAACCCCAGAACCCAAACCTCCGAGCCCCCGCACCCCGAGCGCCCGAACCCCCGAGCCCCCGCACCCCGAGCCCGAACCTCCGAGCCCCCGCACCCCCGAGCGCCCGAACCCCCGAACCTGAACCCCCGAGCGCCCGAACCCCTGAACCCGAACCCCCGAGCCCCTACACCCCCAAGCGCCTGAACCCCAGAACCCGAACCTCCGAGCCCCCGCACCCCCGAGCGCCCAACCCCCGAGCGCCCGAACCCGCACCCCCGAGCCCCCGCACCCCCGAACCCGAACCTCCGAGCCCCCGCACCCCCGAGCGCCCGAACCCCCGAGTCCCCGCACCCCCGAGCGCCCGAACCCGAACCCCTGAGCCCCCGCACCCCCGAGCGCCCGAACCCGAACCTCCGAGCGCCCAGCCCCCGAACTGCAGCCCGAGCCCGAACCCGAGCGCCCAGCCCCCGAGCCGAGCCCGAGCCCGAGCGCCCAGCCCCCGAGCGCCCAGCCCCCGAGCCGAGCCCGAACCCGAGCGCCCAGCCCCCCGAGCGCCCAGCCCCCGAGCCGAGCCCGAGCCCGAGCGCCCAGCCCCCGAGCGCCCAGCCCCCGAGCCGAGCCCGAACCCGAGCGCCCAGCCCCCGAGCGCCCAGCCCCCGAGCCGAGCCCGAGCCCGAGCGCCCAGCCCCCGAGCCGAGCCCGAGCCCGAGCGCCCAGCCCCCGAGCGCCCAGCCCCCGAGCCGAGCCCGAACCCGAGCGCCCAGCCCCCGAGCGCCCAGCCCCCGAGCCGAGCCCGAACCCGAGCGCCCAGCCCCCGAGCGCCCAGCCCCCGAGCCGAGCCCGAGCCCGAGCGCCCAGCCCCCGAGCGCCCAGCCCCCGAGCCGAGCCCGAACCCGAGCGCCCAGCCCCCGAGCGCCCAGCCCCTGAGCGCCCAGCCCCCGAGCCGAGCCCGAACCCGAGCGCCCAGCCCCTGAGCGCCCAGCCCCCGAGCCGAGCCCGAGCCCGAGCGCCCAGCCCCCGAGCGCCCAGCCCCCGAGCCGAGCCCGAACCCGAGCGCCCAGCCCCCGAGCGCCCAGCCCCTGAGCGCCCAGCCCCCGAGCCGAGCCCGAACCCGAGCGCCCAGCCCCTGAGCGCCCAGCCCCCGAGCCGAGCCCGAGCCCGAGCGCCCAGCCCCCGAGCGCCCAGCCCCCGAGCCGAGCCCGAACCCGAGCGCCCAGCCCCCGAGCGCCCAGCCCCGAGCCGAGCCCGAACCCGAGCGCCCAGCCCCCGAGCGCCCAGCCCCTGAGCGCCCAGCCCCCGAGCCGAGCCCGAACCCGAGCGCCCAGCCCCCGAGCGCCCAGCCCCTGAGCGCCCAGCCCCGAGCCGAGCCCGAACCCGAGCGCCCAGCCCCTGAGCGCCCAGCCCCCGAGCCGAGCCCGAACCCGAGCGCCCAGCCCCCGAGCGCCCAGCCCCCGAGCCGAGCCCGAACCCGAGCGCCCAGCCCCCGAGCGCCCAGCCCCCGAGCCGAGCCCGAGCCCGAACCCGAGCGCCCAGCCCCTGAGCGCCCAGCCCCCGAGCCGAGCCCGAACCCGGGCGCCCAGCCCCCGAGCGCCCAGCCCCCGAGCGCCCAGCCCCCGAGCGCCCAGCCCCCGAGCCGAGCCCGAGCGCCCAGCCCCCGAGCCGAGCCCGAGCGCCCGAGCCCGAGCGCCCGAGCCCGCCCCCGCGGCCCCGCCCGGCGCATGCGTCCCCATCGCCGCCGCCGCCGCCGCTCTGCCGGGCGCGGGCGCGCGCGCTGCCTCCCGCCGGGCCTCCGCCGGACCCCAGCTCTTCGCGGCGGCGCCGGGAGCGGCACAAACGGCGCCGGCAGCGGGGAAGGTGAGCGGGGCGGGCGCCGGGAGGGAGCCAGGTCACCTCTTAGCCCGGCGGAAAGGCGGCCGGCCGCCGTGCCCCGGCAGCGGGAGGGCTGCACACCCCCGCACCGGGGCCTTTTCGCTGCCGCCGCCCCCGCCGCGGTGCAGCGCTGCTCCTCGGTCGGGGCCCGCCGGCGCGGTGGCGCTGCCTGCCTTCACCTGCCCTCAGGTGCGGGGGGAGCGGGGGTGAGGGGCGCGCCTGCGCTGCCCGGGATGAGCTTCCCCTCTCTGCAGCCCCCCGCCGCTCTGCTTGCCGCGGGGAGAGCCCCGTGGAATGGTCAGGGTTGGAAGGGACCCTAAGGCTCAGCCAGCTCCAAGCCCCCTGCCATGGGCAGGGACACCTCCCACCACAGCAGCTTGCTCACAGCCACTTCCAGCCTGGCTGCAAACACCTCCAGCCAGGAGGCTGCCACCACCTCCCTGGGCAGCCTGTGCCAGGCTCTCACCACCCTCATGGGGAAGAAGAGCAGGAGGAGGAATAGGAGTAGGAGCAGGACCAGGAGCACCAGATCAGGTTGCTTACAGCACATCCAGGATGGCCTTAAAAACCTACAGGGATGAAGCTGCCACTACCGACCTGGGCAGCCTGTGCCAGGCTCTCGCCACCCTCATGGAGAAGAGGAGGAGTAGGAGCAGCAGCAGGAGCAAGAAAGGAGCAGGAGCACCAGATCAGGTTGCTTCCCTCCAGGGCTGAGGCTTCCACCACCTCCCTGGGCAACCTGTGCCAGGCTCTCACCACCCTCCTGGGCAACAACTTCTTCCTCACAGCCAAGCTCCAGCTCCCCACTTCTACTTCTGCTCCAGCCCCCACTCCTGACCCTCCCTCAGCCCCTCCAAAGTCCCTCCCCAGCTTGCTTGCAGCCCTCTGCAGACCCTGGAAGGCCACCAGAAGGTCTCCTGGGAGCCTTCTCCTCTGCAGCCTGCACAGCCCCAACTCTCTCAGGCTGTGCTCAGAGCAGCTCCAGCCCTCTGCTCCTCCTCCTGGCCCTGCTCTGGACACCTTCCAGCCCCTCCAGAGCCTTCCTGGCACAGAGGCTCCAGAGCTGGCCCCAGAGCTGCAGCTGTGCTCTCAGCAGAGTGGAGCAGAGGGGCAGAATCCCTCCCTGGCCCTGCTGGCCACACTGCTCTGGCTGCAGCCCAGGCTCTGCTTGGCTCTCTGGGCTGCAAGAGCTCCTGTGGAGCTTCTCATCCATTCCTCGATCCTGTCAGCGTTTCCCAGCTCCTACCCATTTCTATTTCTGTTCCGTTCCCCCTCTCACTGCCTGACACCCTGGAAAGTCCCTCCCCTGCTTTCTATCCGCCCACAGCCCCGCCGGGGGCCGCGCAGTCCCGGGGTGGGGACGAGCCCCGGCAGCCTTTTGTCGCCTGGGCTTGTGGCCAGGGCCGGCTCCGGAGAGCCGAACCCAGCCTGGGTTTGGTGTCAGGGAAGCTACGATGGGTGCGGATCACCCCCCCGGGAGAGCGGGCAGGGGCTGGCCCGCAGCCGGGGCTGGCCTCTCACCGCCCCCAGGGCAGGTCCTGCGCAGCCCAGGTCCCAGCAGGGCGGCAAAGCCAGCAGATAAACCCCGCCGGGAGCCCCAGGCCTTCCCAGCTGCTGCGTGGGAAAGTGTGGCCAGCAGGGCTGGGGAGGTTCTGCTCCGCCTCTGCTCTGCCCTGCTGAGCCCACAGCTGCAATCCTGTGCCCAGCTCTGGGCTCCCCAGGGGCAGAGAGACAGAGAGCTGCTGGGGAGAGCCCAAGGCAGAGCCAGGAGGAGGAGTTGGGGACCTGAGCATCTCCCCTGTGGAGAGAGACTGAGAGCCCTGGGGGTGGTGAGTGTGCAGAGGAGAAGGCTGAGAGGGATCTGATCAATGCCTCTCAAGAGCTGAGGGCTGGGGGGCAAGCAGCAGGGGCCAGGCTCTGCTCAGTGGTGCCCTGGGACAGGCCAGGGGGCAGTGGGCACAGACTGGAAGCCAGGAGGTTCCACCTCAGCTGGAGGAGAAACGTCTTTGGGGTGAGGCTGCTGGAGCCTGGAGCAGGCTGACAGAGAGGTTGTGGAGTCTCCTGCTCTGGAGGGACTTGAAAAGAGACTTGATCATCTCCCCTGTGGAGAGAGGCTGAGCCCTGGGGCTGTTCAGCCTGGAAAGGAGAAGGCTGAGAGGGATCTGATCAATGCCTCTCAATAGCTGAGGGCTGGGGGCAAGGGGAGGAGGCCAAGCTCTGTTGGGTGGTGCTCAGCAATAAGTCAATAACCTAGAGAGAGTCCAACCAAGGCTGGAGAGATGCTGAGGGGCCCTGGAGCATCTCTGTGAGGAGCACAGGCTGAGAGCCCTGAGGCTGTTGAGCCTGGAGAAGAGTGAGAGGAAAGCAGGAGGAGTAATGAGCCAAGGAGCAAAGGACACAAACTGGAGCAGAGAAGGTTTCAGCTGCACAGGAGGAGAAACTTCTTTGGGGTGAGGCTGCAGGAGGCCTGGAGCAGGCTGCCAGAGAGGTTGTGGAGTCTCCTGCTCTGGAGCCTTTCCAACCCCACCTGGATGTGTTCCTGTGAGGACTGCCCTGGGTGCCCCTGCTCTGGCAGGGGGTTGGGCTGGGGATCTCTGGAGGTCTCCTTCCAACCTCTAACATTCTGTGCTTCTGTGACCAGGGGCTGAGAGAGCAGCTTGCTGTTGGCAGAAAGCAGAGACCACTTCCTTTACCCCAGACTTCACATTTCTTGTGTTCAAAACCAGCTGCTGGGCATAGCATCAGGAGCTCCCAGCCTCTTCCTTCTCAAATGAGTAGCAGCAGCTGCAGCCAGAGCAGTGTGGCCAGCAGGGCCAGGGAGGGGATCCTGCCCCTCTGCTCCACTCTGCTAAGAGCACAGCTGCAGCTCTGGGTCCAGTTCTGGAGCCTCTGTGCCAGGAAGGCTCTGGAGGGGCTGGAAGGGGTCCAGAGCAGGGCCAGCAGGAGGAGCAGAGGGCTGGAGCTGCTCTGAGCACAGCCTGAGAGAGTTGGGGCTGTGCAGGCTGCAGAGGAGAAGGCTCCCAGGAGACCTTCTGGTGGCCTTGCAGGAGCTGCAGGGGGCTGCAAGCAAGCTGGGGAGGGACTTTGGAGGGGGTGAGGGAAGGACAGCAGTGGGGGGGCTGGAGCAGAACCAGAAGTGGGGAGCTGGAGCTTGGCTGTGAGGAAGAAGTTGTTGGCCAGGAGGGTGGTGAGAGCCTGTCCCAGGCTGCCCAGGGAGGTGGTGGCAGCCTCCTGGCTGGAGGTGTTTGCAGCCAGGCTGGAGGTGGCTGTGAGCAAGCTGCTGTGGGGTGAGGGGTCCCTGCCCGTGGCTGGGGTTGGGGCTGGCTGAACCTTGAGCTCCCTTCCAGCCCTGGCAGCTCTGGGACTGTGTGCTTTCAAGAGGGCCTTCAGGGGAGCTGCAGAGGGGCTGCTGACAAAGGCATGGAAGGGAAAGGGCAAGGGGTGGTGGCTGCCAACAGGAGGAAGATGAATTCAGAAGAGAGAAGAGGAAGCAATTCTTCCCCATGAGGGTGGGGAGGCCCTGGAACAGGTTGCCCAGAAAACTCCAGGAGGCTCCAAGCCTGGATGGGTTGACAGCCAAGATCAAGGTGGTGTAGTAGGAGGCAGGGAGTTGGAACTGAATGAGTTTGGAATCCTTTCCAATCCAAACCTCTCTGTGATTCTGTGCTGCAGCTTCCCCAGCTCTCTGTGCTGCCTGCTGGAGTTTCCTTCCTGCTTTCACAGGTTCCACTTGCCCACCTCTGCTCAGGCTGGTTGCTTGGTGGCCCTGGAGCTGTTGTTTCATAAGGGGGGGTGGAGGTGCTTGACAGAGCAGCTGGGGCCTCCTGCTTCATAGGTTGTGTTTCCTCCCTTGCCCAGCTGCTCCTCTCTGCTTTGCAGTAGTGGAAGTTACACAACCCAGAGGGATCTGACAGAACAGCTCCAACCCTCTCAGGCTGTGCTCAGAGCAGAGCAGCTCCAGCCCTCTGCTCCTCCTCCTGGCCCTGCTCTGGACACCTTCCAGCCCCTCCACAGCCTTCCTGGCACAGAAGCTCCAGAGCTGGCCCCAGAGCTGCAGCTGTGCTCTCAGCAGAGTGGAGCAGTGATGAACATGCTCCAAGTGAGCAGCTTCTGTGCCTCTGATTCCAGCATCCAGGAAGAGTTCCCATGCAGTGCTGGAACCATGTCAGACCTGCCCTGTGCAGCTTCCAGTGCTTGTAGCGGTGCTGGAGCCACCTTCTTGCAGCAGCTGCTTCTGCCCAGGGAAGGTGGTTGAGGCCTCACCTCTGGAGATAGCCAAGGTGAGGCTCATCAGGGCTCTGGGCAACCTGATCCAGTGGAGAAGCTGAGCAGGAGCCAGCAGGGAGCACTGGCAGCCCAGAGAGCCAAGCAGAGCCTGGGCTGCAGCCAGAGCAGTGTGGCCAGCAGGGCCAGGGAGGGGATTCTGCCCCTCTGCTCCACTCTGCTGAGAGCACAGCTGCAGCTCTGGGGCCAGCTCTGGAGCCTCTGTGCCAGGAAGGCTCTGGAGGGGCTGGAAGGGGTCCAGAGCAGGGCCAGCAGGAGGAGCAGAGGGCTGGAGCTGCTCTGCTCTGAGCACAGCCTGAGAGAGTTGGGGCTGTGCAGGCTGCAGAGGAGAAGGCTCCCAGGAGACCTTCTGGTGGCCTTCCAGGGTCTGCAGGGGGCTGCAAGCAAGCTGGGGAGGGACTTTGGAGGGGGGCAGGGAGGGACAGGAGTGGGGGGGCTGGAGCAGAAGTAGAAGTGGGGAGCTGGAGCTTGGCTGTGAGGAAGAAGTTGCTGCCCAGGAGGGTGGTGAGAGCCTGGCACAGGCTGCCCAGGGAGGTGGTGGCAGCCTCCTGGCTGGAGGGGTTTGCAGCCAGGCTGGAGGTGGCTGTGAGCAAGCTGCTGTGGGGTGAGGGGTCCCTGCCCGTGGCAGGGGCTTGGGGCTGGCTGAGCCTGGAGCTCCCTTCCAGCCCTGGCAGCTCTGTGCTTCTCTGATGCACTGAGAGTGTAAAGTGGCTCCAGAAGCTGCCTGCAAGGCCGAGGGAGGAAGAGCCTCATCCCCCCAGCAGCTGTTGTTCCTTGCAGACAGCTGCTCCACAGTTTCCCTGCTGCAGGCAGTGTCTCCATTAAACAGCCAACAAGCCTTGCTCTGTTCTCAGCTCCTCACTGTGTGCTGGAGCAGGTCCCCAGTGCTCACAGTGCTGATGGTGTCTGCTGCTCAGCCTCAGCAAGCAGCTGCACCAGGACCTCTTGCAGCCTCCTGGCAAAGAGAGCTTTCTGTCCAGGGGGCAGCAGCTCCTCCTGGCCCCTTAGGGAGGACATGAGGTGGCCTCTAAAACTTCACCTTGGTCAGTGTTAAAAGCCAGGGGGAAAGAGGTCACTCTTCAGGCTTCTGAGTGAAGTCTAACTCCTCCTCAGTCAGGGTCTGCAGGGTCCTGAGGAGGCCCCAAGGATGATCAGAGGCTGCAGACACTCCCCTGTGGGGCCAGGCTGGGAGAGCTGGGGCTGTGCAGCCTGGAGAAGAGAAGGCTCCAGGCAGACCTCAGAGCAGCCTCCCAGTCCTGCAGGGCTCCAGGAGAGCTGGGGAGGGACTCTGGCCAAGGGCTGGGAGTGCCAGGCTGAGGAACAATGGCTTGGAGCTGGGAGAGGGGAGACTGAGAGTGGAGAGGAGGGAGAAGTTGTTGGCAGTGAGGCTGGGGAGACTCTGGCCCAGGCTGCCCAGGAGGCTGTGGCTGCCTGCTGCCTGGAGGGGCTCAGAGCCAGGCTGGATGAGGCCCTGTGCAGGCTGTGCTGGTGGGAGGTGTCCCTGCCCAGGGCAGGGGGCTGGAGCTGGGTGATCCTTGGTGTCCCTTCCAACCCCAACCCATGCTGTGATTCCATGAGAAGAGACTCCCAGGGCCCTTGGGTGACAGAGGTCAGAGTGAGGCCACTCTGCATTGTGCAGGGCTGTGTGCTGGGAGCTCAGAGGGAGAAGGATGTAGAAGAAAGGAGAAGGCTGTTGCAGCTCCTTGCCACCCACCTGCCCAGCAGCTCAGGCTCCCACAGCAGCTCCCTGGCTCACACAGTGCCTTGCAGAGCAGGAAGATGTTTCCCCTTGGCACACTTTCCCCCAGCTTGCTTTGAGTCACTTTCTTTGTAGACCCCAACTGGGTCCAGTTCTGGAGCTTCTGTGCCAGGAAGGCTCTGGAGGTTCATTTGTAAGATCTGGTTCAGGGCAACCCCAGGCCTGATCCAGGCTGGGCAGGGACTGGCTGCAGAGCAGCCCTGAAGTAAAGGCCTTGGGGGTGCTGGGGGAGGAGAAGCTGAGCAGGAGCCAGCAGGGAGCACTGGCAGCCCAGAGAGCCAAGCAGAGCCTGGGCTGCAGCCAGAGCAGTGTGGCCAGCAGGGCCAGGGAGGGGATTCTGCCCCTCTGCTCCACTCTGCTGAGAGCACAGCTGCAGCTCTGGGGCCAGCTCTGGAGCCTCTGTGCCAGGAAGGCTCTGGAGGGGCTGGAAGGGGTCCAGAGCAGGGCCAGGAGGAGGAGCAGAGGGCTGGAGCTGCTCTGAGCACAGCCTGAGAGAGTTGGGGCTGTGCAGGCTGCAGAGGAGAAGGCTCCCAGGAGACCTTCTGGTGGCCTTGCAGGAGCTGCAGGGGGCTGCAAGCAAGCTGGGGAGGGACTTTGGAGGGGGTGAGGGAGGGACAGGAGTGGGGGCTGGAGCAGAAGTAGAAGTGGGGAGCTGGAGCTTGGCTGTGAGGAAGAAGTTGCTGCCCAGGAGGGTGGTGAGAGCCTGGCCCAGGCTGCCCAGGGAGGTGGTGGCAGCCTCCTGGCTGGAGGTGTTTGCAGCCAGGCTGGAGGTGGCTGTGAGCAAGCTGCTGTGGGGTGAGGGGTCCCTGCCCGTGGCAGGGGCTGGGGCTGGCTGAGCCTTGAGCTCCCTTCCTGCCCAACCCATTCTGTGACTCTGAAGCAGGCAGTGGGCTGCAGAGCTACTGTGAGGTGTGAGCAGCCCAGGAGCAGTGCAGTGGGAGAGTCAGAGTACCCAGGAGTTAGAGGTTATCCTTCACTTAGAAGTGAAGGGCAAGAGACTGCAGGAGTGGAACCCCAGGGTGTAAAACCCTTGTGCAGCATTCCAGCTTCCCCCTTTTTCCCTCTCATCCATGTTCACTTTGTACCTCTGGAGCCTCCTTTTCTCAGCCCTGCCTTTTCATTCCCATGGCTTCTGCAGGTCTGAGGCACAAGCTGACCAGCAGAGGGTTTTCCTCCATGGGATTCTGGTGTGGGAAGCATTTTTTCCCCTCCCCTCCAATCAGGGAATTGGTTGGGTGGGGAAAGGCCTCCAGGCTCACCCAGCCCAACCTCCAGCCCAGCCCCACCATGGCCACAAGACCCTGGCCCCAAGTGCCATGGGCACAGCTTGCTGCAGCACCTCCAGCCATGGGGACTGCACCACCCCCTGGGCAGCCTCTGCCAGTCCCTGACCACTCTGGCAGCAGAGAGATTCTTCCTCCTCTCCAACCTCAGCCTCCCCTGGCACAAGTTCAGGACATTACCTCTGCTTCTGTCACCTGAGACTGGGGAGCAGAAGGATGTAGGCTGGAAAAGAACTTTAAGATCATCAAGTCCAAGCATTAAGCAAACACTCACCAAGGCCACCATGGCCCTCAGCTCCACCTCCAGGGATGGGCATCCAACCCCCTCCCTGGGCAGCCTGGGCCAGGCTGGCAGAGCCCTTGCAGGGAAGAAGTTTCTTCTCCTCTCCAAGCTGAGCCTCCCCTGGGGCAGCCTGAGGCCATTGCCTCTCCTCCTGGCCCTTGTTGCTGGGGAGCAGAGCCCAACCCCCCTGGCTGCAGCCTCCTCTCAGGGAGCTGCAGAGAGCAAGGAGGTCTCCCTCAGCCTCCTCTGCTCCACACTCAGCACCCCCAGCTCCCTCAGCTGCTCCTCCCCAGCCCTCTTCTCCACACCCTTCCCCACCTTGCTTGCCCTTCCCTGGCCCTGCTCCAGCTCCTCAAGGTGCTTCTTGCAGCCAGGAGCCCAAAGCTGAGCCCAGCCCTCAAGCTGTGGCCTGCCCAGTGCTGAGCCCAGGGGCACCATCCCTGCCCTGCTCCTGCTGCCCACACCACTGCTGCTCCAGCCCAGGCTGCTGCTGCCCTTCTTGCCCCCCTGCCCACCCCCTGCCTCCTCTCCAGCTGCTGCCCCCAGCACCCCCAGGGCTTTCTCTGCTGGACACTTTCCAGCCCCTCTGCCCACTCTGGATGCTCTCCACCTGCTCAATGTGTTTGCTGTAGTGGGAGCCCCAGAACTGAGCCCAGCACTCCAGCTGTGGGCTCCCCAGTGGCAGTCCAGAGCAGGGTTCTGCTCTGCAGCCCCGGCAGCGAGCACCTTGGGTCCCCTCTGCTTTGTGCTGGGCTGGTTTCATGTTCCACCAGGAGGCTCTGCAGTGTGGGACTTGCCTCCTGATGAGCTGGCTTGTGTCTTGGCAGGAGCATCTGGAGGTTCACCTGGTGGCAGAAGAATCAGCTGATGGCTTCAGAATCCCTGGTCCCAGAGCAGGCAAAAGCACAGCAGGCCAAGGGGAAAAGGAGGCAGCAGCAGCCAGCGAGGTCTGCCAGCAGTGATGCTGAGGATGACATCTTTGTCTTTGAAGCCAATGAGGCCTGGAAGGATTTCCACAGCTCTCTGCTTCACTTCTTTGAAGCTGGAGAGCTCTGTGATGTCACACTGAAGGTGAGGTTGTCCCAGCTCCATTCTTCTAACACTGACCATTGAGCTCAGCAGAGACCTCTGGAGTGCTCTGGGCTGGAAGGCAGCTCCAGAGCCCCTCCAGCCCAACCCCTGCCCTCAGCAGGGACATCCTCCCCTGCAGCAGCTTGCCCACAGCCCTCTCCAGCCTCCCCTGCCAGAGCTCCAGCCATGGGGCCACAACCACCTCCCTGGGCAACCTCTTGCAGCCTTCCAGCAGCCTCCTGGGGCACAGCTTCTGCCTCACCTCCAAGCTCCATCTGCTCTGCTCTCAGCTCCAACCATTGCCCCTGGGGCTGTCCCTGCAGCCCTTTGGCAGCAGTCCCTCTGCAGCCTGCTTGCAGCCCCTGCAGGGCCTGGCAGCTGCTCTGAGCTCTGCCTGCAGCCTTCTCTTCTGCAGGCTCAACCCCCCCAGCTCCCTCAGCCTGGCCCCACAGCAGAGCTGCTCCAAGCCCCTCAGCCTCTTGCTGGCCTCCTCTGGAGCCTCTCCCTCAGCTCCAGCTCCCTCCTGTGTTGAGGGCTCCAGAGCTGGCCCCAGCCCTGCAGGGGAGGTCTCCCCAGAGCAGAGCAGAGGGGCAGGATCCCTCTCTCCAGCTCTGGCCACCCTGCTTTGGGTGCAGCCCAGGCTGCCCTTGGCCTCCTGTGCTGGCAGTGCCCACTGCTGGCTCCTGTTCAGCTTCTCCCCCAGCCCCCCAAGGCCTTCTCCTCAGGGCTGCTCTCACTCTCCTCACCCCCAGCCTGGATTGCTATCTGGCATTACCCTGACCCAGGGGCAGGACCTTGCCCTGGGCCCTGTTGAAGCTCAGGAGGTTCTCTGCAGCCTGCCCAGCTCCCATCCCTCACACTCCTGGACCACACCACGCAGCTGGCTGCCATCTGCACCCTCCTGGGGCTGCCTCAATGTCCCTGGCTGCATCATTGATGAAGATATTGATCAGCTGTGCTCCCAGCACAGACCCCTGAGGGACCCCACCTGCCACCCATCTCCATCTGGGTGTGGAGCCTTTGACCACTGCCCCTTTGTGTCCAGGTGCTGGAGGTGGCAGTGGGTTTGGGCAGGAGCATGGGAGCCACAGCATCCCTGTTGGATCTGAGCCTTCTTCAGCTGTCCCCAAAGGGCTTTTCTTCCTCATTTAGAGAGCTCACAGCTGAAAGGCAAACACTGAGGATGCTGCCAGTCCAGGAGAGGAAGGGCCTGGCTTTGATCTCACCCAGCTTGCCTCCTGAGGCAGTTCCCAGTGTTGATCATCAGCTCCCTGTGCAGTGGCAGCTCCTTGCAGCAGCTTTTGTCCTGCAGACACTTTCATGCCTGATGTTTATCTGCAGCCTGGCACTGCCCTTTGCTCCATGCTTCCTGGCCAACAGGATTTCTTGCCACACATCTCACTTCCACCCTTCCCAAAGGGGAGGAGAAAAAAGCCCCCAGCTGAGCCCAGACAATCACACTGCAGCTGATCCAAGAGTGCAAAGGAGGAGGGGGAAACACTTTTGTGTTTGCTGCATAGCTCTGCTTTGAGTGCTCACACTCTGAGCACAGTTCCCTGCCAGCACCTGGAGCAGTGCTTGCCAGCACCTACACCTAGGGAGTGCTGAGTCCTGCACTTGGGGCACTGCCACCCCAGGAAGGCTGCAGGCTGGGGGCAGAGGGGCTGGAAAGTGGGCAGCAGAGAAAGCCCTGGGGGTGCTGGGGGGCAGCAGCTGGAGAGGAGGCAGGGGGTGGGCAGGGGGGCAAGAAGGGCAGCAGCAGCCTGGGCTGGAGCAGCAGTGGTGTGGGCAGCAGGAGCAGGGCAGGGATGGTGCCCCTGGGCTCAGCACTGGGCAGGCCACAGCTTGAGGGCTGGGCTCAGCTTTGGGCTCCTGGCTGCAAGAAGCACCTTGAGGAGCTGGAGCAGGGCCAGGGAAGGGCAAGCAAGGTGGGGAAGGGTCTGCCTGGGAGAGTCAGGGATCAATTGGAGAGAATCAGGGGTCTGGCTGGGAGAAGAACCCTGAGAGAGTTGGGGCTGTGCAGGCTGGAGAGGAGAAGGCTCCCAGGAGACCTTCTGGTGGCCTTGCAGGAGCTGCAGGGGGCTGCAAGCAAGCTGGGGAGGGACTTTGGAGGGTGCCAAGCAGAGCCTGGGCTGCAGCCAGAGCAGTGTGGCCAGCAGGGCCAGGGAGGGGATTCTGCCCCTCTGCTCCACTCTGCTGAGAGCACAGCTGCAGCTCTGGGGCCAGCTCTGGAGCCTCTGTGCCAGGAAGGCTCTGGAGGGGCTGGAAGGGGTCCAGTTCTGGAGACCTTCCGCTTTCTACTGTCCCTGGGCACCACTGAACAAAGCCTGGCCCCATCCTCCTGAGCCCCACCCTTGAAGTATTGATCAGCATTGATCAGATCCCCCTCCGGCTGCTCTTCTCCAGGCTAAGCAGCCCCAGGGCTCTCAGGTGGGGAAGGGTGTGGAGAAGAGGGCTGGGGAGGAGCAGCTGAGGGAGCTGGGGGTGCTGAGTGTGGAGCAGAGGAGGCTGAGGGAGACCTCCTTGCTCTCTGCAGCTCCCTGAGAGGAGGCTGCAGCCAGGGGGGTTGGGCTCTGCTCCCCAGGAACAAGGGACACCTGTGATTCACCTACTGCAGTGCTGCTGCCACGTGAGCAGCTCCCTGGTAGAAGGTGGAGGGTGGCAGATCCTCAGCAGCTGCTTTCCTCCCCCTGCTTTGGGTTATTTCTGTGTTCCTGTGGTGGGGCTGTGAGTTCTGGAGCGATGCCATCGGCTCCCCCTGCACCGCTTTCACCTGCTGCCTCCCCCACGTGTGTTTGCCTGCTGCACCCAGCTGACTGCTCCCCAGGCAGGGTTGCTCTGCTGTTGGGTAGGCAGAGACTCATGGAAGTCATTTAGGCTGGAAAAGACCTCTAAGGTCATCCAGGTCATGTCCACTGCTGAGCCAGGGCCTCAGCACCACAGCTCTGCCTCCCTGCAACCCCTCCAGGGATGGGCATCCAACCCCCTCCCTGGGCAGCCTGGGCCAGGCTGGCAGAGCCCTTGCAGGGAAGAAGTTTCTTCTCCTCTCCAAGCTGAGCCTCCCCTGGGGCAGCCTGAGGCCATTGCCTCTCCTCCTGGCCCTTGTTGCTGGGGAGCAGAGCCCAACCCCCCTGGCTGCAGCCTCCTCTCAGGGAGCTGCAGAGAGCAAGGAGGTCTCCCTCAGCCTCCTCTGCTCCACACTCAGCACCCCCAGCTCCCTCAGCTGCTCCTCCCCACCTGCTTCCCCACCTTCCCCACCTGAGAGCCCTGGGGCTGCTTAGCCTGGAGAAGAGTAGCCTGAGGGGGTCTGATCAATGCTGATCAGTACTTCAAGGGTGGGGCTCAGGAGGATGGGGCCAGGCTTTGTTCAGTGGTGCCCAGGGACAGTACAAGGGGGAAGGTGTCCAGAACTGGACCCCTTCCAGCCCCTCCAGAGCCTTCCTGGCACAGAGGCTCCAGAGCTGGCCCCAGAGCTGCAGCTGTGCTCTCAGCAGAGTGGAGCAGAGGGGCAGCATCCCCTCCCTGGCCCTGCTGGCTCTGGGTGGGGTCTCAGCAGAGGGGAGCAGGGGGGCAGCATCCCCTCCCTGGCCCTGCTGGTTCCAGCTGGGGTCTCAGCAGAGTGGAGCAGGGGGCAGCATCCCCTCCCTGGCCCTCCTGGCTCCGGGTGGGGTCTCAGCAGAGGGGAGCAGGGGGCAGCATCCCCTCCCTGGCCCTCCTGGCTCCGGGTGGGGTCTCAGCAGAGGGGAGCAGGGGGCAGCATCCCCTCCCTGGCCCTCCTGGCTCCGGGTGGGGTCTCAGCAGAGGGGAGCAGGGGGCAGCATCCCCTCCCTGGCCCTCCTGGCTCCGGGTGGGGTCTCAGCAGAGGGGAGCAGGGGGCAGCATCCCCTCCCTGGCCCTGCTGGGCTCTCCCAGGAGCCGTGTGCCGTTCTCTCCTCCCTCAGGTGGGCTCCAAGCTGATCTCCTGCCACAGGCTGGTGCTGGCCTGCGTCATCCCTTACTTCAGGGCCATGTTCCTGTCGGAGATGTCCGAGGCCAGGCAGAGCCTGATCGAGATCCGGGACCTGGACGGGGACGCGGTGGAGGGGCTGGTGCGCTTCGTCTACTCGTCGCGGCTGACGCTGACGGTGGACACCGTGCAGCCGCTGCTGTACGCTGCCTGCATCCTGCAGGTGGAGCCGGTGGCCAGGGCCTGCTGCGAGTACATGAAGCTGCACTTCCACCCCTCCAACTGCCTGGCGGTCCGCGCCTTCGCCGAGAGCCACAACCGCCTGGACCTGCTGGCCATGGCCGACCAGTACGCCTGCGAGCACTTCGCCGAGGTGGTGGAGGGCGAGGACTTCGTGGCCGTCACCCCCCAGCACCTCCACCAGCTGCTCTCCTCCGGCGACCTCAACGTGCGCGACGAGCGGCAGGTCTACGGCGCCGCCCTCAAGTGGCTGCTGGCCAACCCCCAGCACCACGCCGCCTGGCTGCCCCGCATCCTGGCGCAGGTCCGGCGCCCCCGCGGGCGTGGGCTGCCCCGGGGGAGGGAGAGGGGCTGCCGGGGACAGGGGCTGTGCGGGGGAGAGGGGCTGCCGGGGAGAGGGTGCCGGGGAGATGGGCTGTGGGGGAGACAGGGGCTGCGGGGGAGAGACAGAGGCTGCCGGGGAGAGGGGCTGCGGGGGAGAGGCAGAGGGTGCCGGGGGGAGACAGAGGCTGTGCGGGAGAAGGGCTGTGGGGGAGAGACCGGGGTGCCGGGAGAGAGGGTGCTGGGGGGGGGAGACAGGCTGTGGGGGAGAGAGAGGGGGTGCCGCAGAGGGACAGGGGTCTGGCTGGGAGGGGCAGGGTGCTGCCTGGAGAGTCAAGGATCTGGGCTGGGGGCAGAGTGGCTGAGAGCAGCCAGGCAGAGAGGGAGCTGGGGGGGCTGGGGGAGAGCAGCTGAAGAGGAGGCAGCAGTGTGCCCAGGGGGCCAAGAAGGCCAAGGGCAGCCTGGCCTGGGTCAGGCAGAGTGTGGCCAGCAGGAGCAGGGAAGTCCTTGTGCCCTGTGCTCAGCACTGCTGAGGCCTCCCCTTGAGTCCTGTGTCCAGCTCTGGGCTGCTGAGGTTAGGCAAGAGGTTGAGCTGCTGGAAGGTGTCCAGAGAAGGGCAAGAGAGCTGGGGAGGGGTCTGGGGCACAGGGCTGGGGAGGGGTCTGGGGCACAAGGGTGGGGAGGGTGCCTCTCCCCCAGCACCGTCTGATCAACTCAACCCTGGCACCAAGTGCCTCATCCAGGCTCTTCCTGAACACCTCCAGGGCTGGGGACTCCACCACCTCCCTGGGCAGCACATCCCAGTGGCCAATTCCTCTGGCTGGGAAGAACTTTCTCCTCCCCTCCAGCCTCAAACTCCCCTGGCACAGCTTCAGACTGTGTCCTCTTGTTCTGGGGCTGGGGGCCTGGCAGAAGAGACCAACCCCCTCTGGCTCCAACCTCCCTGCAGGGAGCTGGAGAGAGCAAGAAGGTCTCCCCTGAGCCTCCTCTGCTCCAGGCTGAGCAACCCCAGCTCCCTCAGCCTCTGCTCACAGGGCTGTGCCCCAGACCCCTCCCCAGCCCTGTGCCCCAGACCCCTCCCCAGCTCTCTTGCCCTTCTCTGGACACCTTCCAGCAGCTCAACCTCTTGCCTAACCTCAGCAGCCCAGAGCTGGACACAGGACTCAAGGGGAGGCCTCAGCAGTGCTGAGCACAGGGCACAAGGACTTCCCTGCTCCTGCTGGCCACACTCTGCCTGACCCAGGCCAGGCTGCCCTTGGCCTTCTTGGCCCCCTGGGCACACTGCTGCCTCCTCTCCAGCTGCTCTCCCCCAGCCCCCCCAGGTCCCTCTCTGCCTGGCTGCTCTCAGCCCCTCTGCCCCCAGCCTGTGGCAGTGCCTGGGGTGGCTGTGGGCAGGGTGAGCTGGGGCCCTGCTGGTGCTGGCGAGGAGCCTGGGGGCTGGCCGGTGGTCGGGGCTGCGCCCAGGCCCCCCAGCAGCCTGCTCCCAGCTCTCTGCGCTTCCCTCAGGTGCGGCTGCCTCTCCTGCCCGTGTGCTTCCTGATGGGGGTCGTGGCCAAGGAGGAGATTGTCAAGCAGAACCTCAAGTGCAGGGATCTGCTGGATGAAGCAAGGAACTACCACCTGCACCTGAGCAGCAGGGCAGTGCCAGACTTCGAGTACTCCATCCGCACCACGCCAAGGAAGCAGACCGCCGGTAACCCCCACCTCTCTCTGGGCAGCGGCGGGGGCTGGGCTGCCAGGCCTCACAGGGGGCTGGCTGCAGAGGGGTGCCCCTGGCCTGGGTGCCAAAAGCTTGAGGTGGGGAGGTGGAGGCTGGAGAGCAGGAAGAAGTTCTTCCCTGTGAGGCTAGGGAGACTCTGGCACGGGTTGCCCGGGGAGGCTGTGGCCGCCTCCTGCCTGGGGGAGTTGAGGGCCAGGCTGGTGGGAGGGGTCCCTGCCCATGGCAGGGGGTGGGACTGGATGGGTTTCAAGGTCCCTTCCAACCCCAGCCCGTGCTGTGGAGCTGTGCTGAGCCCTGGGGAAGCCATTCTGCTCCTCTGGCAGCTAGGGGCTGTGCTGCCCCTTCCTAGCAGAGCTTTAGCAGCCACTGGCCCTCTCCTGAGCATGACTTGTTTAATCCTGCTGGGGATAGCTGTTAAAGCTGGGATGGGAAGGGTCTCCAAAGCTTTATTTATTGATCCTGGTGGGATATCTGTTAAAGCTGGGATGGGAAGGGTCTCCAAAGCTTTATTTATTGATCCTGGTGGGATATCTGTTAAAGCTGGGATGGGAAGGGTCTCCAAAGCTTTATTTATTGATCCTGATGAGGTATCTGTTAAAGCTGGGATGGGAAGGGTCTCCAAACCACTCTTTGTTTATCCTGATGTCTATTAAAGCTGTGATGGGAAGGGTCTCCAAAGCTTTATTTATTGATCCTGGTGGGATATCTGTTAAAGCTGGGATGGGAAGGGTCTCCACAGCTTTATTTATTCATCCTGGTGGGATATCTGTTAAAGCTGGGATGGGAAGGGTCTCCAAAGCTTTATTTATTCATCCTGGTGGGATATCTGTTAAAGCTGGGATGTGGAGGACCTCTAAACCACTCTTTGTTTATCCTGATGTCTATTAAAGCTGGGATGGGGAGGGTCTCCAAAGCTTTATTTGTTTATCCTGATGAGACCTACTAAAGCTGGGATGGGGAGGGTCTCCACACCACTATTTGTTTAACCTGACAGCTGTTAAAGCTGGGATGGGAAGGGTCTCCAGGCCACTATTTGTTTATCCTGGTGGGATATCTGTTGAAGCTGGGATGGGGAGGGTCTCCAGAACACTCTTGGTTCATTCTGGTGGGATATCTATTGAAGCTGGGATGGGAAGGGTCTCCAGAACACTCTTGGTTTATCCTGGTGGGATATCTGATGAAGCTGGGATGGGGAGGGTCTCCAAACCACTCTTGGTTTATCCTGATGACATCTATTAAAGCTGGGCTGGGGAGGGTCTCCAGAGCACTGTCTATTCATCCTGATAGCTGTTAAAGCTGGGATGGGGAGGGTCTCCAGAGCACTCTTGGTTTATCCTGGTGGGATAGCTGCTAAAGTTGGGATGGGAAGGGTCTCCAGAGCACTCTTGGTTTATCCTGATGAGATCTATTAAAGCTGAGATGGGAAGGGTCTCCAGAGCACTCTTGGTTCATCCTGATAGCTGTTAAAGCTGGGCTGGGGAGGGTCTCCAGAGCACTGTCTATTCACCCTGATAGCTGTTAAAGCTGGGATGGGGAGGGTCTCCAGAGCACTGTCTATTCATCCTGATAGCTGTTAAAGCTGGGATGGGGAGGGTCTCCAGAGCACTCTTGGTTTATCCTGGTGGGATAGCTGCTAAAGTTGGGATGGGGAGGGTCTCCAGAGCACTCTTGGTTTATCCTGGTGGGATAGCTGCTAAAGTTGGGATGGGAAGGGTCTCCAGAGCACTCTTGGTTTATCCTGATGAGATCTATTAAAGCTGAGATGGGAAGGGTCTCCAGAGCACTCTTGGTTCATCCTGATAGCTGTTAAAGCTGGGCTGGGGAGGGTCTCCAGAGCACTGTCTATTCACCCTGATAGCTGTTAAAGCTGGGCTGGGGAGGGTCTCCAGAGCACTGTCTATTCACCCTGATAGCTGTTAAAGCTGGGATGGGGAGGGTCTCCAGAGCACTGTTTATTCATCCTGATAGCTGTTAAAGCTGGGCTGGGGAGGGTCTCCAGAGCAGTCTTGGTTTATCCTGGTGGGATAGCTGCTAAAGTTGGGATGGGAAGGGTCTCCAGAGCACTCTTGGTTTATCCTGATGAGATCTATTAAAGCTGGGATGGGGAGGGTCTCCAGAGCACTCTTGGTTTATCCTGATGAGATCTATTAAAGCTGGGATGGGGAGGGTCTCCAGAGCACTCTTGGTTTATCCTGATGAGATCTATTAAAGCTGGGGTGGGGAGGGTCTCCAGAGCACTGTTTATTCACCCTGATGTCTGTTAAAGCTGGGGTGGGAAGGGTCTCCAGAGCACTGTTTATTCACCCTGATGTCTGTTAAAGCTGGGGTGGGGAGGGTCTCCAGAGCACTGTTTATTCACCCTGATGTCTGTTAAAGCTGGGGTGGGGAGGGTCTCCAGAGCACTCTTGCTTTATGCTGGAGGGACATCTGTTGATGCTGGGGTGTGGAGGATGTTATGCTCAGCTCAGAGCCGAGGAGGTTGAGCTGCCTGGGCCTTGACCTCGGGCCAGAAGCTGGGCGCTGCCCGCCCGCAGATCCCGGCTTGCCCTTTGCTGTGGGTAACAAGCGCCCCATTGATCGCCCTGAGCGGAGCCAGATCCCCCAGGAGCACAGCTGCAGCGTGCTGGGCTGGGCTGGGCTTTGCTTGCCAGGAGCACAGGGCAGGGAGTTCCTTGCCAGAGCGGCGGGGCCCAGGCCGAAGCCCGGCGCCCGGCAGGAGGCACCGCGGCACCCTGGCGAGAGGCACGGCGGCCCCCGGCCGGGAGGCACTGCTCCCCAGCCGCTCGGGGCTGAGGTGCCCTCCCTGCTCGCCGGCTGCCAGCCCTCCCCTCCCTCCCTTGCTGCCCTGGCCAGTGCTGTGGTGTCTCCCGCAGGTGTGCTGTTCTGCGTGGGGGGCAGAGGAGGCTCGGGGGACCCCTTCCGCAGCATCGAGTGCTACTGCCTCAGGAGCGACAGCTGGTTCTTCGGCCCCGAGATGAACAGCAGGAGGAGGCACGTGGGGGTCATCTCCGTGGGAGGTCAGTGAGCCCCCCAGCAGCACCCTGCCAAAGCCTCTGCCTTGCTCCTGCTGCCCTGGCAGGGCTTGCTTTCCCTGCTGCCTGTTGGGAAGCTGCTGCCCCGGGCTGGGGGCCCCAGGGCCTGCGAGCTGCAGAGGCTCTGCTGCCAGCTGGGAGAGCTGAGCCCAAGGCGAGGCTCCGGGGGGCACCTGGGCCCAGGGCTTTGTGGTGCTTAAAGAGAGATGGGGACAGGAGACCAACAAGATGCCCTCCCTGGGCAGCCTGTGCCAGGCTCTCACCACCCTCCTGGCCAACAACTTCTTCCTCACAGCCAAGCTCCAGCTCCCCACTTCTACTTCTGCTCCAGCCCCCCACTCCTGTCCCTCCCTCACCCCCTCCAAAGTCCCTCCCCAGCTTGCTTTCTCCAGTCTGAAAAAAAACTTGGAGTGGGGAGATGGAGACTGGCTGTGAGGAAGGAGTTGTTCCCCTGGAGGGTGGTGAGCGACTGGCACAGGTTGCCCAGAGAGGTGGAGGAAGAAGGTGCAGCCCAGAGAGCCAAGCAGAGCCTGGGCTGCAGCCAGAGCACTGTGGCCAGCAGGGCCAGGGAGGGGATTCTGCCCCTCTGCTCCACTCTGCTGAGAGCACAGCTGCAGCTCTGGGGCCAGCTCTGGAGCCTCTGTGCCAGGAAGGCTCTGGAGGGGCTGGAAGGGGTCCAGAGCAGGGCCAGGAGGAGGAGCAGAGGGCTGGAGCTGCTCTGAGCACAGCCTGAGAGAGTTGGGGTTGTGCAGGCTGCAGAGGAGAAGGCTCCCAGGAGACCTTCTGGTGGCCTTGCAGGAGCTGCAGGGGGCTGCAAGCAAGCTGGGGAGGGACTTTGGAGGGGGTGAGGGAGGGATAGGACTGGGGGCTGGAGCAGAAGTAGAAGTGGGGAGCTGGAGCTTGGCTGTGAGGAAGAAGTTGTTGGCCAGGAGGGTGGTGAGAGCCTGTCCCAGGCTGCCCAGGGAGGTGGTGGCAGCCTCCTGGCTGGAGGGGTTTGCAGCCAGGCTGGAGGTGGCTGTGAGCAAGCTGCTGTGGTGTGAGGGGTCCCTGCCCATGGCAGGGGTTGGGGCTGGCTGAGCCTTGGGGTCCCTTCCAGCCCTGGCAGCTCTGTGACTCTAAGACCACATCAGGACAGATCTTTGGCTGGGTCCAGCTCTACTGAAAATGCACTTCCTGAAGCCCTGAGACTGAAAACATTGGAAACCTTTAGCCTTCAGCTGAGCTTTCTGCCTCCATGCAGGGCTGTACATGAGAGCCAAGCCAGCTCTGTGCTGAAAGGGCCTGGGGGGCTCTGTGTGTTTCAGGTAAAGTCTATGCAGTGGGTGGCCATGATGGCAATGAGCACTTGGGAAGCATGGAAGTGTTTGATCCTCTCACAAACAAGTGGATGATGAAGGCATCAATGAACACCAAGAGGTAGGTGTGCCCTGAGCTGAGATTTAAATCCCACTCTGGGGCTGCTGGGGGCAGGAGCTGGAGAGGAGGCAGGGGGTGGGCAGGGGGGCAAGAAGGGCAGCAGCAGCCTGGGCTGGAGCAGCAGTGGTGTGGGCAGCAGGAGCAGGGCAGGGATGGTGCCCCTGGGCTCAGCACTGGGCAGGCCACAGCTTGAGGGCTGGGCTCAGCTTTGGGCTCCTGGCTGCAAGAAGCACCTTGAGGAGCTGGAGCAGGGCCAGGGAAGGGCAAGCAAGGTGGGGAAGGGTGTGGAGAAGAGGGCTGGGGAGGAGCAGCTGAGGGAGCTGGGGGTGCTGAGCGTGGAGCAGAGGAGGCTGAGGGAGACCTCCTTGCTCTCTGCAGCTCCCTGAGAGGAGGCTGCAGCCAGGGGGGTTGGGCTCTGCTCCCCAGCAACAAGGGCCAGGAGGAGAGGCAATGGCCTCAGGCTGCCCCAGGGGAGGCTCAGCTTGGAGAGGAGAAGAAACTTCTTCCCTGCAAGGGCTCTGCCAGCCTGGCCCAGGCTGCCCAGGGAGGGGGTTGGATGCCCATCCCTGGAGGTGCTAAGAGCAGAGGCAATGTCCTGAACTTGTGCCAGGGGAGGCTGAGGTTGGAGAGGAGGAAGAATCTCTCTGCTGCCAGAGTGGTCAGGGACTGGCAGAGGCTGCCCAGGGGGTGGTGCAGTCCCCATGGCTGGAGGTGCTGCAGCAAGCTGTGCCCATGGCCCCTGGGGCCAGGGTTTGGTGGCCATGGTGGGGCTGGGTGGGAGGTTGGGCTGGGTGAGCCTGGAGGCCTTTCCCCACCCAACCAATTCCCTGATTCTGTTAGCAATGCTACCTCTGACCTCCCTTGGGGAAGGAAGGGGGCAGAAAGGCAGGAGAACAGCTTCCCACTCCAGAATCCCATGGAGGTGCCTTGAGGATGGATATGAGGCCAAACTCTCCCCTGAAAGGTCTCTCAGGGACTGGCACAGGCTCAGCATCCCCCAATGGCTGAATCCCCAGCCCTGGAGGTGTCTGAAAGAGGCAGAGATGTGGTGCTGAGGGCCATGGAGTGCCAGGGCAAGGGCTGATGGCCTCAGGCTGGAAGCGTCTGGCTTGGGATGAGACCTGAGGGAGCAATTCTTGCCCAGCAGGGTGGTGAGGCACTGGCACAGCTTGCCCAGAGAGGTTGTGGAGGCTCCAAGCCTGGAGGTGTTCCAAGGCCAGCTTGAATGAGGCCTTGAGCAAGCTGGTGTAGGAGGAGGGGTCCCTGCATGTGGCAGGGGGCTGGAGCTCTGCCATCTGTCGGGTCCCTTCCAAC